>JAKSZP010014459.1:0-380124 GCA_022478985.1 Massospora cicadina
GATGAGCGATGGGTGACAGCCCTTCCGCTTCAAATCCCACCCCCAATACCCACACTCACCTCAGCAGAACTGTTTCAGAGAATTAGTGAAATCTGTGCCAAGATTACTGAATTGAAATTGGTCAGATTTAATTCAGGGGGTAATCTGGCTGATGGCCAAAATTTGAATGGCTGTAAAAGCATGAAGAATGAGATATCAGCTGGATTGCCTGATGGCTCCAATTTGATCACAAAATCAGTAGAACAAATATTGGGTGCCATCAATGAGGGTTTGAAGCCCTCTGATAGTAATTTGGGCATTGTGTCCAATGTACTGCTGTTGACCAAATGAACAGTTAAATGACCGAGCGTGGGTGGGTTGGCCATCTCAAACCTGTTCCCAACCAGATGGTCCCATCCCTATATGGGATGGCCTTGGGGGATTCCTATTACTCATTGGGACAAACGCTGTTGTGCTAACTGTCAGAAACGTAGTTGAACCCTGGTTCAGACATTTGAGGTCGAACTGACAGAGTCTCAGCCCACCGCCAAATTTGTGATGTTGGTTCCCAAAGAATAAACCCGCCCATTCCCAAACAATTTACCGGATAGGTCAAATTTGTGGGCCCTAACCCCATCCTGTCACTACCCAATCAACCACTATTTAACCAGTTGCATGGCACTGGGAAAATTGTTGGTCAATTTTCTTACTTTCTTTTCCAAATAAAGATTTTACCAAAAAACCAATTCTTTAATTCCCTTTCCAACTGCATCCCAGATGGCATTTCCCTGGTGGCCTGTCACTCCATACTCCGTGTGGGATTTACCAATTCTTTTAGTCACCATGGCTCCCTCTATCGCTGATTGGGCCCAGCAAGTCTGATATTTTTGGCTCTATAACCCCATTCTTACGAATTTCTGTCAGCAATACATAGGGATATTATGGCCCTATGTCTATCAATGGAAAGAAAGAATCCATCTCCTTGCTACCCCCGATGAGATGACCTCTCATGCCAAAAATCTCATCAAAACTATCCCAGTAATCCCACCCCCTGCAACTAGAAACACTGAGTTGGGAACAGGTTCAGTGTGGTTTGTCATCGGGATACTCCTCACCTTGCTGTTGCGCCACCACTTTGTGGTATCACATTTCCTGGCTCCATATCAAGTCATATGGTCGGCAATGCCTCTGGCATTCTGGCTTGCTTTTTGGGTGCTCATGCATCCTGACTGGCAGGCCAGTCTAAACTTCTTCTGCCATTTCCATGACATAATCTACCAACCATTATTTCCAGCCACTTCTGCCTTGGTTTTTAAGTTGGGCGCCGCAGTGGTTACCCTCTACCAGATGAACATACAATCAGTTGTGTGTTGTTTGTTGTTTGTTTGGTCACTTTCTGACTTTGGGAGAAGCATTCACTCTATTTTGGGAAACCTTTTTCAAGACGCCCAAGATGTGCAGACTGCATCTCCTCTTACTTCCTCCGACCCAGGAAAAAGATCAAGTATCCCTCACCTAAGAAATTGCCAATCAGGTTCTTGACGTGCTCGCCAAAGTACAAATGTGGACAACAATCGCACTCAATAATGCTTCTGCAATATCTCATGCCCAACAAGGGCTCGAGTTGTTAGATGCTGTGGATGGAGATGCCCACCGTTGGGTGAGAAGTCTTTTGCATTCTTCCTCACAAGAAGGAGATCCCACCCCCTGATGGCTGTTGTATCGGCCGCTTTAAAACCCCTAGTGTCCCAATCTGACCACTTATTCAGAATGCTCCTTGCCATGGTCAAAGCCCCTAGTTTGGTTTCTTTGATTTCTACCTTTTGTGAGCTGGGTCCCACGTCAGGCCTATCTATCAATATGCTTCAGGCAATCTTTAGAGAAAGCTTGGATTTGGTTTCTTCTCATCACATGGCCTGGTCTACCATCCAAGGATCAGTAGATCAAATATGTGCCACCACAACTACTATCAAAGCGTTACCTTGCCACGTTTCCCCATATCAGAAGGGGATCTTTATGATAGGATTTCCTAACAAAAGTGTAGACGATGCCCCTGTCACCAAAATAGCAGTTGACGAAGTTCTCAACCCTGTCATAACCCCCAAGTCCAAGTTGGCGTTTCCAGAGTTAACTGTTAATGATTCTGTTTAAGCCCAGACAGAGGAAATGATTTCCCCCACACTCGTACTTCCAATTTTCGCCCCTGCTAAGAACCCTGACCCTAGTCCTGACATACCTGTTATTTCTTCAGTCATCCATGAGTCAGTCGAATCCCTCAATAAACAGAATTCCACTTATTTCCTTGTCCCTATGAGAATCATTATTGGTCCACATCATGTCTCCTTCGAAGCTCTGGTGGATACCAGAGCAGCGGGGAACTTCATGAGTGTTGAGTTGGCACAACAATTAAAACAGGAAATGGATGTGGGTTCTTCAGTAATGGTGGCCTCATCTGCTTACCAGTCTTCATATGTTGTTTGCCAGCTGATCCACTTCTCAATCCATCAATATAACTTCTGCAATTGTTTTTTGGCCATGCCAAACTTGGTGTTCCTGGTGATCTTGGGTGTGGGATGGTGGCGCCAACAACATGTGAAGATTCATTTAGAGTCTAATACATTGTTGTTTACCAATAATGATTTGGAGAGAGTTCCCTTTGATCAACACCCTCAAGAAGATACAAGGGACCAGCTCTATCACTACCCTAGTTACTTCCGCGGACATTCTGGCCAATTTCTCTGAAATCTTAATGCAATATCAGAGAATATTTGACATGGAAAAGGCGGATTGTCTGCCAAAACATACTAGGTACGATTGTGGATTTTGGACAACCATGGAGTTGGTGAACATCAACTGCCCGTTGTATCCTCATACAGCGGAGGAAGAGGTTGCACTAGATACCTGGTTGGATGATATGTTATAAAAAGGTTGGTTGTTCAAAGAGACCTCCCCCGTCGCCTCCCCTATTGTCTTTGCAAGAAATTGGATGGAACGCTTCATCCTTGTGTGGATTACGGTCACTTGAACAAAATAACAGTTACAGATCCCTACCCACTGCCTTTGGAGCAGATAATCAGTCAGGCAATTGCCAATCCCGTGTATTCTCAAAACTGGATCTGGTGAATGCTTTCAACCAAATTCAGGTAATGGAAGGACAGGAATGGTTGACCACAATTCAAACAAGGCGAGGCTTTTTTCAATTTCGCGTAATGCCCTTTGGGTTGAAAAATGCTCCTGCTATGTTTCAACAAATGATTGACAATGCATTAGGGGATCTCTGGTTCTCTTGTTCTATTGCATACATCGATGATATCCTAGTTCATACCCCAACTCCCAAACAACATGCCATTGACTTGGAAGTGGTGGTGGTCGCCTTGCATAAGGCAGGGTTGTTCCTCAAACCGTCCAAGTGCGAGTTTTATAAGGAAGAGGTCACATTTCTCGGAAACCTGGTTCTTAATGAAGGTGTCACTATCCCTCCCAACAAATTAGATGTGATCTGAGAATGGCCAACTCCAACTACACAGAAGCAACTTTGGAGCTTCTTGGGAACTATCATTTTTAAAATAAATTTCCCCCACACTTTCCCAGTTGGCCGCCCCACTCCATCCCCTCACTGGGAAAAACGTACCATTTTGGACCCCCAAATTCCAGCAGGCGTTTAAATCGATCAAGGAAGTGTTTGTGTCTCCTCTTATTTTGAAAACATGCTGATCCCACCAAACTGTATATATCACATGCGATGCTTCATTGGTAGCAGTGGGCGCAGTACTGCTTCAGGACCACGATGGTCTTGAACATCCAGTCACTTATTTCTCCCAAAAATTCACCGCTACAGAGCAGTCTTGGGCCATTTATGACAAAGAACTGGCTGCTGTTGCATGGGCATTAACTCATTGGCGGTACCTGTTGCAAGGTGCTCTTCATGAGCTAACAGTTTGCACAGATCACCAGGCTCTCTTGTATTTCCACAAACCCCAAAAATTGGCGCACCGGAAGGCCCAAACCTATTGGGACCTGTGCATCTTTAACTTCAAAGATGAATTTTTCAAAGGTGCGCTTAATGTCCTTCCCAATTTCCTAAGCCATAGTCTGGCTCACTGTCCCTCAGAACCTGAGGAAGTGGATCTCGTTACCATGATTCCTGCCACTCAGATTTTGTCAATTGCTCCCTCCACTGTTTCCTCCACCGCGCTGTCTCCTAACAATCTGTTATTGGCCCTGGTGTTAGCCGGTCAAATGGCCTGCCCTGAGGGCGTGGAGTTAGTTGATCAGTTGGCTCACTCCAGTCCCAAACACTCCCTATAATCCTTAGAAGAAGGGCTCATTTACTTCTGTTCTTGTGTTTAGGTTCCCCCCTCCTTCTGCCAGAAGTATTCCGTGCACACCATGATTCCCCATGGTTGGACATCCCGGTAACAATAAATACATCAATATGATCAAGAGAACCTTTATTTGGGCAGGACTGACCAAAGAGGTCCCGTCTTGGATTGCTGATTGTGTTATTTGCACTAAGGCTAAGTCAGATCGCTCCAGAAAGGACAGCCTCCTGCACCCTTTACAGAAGGTGGAAGGTCTTTGGACCTTAGTGTCCATATATTTTATTGTCAATCTCCCCTGTTCTAATGGGTTCACAGCGGTGATGGTAGTGGTGGATCGCTTTAAAAAATTTTCCCTTTTTATCCCTTGTACTTCCACAATTATGTCAGAAGAAACTGCCCACCTTTTCATATGACATGTGTTTTTGATGTTCGGTCTTCCCCAGGAAATTGTTAGTGACTGGGGTACTCAGTTTACCGCGCAGTTTTGGAGTGAACTCCTATCGATCCTGAAGATAACCCCCTGTCAATCCACGGCATATCACCCCCAGTCTGACGGTCAGACCAAGCGGGTTAATCAAGTTCTTGAACAATACCTGCATTGCTATGCTGCAGCGGTGCAGGATACTTGGGCCAGTGACTTGCCTCCCGCTCAATTTGTGTACAATAATGGGATCCACGCATCTATGGGGTTTTCACCTTATGAAGCAACGTTGGGTTATAACTCCTTGTTTTCAGTCAGAGCATGCTTGCAACCTGAGGTTCAAGCTGCCGCGGATCATGCTGCCCATATTCAAGCGACTCAAGCTTTAATGTGGGAACACCTCACTAAAGCTATTGGTGACTATAAGTGATTCACAGATTGTAAGCGCCTTCCAGGTCATGACTTTACTATGGGTTCCTACGTCATGCTTGATACCCATCATTTACAAATTCAAACCCCTTCCGTAAGTTTGCCCATAAGCGTTCAGGTCCTCATTTAGTAAAGGAGGTATTGGGTAATGGGGTGTTCCACCTGAAGCTTCCCGCACATTGAAAGCAGCACCCAGTTTTCCATGTTTCCCAGCTGTCACCCTTCAAAGGTGTAATTCCCACAGACCTGGAACCGATCATCATTAATAATGGGGAAGAAGCTGAGGTAGAGGCCATCTTGGCATCTTGGAAGTCGCGACGTTCAGTCCAATATCTTGTGGCCTGTAAAGGATACCCAGCTTATGAAAATAGTTGGGTCAAGGCGCGCGATTGTGAAAATTGCATGGCCCTGGTTGAAGCTTTCCACGCATCCCACCCCAAGGCTCCCCGCCCTCTTCAGAAGACCGTGACAATTATGGCTATCAAGTTACCCAAAACACACAAGAATGTGGCTCTGGCGCAGTTTCCTGGTGGAAGCCATTCCTTTGGAAAAAGGAAAGGGTAATGTAAGCCTCAGGGAATGTCCCTTGGCTCTCAATTGGGTTATCTTCCCATTCTCAAATAAAAAAGGCACTGAAGAGGATGGCGGTACCTCTCATCACTCAGGGCAATCTCGCTCACATAGTAGATGAGTGATGGGTGACAGCCCTTCCACTTCAGATCCCACCCCCAATACCCACACTCACCTTGGCAGAACCGTTGTGGAGAATTAGTGAAATCTGTGCCAAGGTTGCCAAATTGGAATTGGTCAAATCTAATTCAGAGGGTAATCTGGCTGATGGCCAAAATTTAAATATCTGTAAAATAATGAAGAATGAGATATCAGCCAGATCACCTGATGGCTCCAATTTGATCACTAAATCAGTAGAACAAATATTGGGCGCCATCGATGAGGGTTTGAAGCCCTCTGATAGTAATTTGGGCATTGCACCTGATGTACTGCTGTTGACCAAATGAATGGTTAAACAACCGAGTGTGGGTGGGTTGGCCATCCTGAACCTGTTCCCAACCAAATGGTCCCATCCCTATATGGGATGGCCTTGAGGGATTCCCGTTGCTCATTGGGCCAAATGCTGTCATGCTAACCATTAGAAATGTAGTCAAACCCTGGTTCAGACATTTGAGGTTGAACCAATAGAGACTCAGCCCGCTGATGAATTTTGCAATGTTGGTTCCCAAAGAATAAACCTGCCCATTCACAAATAATTCGCTGGATAGGTCAAATTTATGGGTCCTAACCCCATCCTGTCACTACCCAATTGACCACTATATAACCAGTTGCATGGCACTGGGAAAATTGTTGGTCAATTTTCTTACTTTCTTTTCCAAATAAAAATTTTACCAAAAAAATCAAATCTTTATTTCCCTTTCCAACTGCATCCCAGATGGCATTTCCCTGGTGGCCTGTTGCTCCGCACTCCGGGTGGGCTTTACCAATTCTTTTGGTCACCATGGCTCCCTCTATCACTGATTGGGCCCAGCAAGTCCAATATTTTTGGCTCTACAACCCCATTCTTACTAATTTCCAGCAGCAATACATGGAGATCTTATGGCCCTATGTCTATCAATGGAAAGAAAGAATCCATCTCCTTGGTGCCCCCAATGAGATGACCTCTCATGCCAAAAATCTCATCAAAACTATCCCAGTAATCCCACCCCCTGCAAATAGAAACACTGAGTTGGGAACAGGTTCAGTGTGGTTTGTCATCGGGATACTCCTCACCTTGCTGTTGCGCCACCACTTTGTGGTATCACATTTTCTGGCTCCATATCAAGTCATATGGTCGGCAATGCCTCTGGCATTCTGGCTTGCTTTTTGGGTGCTCACGCATCCTGACTGGCAGGCCAGTCTAAACTTCTTCTGCCATTTCCATGACAATACCCAAATCTTGTAATTCCCAACCTTATGAGATCCATGTATGGTCATTGACTGTTACACATCCCCCTAGTAGGTGGGGCTTCTGTCATTTCTGGGTGAGAGTGGGTGCCCAGTACTGGTGCATTGGACTGAAAAAGATTTTTAGGGGCATTGCCCACCAGTACCTTGTCTATGCCATGGCTTGTCCCATCAGCAGGGAATACAGACTCCGCAGGAGCAATAGCCACTGGTTCACATTGTGACTGAGAAGCCATCAGAGGTTTTGGGCCTCCAAATTTATATTTGAAAAAGTTTGCATGTATTGATTGCAAGGTTGGTGGCCAATTCAATTTTGTGCACTCAGGCCTTAATGCTAACACTATTACATTAAGCATCAGTGGACATACCCTTTCTGGTATGATTAACCATTTGGTGTGGTAGGTTTATCTATTAATAGAAAAGGCTTTACTGTGGGCTGTAAGCTCAATGAGCTAAGCTCTGCCAGGCAGTATTCCCATTTGTAACTGTAACAAATAGAAGTTGCAAGTACTGATCTAATAAGGACATTATGTGCAAACTAAAATTTGATTTTGCTAAAAAAATTTACTGTGTCACTTTTTAAAATCAAAAGTGATACTAACATACAAAAGAAAGCCCATTAAAATGGGCTATTGATGCTATAAAATTAAAGATAATTGATAAAAAAACAACTGCTTTTTAATGAGCCTGAT
This sequence comes from Massospora cicadina, assembly GCA_022478985.1. Classification (NCBI taxonomy): domain Eukaryota; kingdom Fungi; phylum Entomophthoromycota; class Entomophthoromycetes; order Entomophthorales; family Entomophthoraceae; genus Massospora; species Massospora cicadina. The sequence goes on from JAKSZP010014459.1 coordinate 7,800, forward strand.
GAAAGTTGACCTCATAGCCTCATGTTGTAACAGGGTAAGTTTTAAATTTAAAAAAGATGAACCCAAGAAATGCTGGACAAATTAAGAAACCTTCTATATCTATTTATATTTTAACTAGCAGGTGAATTAATAAATGTGGGCAAGGCTGCAGCTACCTACTAGTCTATTGATATTCTCATTGTTAATATATATTTTGTCACACCTTGATGTGCATGAGCTTAATACTAGCACAAGTCTAAATGTGTTAGTGTGCAGACACCCTAAGGTTGACCACCTCAGAAGAGTTAAACACATTAATGGATTAAACTACTTTCTGGATTACTAAAATTAAAAATCATAAAGTAAGCTATGTTTCTATACAATTGTAGATCATGTGACCTTCTTTGTTGAGAAAATACATACGCATAAAAAAGTATATATAAAATTATAAGAACATACAATTAATTTATAATAGACTCCTGCAGATTCTAATATATCGGAAAAAAATTTTCATGTGAAGGGAAGTTAGATATACCATTTTCCTCTCAACATAATCTTTTTAAATTTCAAATTCATTTTTTTAAATTTCAAATTTGTCTTTTTACATATCAAATTCATATGGACCCTCTACCACTGCCTCCCCAAGTTCGATCCCGGTAGATGAACTTTGGGTAGGGGACGCTTATAACTGTGTTGGCGTTGCACACCAATGCTCTAAACTGAGATAGCGAATAGCAAAGGCGGTCCATGGAGTTCCTGGCCTATCATATGCCACGCATGGAGGTTTTCCGGGTTTTATCCTCCTTTCCCATTTTCTCCAATTCTCTTAATCGGTATCGTCCCCAGGTCGGCCCACCTCAAATAAAATTTAAAATTACATATCAAATTCATCTACTTAAATTTTCACTGACATACTCACTGATTGACTGACTGACTGAAATCTGAAACCTTTGAGTCTGATAGGGTCAATCTATTTGGGTGAGTGGGTGAAAATTGGCAAATATTATCTAACTAGCTGTACCCGGCCACGCGTTGCTGTGGCTCAGTTTGGTTAAATGGAAAATAAAGAAAAATGAAAGCATACATTTCCAATAGCAAAATTTACCCGGCGTTGCTCGGGTTTATTTATAAGCTCACACTGACATAGCCTATAGGCTGTGCCAGCGCTACTCGAGCCACTTGGACCAACAGCTCCGCTGTTGCCCTCGTGGCTGGTGAGCTGATTATTCTAACTTTACTTAATCTATTTAACTCTCGAACACTGATTTTTATTTATTTTCAGGTGAGCAATTTGGTGAACTATTCGATAATATTTGCCAATTCTCAACCACTCACCCAAATAGATTGAACCTATCAAACTTGATTAGTTTCAGGTGAGCAATTTAGTGAATTATCTCTATATATTATTTCTCAAAGATATTTTTTGTCGGTATGAAATATCTCCCTTAACACTGTATCAGAATTAATGTTTTATATGCCATTTTGAAGATCCTTTTCCCTCTAATGATGAAAAATAAGTAAATATCCTAAAATTAATATTTTTATCAAAAAAAATTACATTTTAAAAGTTATATTTTAAAAATTTCATTTAAAAACTTACATATATAAAGTGGCGTGGTGGCACTGAAGTCTCCGAATAGAATAGAATAAAATAAACGTATAAACATATAAACAACATATGAACAACGTGTAAATCAAATCAAAACAAGTAAGTAATACAGCATTTGTAAAAGCAGTGGAGCATTATTCTAACCTCAATAATATTGAGGTAGCAAGCACGTGTTGTCATATTTTTTGATAAAAAAATCAGTAAGTTTTTTGATAAAAAACAGTAATTATACAAATAATGTAAAAAACATTTATTGTATTTAAATTACAAAAATAAATTTTATTTTGAAATAAATGTCACAATATTTATATATTTGCTAATTTTTTATTAATAATTTTTTACACCTTCAAAATTAGTTTATTAATTAAAAAATTAAATTTTATTATCATTATGTTTTTGCCAGTTTTTCGTCATTTGTTATTTTGCAATAATCTATTTTTATTGATTAAGTACTATCCATAGGATAGTTGTATAAGGAATCCTATTATTTGAAGTGATGCAAAGTATTTGCATGGGTCACCTAGTAAGTTAATATTTGCCAATTTGCACCCACTTGCTTAAATAGATTGAACCTATCATACTCGATAGTTTCATATTCAATAGTATTTGGCAATTCTCACCCACTCACCAAAATAGATTGAACCTATCAGACAAGAAGGTTTCAGATGTCAGTCAGTATGTCAGTCAGTGAATTCTTAAGTAGATACTATAAATTTCATACTATAAGTATACTCATATATAGAGTTAACTAATATACTTGTGGTAATGGGTAATTTGTACTTAGACATCTAATATATACAGATGATGCAATCATTTTAAAAATTGTATGTTATTTGCTTAGTCTTTTTTTATCTATATATATAAAAATGAATGTCTGTATGTATGTTTGTCTGTCTGTATGTCCCAAATGCATTCCTATACCATTCATCCAATTGTGATGAAACTTTAATGAGTTGTTGTGTGCATGCCTGAGAAGGTTTATAAATTTTAAAATATATTATTTTAATAGTAAAATAAAAAGTTTTATATGTGACAAGTGAAAATTTTATATACACTTTGATGGTATCTGCTATATTGTTACAGCTGAGCAGTTTGATATTCAGCTGATTTGATATTTTAAATGGTTTTATTAAGTGGTTAGTAGTCATTTGGGTATTTAACAAGTGTATCTAAATCAAAACTTTGAATCAAAAGTCCAATTGATTTTAAAAATACCTCCTCTAGCATAATCATCTTTTTTCTCTCTTGCAAACATCACTTTTTAAACCAAAAAGTGAACTGAACAAGAATTGAGAGAGCAACCAACTGCCAGTGCACACTGCAATTATAGAGCAGTGAACCACAGCCAACCACCCAAGTGTAGGGAAGTCAAACCCATTTGTGTGAAGCACATAGAAATGGATGACTTGCCTTCGCCAATATCAAATACCGATAATAATATGAAGGACGCTAAAATGGATGTACCATCTAACAAACTTCCCGCTGGCCCAAGCCCCCACACAACTAATAATGGAGAAGGGCAATACAACCCATGTATGTCAGGTAATGATTTGGTGACATGAACAATGATGAAACGCACAAACGCGTCAAAGGGTCATGGTGCCCTTGCAACTAGTGAGGATAATGGGGTCAACTCCCTAGTATCAGTAACCGCTGACAACCAGATGACAAGAGACACCTTCAGAGAGCAAGGCCCGATGCCAAGAACAACAGTGTCAGGAATATTCCCCACTGAACCTCAACCAGTAGAGGGGATTGGGGCCTTTCAGGGTGAGGAAATTTTTGTGGAAATAATAAAAAAAACCTGGATGAAGTATTGGTTGGATCCAAAACTGACTCAGATTCAATTGACAAAAATCAGCAGCTCAAATCAACAGAGCAATGCCATATAAAGTTTTCTGCCAACATGGAGAAACTTACTGAATCTGCTCAGAGTATTCAAGTGAAGAAGAAGTTGGGCACCAGTTCTGACAAGGCCCAGTTGGGGGGGCAAATGGTCCCCAACCAAAATTGATTTGACAACATGAGCAAATCATCATGCGTGATCCCTGATACACCATTGGGTGCAATCCCTGACAAATTCATGTCAACAGGGGGGTCTAGCTCAACCAAGAATTGACAGCCAATCCTGAATGGACAATCAGAAACAAACCCTGACAATTTTAAGCCATCAGAGGGGATTAGATTAGCACAGAGCCAAACACCAAACCAATACAAACCATTGGGGACCAACCCTGATGGGTATGGAGCTATATTGGGGACTGAATCTGAGGGATCAGACACTCAAGAAAATTTGGCAAAAAAAACTAAAAGTACTACCAGAAGGGGCTGAAATACTGACAGCAGTCAAGTCAGCAGCCAGGGCCCCGGTGAAATATACCCCAATTCAGTCAGACATGTTGGTGCGTCAAGGCATGTCTGCCCGCAAAGTCAAACAATGGGAGGCCTTCCAGTTCCCATACTCTACAGTGACTCAGTGGGTCTCCAAAGTTATCAAACCAGCCGTCACAGCTATGTGATGAGACCACAAGTTTTCTGCCATAGTAGCCAAATGCTAGCTCAATACCTAAATCTAGATTGACATGGTGGTGCTATTTAAAGTGTCATGAGTCTAAACCAAAGATGCCCTGAAATGGATGAAAATCCCTGTGTAGAATAAGTTGATTGAGGCCGCAATCCACAAATATTTAAAACTTGTGGATGCAAATGCCTGGATGAAGGCTGACATCAACCTTTTAAATGCAATGGAGTATAACAAGGCAGGCATTTCAGTATGATATGCCCAAGCCATCAGGAGCTCAGGCCTCAACCCAACAGAATTAGCCAATTATGTGAAATGATTCCCAACCACCTCAACTGCGCTCAAATGGACCCAACACACCATTCCAGTGGACACAGCACTGGAATGGTATAATACCACGTTCTCCCAAGAGGAGGCACTACCGTGGATCATGGCCAGGTTCAAGGCCACCAAGGCCCTACACTGGTCGTACACCTGAATTCCACCAGCCACTGCATCAGACCTGATGAAAGCGGGCTGGACAAAGGAAAAGGCAGTGGAATAGGGACCCTTTCAGGATTGGTCACCAGAAGAGGCCATCAACTGGTCTGCCAATGTATTATCACCAATGGAGATAAAATACTGGTTCTGAGCAGGGGACAGTATGGACCTAGTGCATGAATGGGCGGAGCTGGGGGTGACTAAACTGATTCACAAACCCTTAGAGGCTGACCATTCCTGATCAAAAAGTGGAAAATCTGGCACAATGCTGCAACAATCACCAAAGCTGCAGACTGAGACACAGCGGGGCTCACCCCTGAATCAGCCCAACCGTGGATGGAACATGAGATTTCACCACAGGTGGCAATGGCGATGAAAGGGGTCATGACCCCAGACTTGGGCTGAGAATGGCTCAAAGCGGGGATCTGCATTGAAACTATCCAGGATTGGAAGCAATCCTTCCTGGAACTGACACTAGTGGCCCCATACACCACTGAAGGTTTCACCCCCTCTGAAGCATTACAATGGAGTGAAGTGGGAGTTCCAACAGCCATGGCACAAATATTTACAGATGGGGGCTGGAATAGTGTCACAGTAAGGGACTGGTGCCAGCATAGCTCAGTTATGCTGGAGGTCCTTCAAAAATACTTCCACCCAATGTGCAGCCCAGAATCTGCCCTCAAGTGGTACCAACTGGGTTTCTCACTGACAGATGCCCTAGAGTGGCAGAGCTTCGAGATTGGAGCACAAATAGCTAAAAGTATCAGCCGCTGAGGTATCAGCATTCACCAGATCAAAGCGTTCCTCAACTGGGGTTCAGCCTTGATGAATCAGTAAGCTGGATTTTGAAGGGAAGACCCCCACCAAAGTACCCAAACCATGCGTGAATCCCAAATCCTACAGCGCAGCGGCAGCGCATACCAAAGACAACACCTGGAATAGAGCAGGGAGCCACATTGAGTACATCTTTCAGTTGATCAGCGGGGGCTTTACAGACCGCCATGCACCAAAATTGTACCTAAAGGACGCTATCCAAATCTACCTGCAGCTAGTGGAGGAGGAGAAATGGTCCAACCTGATAATGTCAATTTATCAGGAACTCAACGAAATCCTAGCTGGAGGGGACTTTGATCACCACTGGGTACCTGAACGAGGCTATATAGATATAGCAATTCCAGGCAAATTGGACCACAAGAAACTCCTCAAAATTGGCATCAAATATAATGGGATTTATCTGTAAATGGAGCTGACCAGATATGCCAACCAAACCACAAGGTGGGTAACCTTCCAGAATCTCTCCACTGATCGTGAATAGGAGTGGGTGCACAAAGCAATCCAGACTGGATTGTCATAATTTGGGGAAGTACAAGAATTTTGGCAAGCTGGTGGTGATTACATTGTGAAGTGCCTCCGCCCCCAGACAATGGAAGCACTGTACGAACTGGCACCCTGGATGAAGCTGAACAAAATTGCTCTTCCCTGATTCATCCACCTGCCCAGCCTTGACAGGGTAGTATACGTTGAATAGGAAGATGCCAAACAAGTGTGCCAGTTCTGTTACCAGACCGGCCACACAATGGCTCAATGCCACCATCATAAAGGTAAAACTACACAGGAATATGAATATGACCCTGTCAGGGGGATCACCAAGGTTGGTACCAAGACTTTCCTCCGCCCAAAAGCCAGATAATGGATCTCATGCAACCTAACAGAGGTAGCAGACATGAAATGCCAACAACAAGAATTGGACCTGGCACATAGAGAAGCATGGAAACGAGAAGCAGCAAAGTGACCCAAAGCAGATGATGAACTGTTTATAAATCTGAACCCCAAATCTTATGCAATGGATGAGGGAACTGACCCCGGACCAGCAGAGCAACATCCAATCCAAGTGGAATGGACTTCCGCGAGGAGGAAAGATGGCAGAAAACGAACCCAAAGAAGTCCCCCAAGCAAGGATGGATGCAGGAAGCCAGCAAATTGAAATTGAAGCCTGACAAGCCAAAAGTGAATACTAAATTGAATTGGAAGTCATTGGCAAATAAACCTGAGGTGACCGGGAAAAATCAGCAGGTGTGACAAAATTGACAAAGTCAGCTGGACAATCACCAACTAAAAAATTGAGTTCTGCTGCTAAATTGAACAAAGGGGTGAGAATCTGAACAACGGATGAGTGGGAACTGCCGCTCTTCCAGCAGGGGACAAGGGGCACCCAGACCCAATAAAAAACCATCCCCATTATCCATTGACATGGAGATGGGGATGGCGACCAAATTCCCAGTACACAGGATGCACGGGAATATAATCCCAGTCCCAACCAACTGACCCTGAAAACTGAATAATATACCCCATTAACCATCAATGCCACCATCATCTATCAACCAGACCTCAGTACATGATTTGATCCACAACCCAGACAATGCTAAACCTCATACCTGTGGGCCGTGTGGCTGGAAATGAGGATAGCGACCACAGATGCTCAGGGGATGGTGAGCATACAAATGAGGAGAAGATGCACCATTTAAAAACTAATAATAATATTGACCTAATTTTTATTTCAGAAACACAAGCTGGTAACCAAAAGGAAATGGTGCCAAGCTCAAACTGTGACGCAAAACCACCTGTGGTCCCATCAAATAGGCTACCAAGCTCTATGGATGGACCATGTGGCGATCATTGCAATGGACAATAAAATAGACCTGGAATTTGTGGAAGAAACTCACGCTGGAAGGATCTTAATAGAGACAGCTACAAACAGAAAACTGGCAAGAGCATACGAGCGGCAGCAGTCTATACCCCACTGAAGCTCCACAAAAACTGTATTTTTTGGGAATTCTTAGTAGAAGTGCCATATGAAGCGATGACAATAATAGCAGGAGACCTGAACTGTTGGACAAATTCAAGCCAGGATATGTTCCCAATGAGAGAACGTCCCAACAGTAAGGCTGACGAGATGCTCAATTACCTAGTTAAATTGGGGATGTGCCTAACAATTGACAAAGAGAACGATGACCCAGCCAACTTAACATGGTGGTCATACAATGCCACTGGATTTCCACTGTTGGGATCACGTTTAGACTAAATCCTAGTGTCATCAGATCTCAAGCTAGTGACGTCCAACAGCGAGGTTAACATAAATGCTGAAAATGTCAAGAGAGTGTCTGTAACGCTCTTGTTCCCAGCAAGGTGATGTGGGATGCGAACCCACATTGCTAGGGAACTAGCTGTTAAGAGAATGGGAAATGGGGCACCTAGAATGGTGCTTGAGCAGAAGGTAACCCAGGCGAGGGTGTAAAACACCACATATGAGAACAGGTAAGTAAGAAAACTCCCAACTTGAGTAGACACCAACAGGGAGTCCATATTCAAGGGTATCCTGGCGCGAGTAGTCTTGGGTGTATCAGTCTGGAGGGGACCTGAACGGCCCAAGAAAGCACCTGGGATGCGTGTAAATGGTGATAATAGGTAGTGACCCACATATTTGGAGACCTCCCTGAAGAGGTTCACCACCATGTTCGCCCAAAGAACCATTAAAAAAACGTAAAATAACGGGAAATTTATTAAAGAAAGTTGACCAACAAGGAATGTTGGTCGCAAAAACATATATTAAAGTGGGCCAGGGAAATTCAGGTTCTGTGGAAGTGCGCCCAAGCCTTGACGCTCCAATAAACAGACGCTTCCATCCGTTTTAGTAAAATACACTGAAAGTGCCTTCATTTGAGTAATCAATTGAAGCCATATTTTACCTGAGCTTAAAATTTCATAGCTGGAGTGGGACTCAAACCCTTGCTCTCCAACCAAGCGAATCAAACCGTCTTCATTTAAAATGTAAATCGTTTGTTTCAGTGCCTGGGCTGAGAAAAGAGGCTGGGCATTTTGCCCCCCATTAGTATCAACCTGGGCATGCTTGGCTTGCACCCAGCGTTGATCTAAGGTGTGTTTCAGGTCAGGAAGAGCCTGAAGTTTCACCTTCTGGGCCTCCTGTCACCCAGCCTTATCTCTGGCATCAGTTCCTACTATAATGTCATCCAACCATGATATTACCCTCTCCTCCTTCTTGGGCTCCACCCCCCTCCAGGGGCGTTTGCTAAGGAGAAGTTCTTATGTGCTGGAGGCAACTTCATAGCAGCAACGGCTGGCTTAGGCTGAGATCCTGCAGCCTCAGGGAAACGATTATGAAATGATTAATCAGGTCTTGGGCATGTACACAATCCCGTGCTGGCACCCAACTGTTCTCTGCTGCGTCAAACCCTTTCCAAGACACCAAGTACTCAAGGCGTCGCTTAACCTGGTGGGAGGCTACTATTTCCTCCACTTCCCATTCCGGTGCCCCATCCACAAGATAAGCCTCAGGGGTCACAGGAGGAGGGCCCTCAAACAGGGTCAGCTTGCTTTCATGAAAGATGGAGAAGATCTGAAACGTGGAGGGAAGATCCAACTGGTATGAGGCATGTCCCACCTTTCTAACTACACGGTAAGGACCAATCCTCTTTGAACCCAGTTTTTTGCATGGCTGCTTGATAGGGATGTTGCGAGCATCAAGCATCATGAGATCCCCTTCCTTGTATGCTGGACCCACTCAGCACTTTCTATCAGCATTCTCCTTATAAACCAGCATATCCGCCTCCAAACTTGTGGACACCCCTTGATGGACCTTCTTGAGAGTCTTAGCAAAGTCCAGCACCGCTTCCACTCTGGAACCACAGCTGGGCTCCATGTTAAAAGCAGGGTTAAAGCCGTGGTTAGCAAAAAAGGTGAACAACCGATTGATGAATGCAAAGTGTTGTTGTAACTAAACTGGGCTTGGAAAGGTGAGATTCCAATATTAATGGTCTGCGGTGGTGTAACAACGCAGAAATTGTTCCAAGCACTGGTTCACTCGCTCAGTCTGCCCATCTGATTGGGGGTGATAAGCAGTTGAATGTCAGGGGCGGATCTGAAGAGTTTTACACAACTCTTCCCAAAAGACTGAGGTGAACTGGGGTCCCTGGTCACTAATGATTTCTTGAGGAACCCCATGAAGCGCAAATACATGGGCAACGAAGAGCCTGGCCATTTCAGCGGCAGTTATAGTTGTTCTGCAAGGAATAAAGTGGGCGAACTTTGTAAAGCGGTTCACCACCACCATGATTTCATCATACCCATCTGAAACGGGTAACTCCACAATGAAATCCACTGATAGGGAAGTCCAGGGCCCTTCAGCCTTTTGGACTGGTACCAGCAACCCTGCTAAGGGTTGCCAATTGGGTTTCATTTGATTTCAGATCAGGCACTCTTTACAGTACCGCCCTACCTGAACAGGCAAGCCCTTCCAATTGTAAGTGTGTTGTATCAACTCCAAGGTCTTTGCTTTTCCAGGATGACCAACGGTGATTCCGTCATGATGGTCCTGGATGATCTCCAGGTGCAGTGGTCCAGCAGGAACCCATAGGCGCCCCTGAAACCACACCATATCATCCTTCATGTGATAACCCCTGGATAAGTCATCCTGATTCAGGGCGCTCTTAGTGAGAACCATAGCATATTCATCTGATAACGTCTGAGAAAGAACTGCCTTCCTAAACATGCTATATTCTGCTGCATCTTCCAAAGGCATGAGCGCTGGCGTCTGTACCGTGGACTTAGGAAGTTGAGGCAGAATCATACTTGGTGGAATCATCAACTGGGTGTTATAAATCTCTACCTCCTTTGGATTGGGAGCCAAAGCACGGTTGCGGCTCAAAGCATCCGCCAAACCATTCTCCTTGCCCTTGGTGAACTCATAGGAAAATGTAAATAGGGCAAGGGCCTCATGCCAACGGGTCTGATGTGGTGTTAGAACATGTGGAGCCTGGTAGTACAACAGGGCTCAGTGGTCTGTGCGTACCCAAAATGGTTGGGAAGAGCCATGTAAGTGGTGACGCCAGTAAATCAGCGCCTCCACCACTGCTAATAACTCCTTGTCATATACGGTGTAATTTAACTCATGCAGAGACATTTTCCTAGAAATATATCCCATACTGGATGCTCAGACCCATCTTCACCCACCTGTAACAGGGCAGCTGCAATGGCGAAGTTGGAAGCATCTGAGGACACAATGAACTCCTTTTCAGGTCAACATGGCGAAGGATGGATGTGGATAACAAGGTGCACTTCACCGCTCGAAAAGCATCCTCCAAAATGGGGGACCACTGAAGCACCTTAGCACCGCTGGCCTTATATAATGGGGCTGCCACCTCGGAGAGAGACTGGGTGTGAACTTCTTGAGGAACGTACACGTCCCCCAAAAAGCTCCTCAATTCCTTGACAGAGGTGGGGGTAGGCCACTCACAAATAGCCTTCTCCTTATCTGGAATTATCATATGGACCTGGTCAAAAATGACGTTGCCCAGAAAAGTAACCTGGGACTTGAAGAATTGCATTTACTAATCTTGAGGGTAAGGCAAGCGGCCCTCAATCTCTCCACTACTTGTCAAAGGTGTACTGCATGTGACTCATGATCGGGGGAAAACACCAGAATGTCATCCATGTAGGCAACTGCACATACCCCCAACAAGTCTCCCAACGCAGCATCAATGCGGCGTTGAAAGATGGCAGGGGCATTCTTAAGCCCAAAGGGCATAACCTAGAACTGGAAAATTCCTTTTCTGGTGCGGAATGCGGTTAACCATTCCTGGCCCTTCTTTATCCGGATTTGATTGAACGCATTGAGGCAGTTCAGCTTGGAGGACCTTCGCCTTCTCCACATAGCGTGCAATCTGGGAATCCAAAGGGATGGGATGGAGGTCAGGTACAGTCACATTGTTTAAGTTTCCATAATCAACACATGGACATAAAGTTCCATCAGCCTTCTCCACAAAGAGAATTGGGGAGCAAACAGGGGAGGTACGCTGAAAGATGGCACCTTTGCCAACTGCTCCTTAACCCATACATCTAAAACCTCTTCCTCCCAGACAGTCAATGGGTATATGGGGAAGAAATATGCACCAGATCCACAGTAAGTTTAAATTCACAATCAAACTCAGAATGTTCTGGTAGCGTACTAGCTGAAGCTGCATCAAAAGAAGATGCCAACTCCTCCAAACAAGAAGGTAAGGAAAGTCCCACAGTGGGCTTCAGCAAAGGGGCAAGATACGGACTGTGAACATGGGCCAATGGGGTAATTTGCCTTGGACGTTATCCTCAGACAAAGGAACAATCAACTATTGACCGTTTGTCAAAGACAAGGATAAAGTGTTTTCTTTCAAATTAGTTTTGACGTCAAACTTCCGCCACCACTCAACACCCAAAATGATGAGAAACAAGAGTTTTCTGATAGCTTGAAACTGATCAGACAATAGATAAGAACCTACCTAAAAATTGACTGACTCTCTGACGTTCAGTGTGGGGATACCTTGAGAAGCCCCACCTCTAACCATACCACCAGGTGAGTAACTCAACTCAAGGTAGTCAGTGAGGTTTTGGTTAATAAAATTATTTGAGGCACCAGTATCCACCAAAATAGTTATGATGAACTTTCCATAAGAAGAAGTAAGAGTAGCAGTCAACAAGAAGTATCCAGAATGGGATTTATCCAATGCAGAAATTGCCTTCACTTCACCCGAAAATTCTTCCTCTGGTCTCAACAAGCCATCAGGGTATGTTTTGGAATCATAGAAGGGGGAGGGATAATGGGCCACTCTTACTACTGAGGCCACATATCCCACCACACCTTCTGCAGGTGCATATACATCTTTATATTTATAACGTAGTTCTTTTTCCACTTCCTGAGAACCCCTAATCATGGTAGGGGTCAAACAAGGGTTCTCAGGAGTGATCTGATATACAGAAATAGAATCCTCATCCAAACCATATAAAAATATAAATGGCTCATTTTGTGATAAATTGCTTTCGTTATAAAACGCGTTTTCTGGTTTTAATGAACCCACACTTATTCCAAGGGTTTGGTGTGCATCGCTATCCAGGGCTATCACCCCCAAGCCCTGAATTGATGCCTCAGCATGCACCTCGGAAACATGTTGGGGAGAAAAAATGATAACGGAAAGCCTTTTTTTGTTAAATTCAGGTTTGGACCCTCCGATGTTCCAAATTTCCGCTGAGATGGGGAGGAAATCAGTGGGAAGCATCTCATGATTTAAGGAAAGATCACTAGTTGAGGACGCGATATTTATAGGGATGACCATGAGTGACATCATCATGGTGGAATTGTCTGAAACCTTTACTTCCTTTTTGGGACTAGACCCCTGTACAGTTCCAAATTTAGAAGGAGTCAAAGGATTAGAAAGGTAAAGATTCCCTCATTTTAAGAAGTGCACGTGACTTTTTGGTTCCTGTATTTATATGTTTTGATCTGATGATGGCCAAATTACCTAGCCCCTTCTGGGTTGGGGTGGGGAAACTATCCAAAAAAGTTTTGACAAGATGATCACGAAAAGTCTGAGACCACCAGGTGCAAGCAGGAAGGTGGACACTTCCCAATTGGTAGTTGCAAAAATAACGCCGAGATGTATAAATAAAAAACCTAATGAGAAAACTGTGGTGAGCACCATCGTGGCAGAGATAAATGGCCAACACACCCAATTTACTAATATTGAAAGTCCCATATGGATATTTTGTATGCTCGTATAATAAAATAGTTGGTTGACTAATGTCAAGAGAGTGTCTGTAACTCTCTTGTTCCCAGCAAGGTGATGTGGGATGTGAACCCACATTGCTAGGGAACTAGCCATTAAGAGAATGGGAAATGGGGCACCTAGAATGGTGCTTGAGCAGAAGGTAACCCAGGCGAGGGTGTAAAACACCACATATGAGAACAGGTAAGTAAGAAAACTCCCAACTTGAGTAGACACCAACAGGGAGTCCATATTCAAGGGTATCCTGGCGCGAATAGTCTTGGGTGTATCGGTCTGGAGGGGACCTGAACAGCCCAAGAAAGCACCTGGGATGCATGTAAATGGTGATAATAGGTAGTGGCCCACATATTTGGAGACCTCCCTGAAGAGGTTCACCACCATGTTCGCCCAAAGAACCATTGTAAAAAAACGTAAAATAACGGGGAAATTTATTAAAGAAAGTTGACCAACAAGGAATGTTGGTCGCAAAAGCATATTTAAAGTGGGCCAGGGAAATTCAGGTTCTGCGGAAGTGCGCCCAAGCCTTGACGCTCCAATAAACAGATGTTTCCATCCGTTTTAGTAAAATACACCAAAAGTGCCTTCACTCGAGTAATCAATTGAAGCCATATTTTACCTGAGCTTAAGTTTTCATAGCTGGAGTGGGACTCAAACCCTTGCTCTCCAACCAAGCGAATCAAACCGTCTTCATTTAAAATGTAAATCGTTTGTTTCAGTGCCTGGGCTGAGAAAAGAGGCTGGGCATTTTGCACCCCATTAGTATCAACCTGGGCATGCTTGGCTTGCACCCAGCGTTGATCTAAGGTGTGTTTCAGGTCAGGAAGAGCCTGAAGTTTCACCTTCTGGGCCTCCTGTCACCCAGCCTTATCTATGGCATCAGTTCCTACTATAATGTCATCCAACCATGACAGAAAGTGACCACATGGTCATCCACATGGATATCAACCTTGATGAATCTCCAAGGAATCACAAGTGGCAACTGGTACCAGCCACGCTGAGGGACAGGGAATGGCGTCAAAAGATTGATGCTGGACTGGCATGACTGGTAGCATATCTGGACAACCGCCTGGAGTTGAACCCACTAGAACAATGGACCTGGATCAAAGCAAAAATGAAGCACATTAGTATTGAGTTTGAAAAAGCAACCTCCTACAAGCAAACTGAAGCCGTGAAGCAGCTGAAGTTTAAATTAGAAAGGCTGAGGCTCACCTGGCGGGACAGTGAGGACTTGTGGAGCGAGTACCAAGCAACACAAAAAAAGTATCGGGCCATAATGATGAAGAAAGACTCAGAGAGATGGACCAATGTGACTTACCAATATCAGAGCCTATCGGCTTGATGACCAAAGAGGGCCTGAAGCACCTCAAGGAAATTTGAACCAAGGCTAGGGTATGGGAAGTGGAGATGGCGGAAGGGGAGTATCAACAGACCCCAAAATGATCAAGTGCAAGGTCAAGCAATTCTATGGTGATCTTTTCTGACAAAGAGAAATGAGCAAATTAGTGACAGAAACTCTTATTGACCTGGCCAAGCCAGCACTGGAGGGCTGTACGCCAGAAGATGTCACCAAGCTATCCACCAAAATATCTATCAATGAAGTTAAAAGGGTGCTAAAGGAGTCACCAAGAATGAAAGCACCAGGCCCTGACAATATGTGTGCAGAAATACACAGCATATTCTGAGACCGCGTCATGCCAGAGCTCAAAGCTCTCTTTAACCACTGTTTACAAAATGGCCAGAAAATTCTGGGAGGCCAAGAGACCCAAATTGTACTTCTGTACAAAAAGGGCCTCAGATGCCAACTTTGGAACTGGTGCCTGATTGCACTATCATTCACCGATTATAAACTGCTTACATGCATACTATCTAATCAGCTGATGGCAACAGTACCGCGCATGCTCCATAAGGCCCATAACGACTTTATCAAAGGCCATAGTATATGGGACAGCATTGGCTCAGTCCAGAGCATACCTCAGGATGTGAGGGGCATCAAACAGGGGTACTTTATGTTCCTCAATATGGAAAAGGCATATGACCAAGTAGCATGGTCATTCCTTCACAAGGCACTAAAGGCAGTCAGTATCCCCAACACTTTTTGAGCATGGATAACAACGCTGTACTCAGGCCTGGTAACAAAGGTGATTGTTGCAGATGGCATAACTAACAAAATCCCTGTTGGGCAAGGTCTCTGACAAGGCGACCCTATGTCACCAATACCTTTTAATTTTGCAGCCAACATTTTACTGGCAGCAGCGGACGCAAAGCTCTAGGGTTTAGTCCACCCTAACCAAATGCCACTGAAGATGCTAGAATTTGCTGATGATACAGTAGTAGGCATAAGCTCACTGACTGACCTCCAGGGCACCAAGGAACTATTAAACCTCTATCAGCTAGCATTGAATGCAAAAATCAACTTGGCAAAAACCTCAGTGATGAGGGTTGGCAACCCAAACTTCAGCCCACCAACTGACACAATGCCAACAATGAACTCCCAGACAATCTGATACCTCAGGATACTCTTCAACAATAAGGGACCAGTGGTACTGGAGACCAAACAGGAAGTATTGCTAAGCTTATCAATCTGAATGGCATGCTGGAAGAGCACCAGATTATGCCTCAAGGAGAAAGTGTAGGCAATAAACATCTTCATATTCTCAAAGTTGTGGTATATTACTCATGTGCTGCCAATGAGCCCAAACTTAGAGAAGAAAATCAGGACAATGCTCCAAACCTTCCTGTAGTTCAAGGCAAAGGAGGCACTGATACTGCTGGAAGCCCTGTCAAAACCAAAGAATGAAGGAGGCATAGGCCTCCTGGACTTTGAATCTCATGCCTGGCATATATGGGGAAGTCATTCTTGAAGCTAACACAGATGCACATGTGCTGCCTGACCCTAGCGTGGGGTGTGAACTAGGCAAGAGCCAGTCTCTCCCCAATCAATATGTGAATGGATGGTGCACCACCCGCAGATAATCTCCCAAAAAGGTACTCCACACTACTGGTGACTATGCAATTGGGCTGTGCGCCAGGGTGGATGGTCATTTGAGTGATTGGACCAAGATGCCAACCAAATTCAAAGGGATATCAAAGCACATAATTGTGCAATGATTTCTGCAATGAGCTAGGAGGAGTATAACTAAATTGACAACAAATATGCAACCAAGTCAATCAAAATAAGGTACAAATTGATGCTGATAGAATATGGGGATCCACTCCTGAAACCAGGGTGCAATCTGCCCATCCATCCATTGATTTTAAATGACTGGACTACCAAAGGCTATGACACCAACTACCCAATGAAGGAGTTGATTTTGGGCCTAAACTCCCATTTGGTAACAGCCAAACAGCATTCGGTAACCTGGCAGATCCTAAATTAGGTATTAAATTGGGCAAGCACAGCAGGCCAGACTACCAGCACAAAGAATACCCCATATGTGCTGATCTGGAAGCAGACATAGCCTACCATTACTATGAATACACTGTGTTCAAAAATACTGGACCACAATATGTTACATCCTATTAGGTGAACAATTGCTGCTAGAAATACATCCATTGCAGGATCTTTTCTTCACAAAAACTTGAGAACAGCTTCAATCCAACTATGAGCCTTCATTTACTATTATTATATATGGGTGATTCACTGTGTGTTTGTTGCCAAGGTTTTGAGCATTGAGCACCCCCACCACAAAGGTTTGGTATTGAAGATCATTTGGATTATTTCTGATCATCTCTGTTGGATCTCAAAATTTTTGTGCCTAATCCCCAGGTGTTATAAAGCCACACGTTTGGCTTTCCCTGCCAGATCACTTGTCATATGTGATGAGGCAACTAATCAACTGAGAATCAAATGGCCTGTAAGCCTGCCAATGCTAGAATCATGGCTAGCAATGGCGATTGCCAATCAGCAATGGTTGGAGGTGCTAAAACTCTAGCAGCCCAAACCCCTGGTCCTTTTTACCCTTGGCCAAATCACCTGTATTCCACCCTCCCCTCTTACTTTCCCTTAAAATTTACTTTTAAATAAAGTATGGAATTTTTATAAAAAAATCTAGTATAATCAGCTCAGCTTTTGGCTCTAAACTTCAACTCTATAAAAGGTCAATTGTTCGAATCCTGGCGTAATCACTTTTTATACACTTTTCTTAAACTCACTATCAATTCTGTCTGTCTATCTGTAATTAAATCTTACAAGCTCTATTTCAGACACTTATTTTAAATATAGAAATGTTTCGGGTAGCAGTTTGGTGTTATTTGATTGATTCGATAGGTTTATTTTGTTTGGCTGAGCGGTTGATGGCTTTTAGTCGAATCGATAGGATACAGTTTAGTTTTAGGGGTGATTAGTTATTAGTTGATTTGATAATTTAAGTTAGGTTAATTGAGTGGTTAGAGGTTTTTGTTAGTTCGATTAAGCAATTAAATTTGGCTGAGTGGTTATTGTTTATCTATAATATAAAATTAAATTAATAAATCTGAATATCTAAGATTCTATAGACAACGTAGCGAATCACGGGTAAATCGGCTAGTACTAAATGAAAAAATTATGCTCACTACAGGGGTCGAACCTGTGACTTTGGCGTTATTAGCACCACACTCTAACCAACTGAGTTAAGCGAGCTTACTTTTTAGTAAAACTCCAAACTTTAAAGTTAAGCGAGCTTATTGTAAACTATCGAAGTATAATAAACAGTAAAACATATAGCTAATAGCAAGGTATACTGTTAAGTAGCCACATGACACTACCAGTATACTCAATTCTGAAGCTATATAAGCCTATCAATATTCTTATTTTTTTTATCTTAATGTCTTCAATATCATCTGTTTTAAACTTCAAAGCAATTGTCCATAAAATTTATATAGTATAATACTTTTTGTCTAGAACAAACTATATGGTGGTAGCATATTAATTTTCACCATATATATATAAATATTAGTTTATCAAATAGCTCATCAACCTTAAAGTTTATGTAGATTAATTTCTTGTCATATTATAGCTTGATTTTCTACTAAAAAGCCTGAATTCTGCTATGCTGACTTAGCCTTTTTTTGCTGAGTCTTTATTAATATACATTAAATTTTATAGATATCAGCTGTATACTAAAAGGAGAGGTTAGCCTAGCAGGGTGGTATCTCTCTTTCTCCTAAGCATTACTTTTAAAAAAGTGACCCAAAAATTAAAAAAAACAATAAAGTATTTAGCTGTCTATTGCACCTATAGTTTATTTCTATATAAAATCTAATTTTATTTGAGGTGGGCCAACCTGAGGATGATACCACATCAATGAGGGGAAGTAAAGAAAATGGGAAAGGAGGATAAAACCTGGAAAACCTCCATGCGCAGCATATGATAGGCCAGGAACTCCATGGACCACCTTTGCTATTCGCTATCTCAGTTTGGGGCATTGGTGCGCAACGCCAACACAGTCATAATTGTCCCCTACCCAAAGTTCACTACTGGGATTAAACTTGGGGAGGCAGCAGTAGAGGTCCCTATTCTACCACTGGGGTATCCTCCCCTTATTGCACCTATAGTTTATGTAATTATAAATTTAACACCATACAGTTATAGTAGGGGACATCTCCTGGTAGGGAGTATCTCAAAAGATACAGAAAAACTGCTGTAACAGATTTTATATACAACTTTCACTACTCTGCCATATGGATGATACAACTAATTAAGGTATGTATACAAACTCAAATTTCAAAACCATTGGTAACAAGGCCCATATAGTATTTTAAAAATTGACTGTAATACAGTAAATGATGTAGGGAGTACTTTTTAATATGACTTCAGGTTGTTGGACATTAGCCTCATAGGCCTCAGAATAAGAATGATGTGGGTAGAACTTGGCTGAATAGAGGAAATGTACATTTAAAAGTCTGTGATAAGGAGGAAATTGATTTTAATTATAATAATGAATTAGTTGGCCAAAAGACTCTGGCTGATTCTCAGTGGAACCCTGCAAATTGGGGTAACACAATTTTGACTCCTCTCTGGGCAAACAAATCAATCACCAATAGTCAGATTTCTCCAATCACAAAGTGGACTATAGGGCATCCATCAGATGGTGCTTCCCCAACCATGCCCAGGTCCATTCCAGCACCTACGTGGGGACCACCCCTTTTATGGGCGTGGTTGAGGTCCCCCAAGGTGAAAAGATTTTCTCAGATGGGGATTGGCTAAAATACATCAAGTTGTTACATCATGGGTACATTTTAGCCAATAGTGATTCCCCATCCATCATTTCATTAAAGAGATGCGAGTTTGTTGAGCCTTAATAGACTAAAATTGCATATTACCAAATTCAGAAATTTCCCAAGCCATACAAACATCAAGCCTCAACTTTTAAATATGTTTGATAATTTATTAGAGATGTACTCTCTTTTACCCCCACACGGTGCTCAATAAAAACTATAAAATTAAAACCTTTTTATATTTATTTATTTCAATTATTTTCATACATGTGGTGTGAGAAGCCCCTCCTCTGATATTGTTGGATTAGAGGTAAATAAGCACCAGCGAGCCTTTTACTGACCCAAAATCCAACAAGTGGTGCTCACTACAGGGGGCCTGTACACCACAAAATACCACTAAAACGATGGAAATAAACCCTCAGCTAGCCTCCATTGAACTCCAGCTAGCTAGTGTTCTTTCTTGCCTTAAACAGCTTGAGCAGCACTCACTACAATGCCCTAGTATATAAAAACCCTCTCTGTGCGACAAGTTCATACCTGGTGAGGGCAGTATTGCTTCCTTCCTCTATGTTTATGAATCTGCGATGAAAGGAGCAACTGACCAACAAAAAAAATCCAGTATATTCTTCTCTGCTTAAACCATTTAGCTCAAGAAATCATGGTCCCCACCATGGTCAACCTCAGCACTTGGGTGGATGTTAAGAAAGCACTTATTGATGAGTTTGGCTCCAAACAGAGTTTGCAACGGCAGAAACATGCCTTTATGTGCCTTAGTTTGCAAGAGGGAGAATTGATTACCTCTTATGTTGAGCGCTTCTATACAAAAGCTCAACCTCTGTTGCTTGCCAAAATTCTCCCTCTCAATGAGGCAATTGCAGCTATCTTGTCTGGGTTAGCATCTCATCCTTCCTTGGTGATGCATCTCTCTTCCATAAAGCACACTTTCACAACTGTACAAGATAAAGGAGGCCTTATTAGCTGTTTCTGATATCTATGAGCTTGACCCTACCCAAGGATGTTTGAGTCAAGAAGCTACGCCAACTAAGTTAGTTTCAACTACTGCTGTTACCTTTTGGAAACCTGCTCTTACAAAGTTGCCAGCACAAACGGTTAATCCTTCCTATAACAATAAGCAGATGGTAATGGTTGTGATGGGGCAGTTCTTCCCTTCATCTTCAGTTCAAAATACTCAGTCAGTGAAAGTAGTTGACCCTTCGCCTTGTCTATCTTCCCAAGTGGTTTCAAAGCCTGCTCTTCAGCCTAAACCCCTTTCTTGGGTCCCAATCACTCCCACTAACAATGAGGTAAATGATTAGGTCACAAAGGCTAAACCGCCTGCTTCACAAAACAACCCAGCCACTGAAAGACCCAAAGCTGTTGAAGATAAAGTATCTACCTCTCCAGCTATCCCCTTCAACTTCTCATTCAGCTAACTCTAGTCTGAAACCTGTCTTTTTAAGGCAGCAAAAACCCCTACTTTGAAGGTCGAAACTCTAGCTGCAATAATTTTAATACCTCCCCTAAAAGTTGATAAGGTGGAGGAACAACCTCAGGACCTATCATCCCATAAGGGAAGTCCTAAACCTACCCCAAATCATATGGGTTCCTTAACCTGCATTGATAACCCCTTTGATGATGGGTCTGAGGGGGTAATGAAGACGTTGGTCATTACATTTTAGGAGCCCCAGGTGATGTGGTGGTACCTGTTTGATTGAACTTGGAGAAAGTGAATTGGGCTAAGATCCTCATCAAACTTATCTGCGGCAGATGATAAGGGGTCTTGAGATTATTGACACTGCCAGTAATGCTGACCATCTCATTGTCACATGTCTCCAATCTACCCAGTGTGTTAATACTCTGCAGACTATCCAGGAGAAATACCCTGAAACGGCCAAACAACTTGCCTCCACTCTTCATCTAAAAGAAGTTCTCGCTCTTCATCCCTCCTTGGGTGGTGCTTTAACTAAAGTGGAGGTCATCATTAATGGTGTGCGGGTTAAAGCTATCCTTGACACTGGGTCCCCAATGAACGTTGTGTCATCCAAGCTTATTAAGAAAATTAAGATGGCTCCTGACCTCAACTACACCCAAGAGTTTGGAACTGCAGGTCCAAACAATACCTGCGCCATTGGGGCGTACTCTTCCCTGCCCATTTGTTTTAGAAGCTTCTCTTGGCAGCTCTGGCAGTGGCTTTAACCAATAATACCTATGATTTAATCATTGAAACCCAGTTCATACTTGAATATGAAGGTTTTATTAACATGAATCAGGGCTATCTCTCCTTGCTTAACTATGAGGTTCCATTGATTCTGACCAATGAAGAGCTTAATAAAAAAGACTATGCTTGCACCGTTGAGTTTCCCTCTTCCGCCTTAACATTACATTACACACGGCAGGACGGCATACAAAAACGTTGACTCCATCAGTGGGTCGCCCTTGAGGGTATCCCGTTCTATGCTTCAAAAGAGGTTGTAATTAAAGCGGGTGAACAAAGGGTAGTTAATATTAAGATTACCTTACAAATCCCTAATAACTTCTTAATGCACTTAATTAGCATTGATGGAGTTAGTCATTTGGCCCAGAGTTTTGCCAGGTGTACTTGACCCTGCCTACCAACGACCTATTGACCTTCTGCTAGAAAATCTTATCAAGAAGGATTTGGATTTAAAAAAGCATCAAGAGATCGGAAGGGGTATGTTGATTCCCCTTGAGGAAATAAAGCAAGTTCACTGTATTGGATCTATGGCGGATATGGGGTTACCCGCTGACCAATCCTTATGTACCCTACCCTCTGTTCAAATCTCCGACGAACTAACCCCAGCTGAGCTGGATAAAGTCCACACCTTACTAGATTCCTATAGTGACATCTTTTCTACCTCTGACACTGACTATGGGCACATGAAGGGTTGGACTCATACCATTGACGTTGGTGATGCTTGGCCCATCCACTCCAAATCCTACCGCAAATCCAAAGTTGAGGAGCTACAGATGCGGAATGAGCTCAAACAGCTGTTGGACGCTGGGTTGTTGGTATCTTCCCAAAGTCCCTTGGTCATCCCCGCTCCTATTGATAAAGAAGAAAAATGGAGGTCATTGGGTAGTGATGGACTACCGTAAGCTGAATAACCTTACCAAGAAGGACAGCTACCCTATCCCCCTCATTGATGACGCTCTGGCTCAACTCTCTGGGTCTAAATACTTCTCCACCATGGATTTGTCTAGTGGGTATTGACAGATGGACCTTTCTCCACTGGATCAGGATAAGTGCGCCCTTATTTAGAGTGAGAGTTTGTTCCAACCCACTCAGTTACCTCAGGGGTTGTGCAATGCGCCTGCTACTTTTCAGTGGGAAATTTATCATATTATCCAGAACCTTAAGCTGAGCTGTGTGATTGTCTACCTTGATGACATCACAGTCTTCTCCAAGACATTCAACGAGCATCTCACGCACCTAAAGGAGGTGTTTCAACGTTTGCAGGACTCTAACATAAAGCTGAAGCCCTCTAAATGTACTTTTTTCCAAAAGAAGTTGGATTACCTTAGGCACTCCATATCCCAAGATGGGATACAACCTCTGCAAGATAAAGTTAAAGCAATATCTAAGATGCCCACTCCCAAAACCCTTCATGACATCCAGATATTCTTGGACATGATGGGATATTACCATAAGTTCATTCCCAAGTTCGCCCAGCTTAGTGAGCACCTTGTACGTTTCTTGGCCAAGAACACCCCCTTCTATTAAGGCGCTTAACAACAGGCCGCCTTTGAGACTCTGAAGGTCTTATTGCAAAAAAGGCTCATACTACGTCACCATGACTATGGCAAGCCTTTTATGTTGTTTATGGATGCCTCTGATAACGCTGCTGGCGCTATCTTGTCCCAGCTAGATGAAAACGGAATTGATCATCCCGTATCTTACTTCAGCAAGATTCTCTCAAAAGCTGAGCGCAACTATAGCGTCATTGAAAAGAAGTGCCTTGCTGTTTTACTTGCGGTCAAATATTATCGCCCTTTTCTTTATGGGACATCTTTTAAAGTAATAACAGACCACGCCTCATTGAAGTGGTTACAGAATATGAAAGATCCAACGGGGAGGTTGGCTCGCTGGGCTCTTAAGCTTCAACATTATGATATGACCATTGAGCACCGAGCTGGGACATACCATATGAATGTTGATGGGTTAACGCGGCTGCCTGTCCTTCACTTTGACAATAGCGAAGCTGAGCGGTTGCATGACCTCCTAATGACTCCTGACACATGGGCTGATGAAGATGAACCAGTACAGAAGATGCTCTCTCATCACTCCCGCAACACAAAAGTAGAGGATGGGACTTTATATAAGAAAGTAGGAGTAAATTGGTTGCTTTATCTCCGGCCATCTGAGCGAGTCCATGTCATCTTAGAGTCTCACACTACCATGGGGCATGGCGGAATATGCAAAACCTATGAGTGGATAAAAGAGCGGTACTATTGGGAGGGCATCATGGAGACCATAAATGAAGTCTTAGATGCATGCCTGACCTGTAAGAAACAAACCAGCTTCAAGACCCAATATCAGTATCAACCTACGACGCCCCATCAAATCTTCCACACCATAAGTTTGGACGTGATAGGTCCTCTTCCTCAAACTACAGGTGGAAACTGTTATATCTTTGTTGGTATTGATTATTTCACCAAGTGGGTTGAAGCTGTTGCTCTCCCGCTCAGACTGCTTAAGCTACGGCTTCCTTCTTACCCTAGTACATCTTCACCTGGCATGGGTGCCCCCAGGTCCTCCTATGTGACAATGGGAAAAACTTTACTTCCTGAGTGGTAAAGCTCCTTGCCACTTCTATGGGAGCTCAACAACTCTTCTCAGCCCCCTATAACACATTTACAAATGGTGTAATAGAAAGAGTTAACAGGACCCTGGTCATAATACTCCGCAAAATGGCCACTTCAGACCCTCTCCACTGGGATCTATATTTTCCCAGTGCACTCATGGCCTACCATATTAGCTACCATAGCATCCTCAAGATGTCCCCTTTCCATGTGTTATATGGATGAGAACCTGGGGTGCCAGCATTATTATCCAAGGATATTTTTTCTAAATGGACTGGTCCTGAACAAGCCATGAAAAAGTTGGCCCAACACATCATACAATTACAATCAGAAGACATGACTAATTTAGATAAGACTGTTACCAAAGAAGGCCAAGCCACGAATGAGCTTGGGGCCCCTCTTCCTTCATTGAAAGTATCTGACTTGGTATAATATTATCATAACCAAATAGCTCCAAGAAGTGAAAAGATCAGCTCTATTTGGGAAGGGCCATTCTCAGTTACCTACAAGCGGGGGATAATTATTCCATCAATTCCTCTCATCTGGACTCACCATCAACCGAGTTCATGGCCACTTCCTTTGGCCCTATTCTCCCCCAACATTCTTGAGGGGGTAATGTCAGACATTTTCCTCCTAGGCCTCAGAATAAGAATGATGTGGGGAGAACTCGTCCAAATAGAGAAAATGTTGGACTTTTATGAGTCTGCGATAAGGAGGAAATCAATTTTAATTATAATAATGAATTAGTCAGCCAAAAGACCCTGACTGATTCTCAGTGGAACCCTGCAAATTGGGGTAACACAATTTTGACTCCTCTCTGGGCAAACAAATCAATCACCAATAGTCAGATAACTCCAGACAAAAAGCGGACTATGGGGCATCCATAGGACGGTGCTTCCCCAACCATGCCCAGGTCTATTCCAGCACTGCGTGGGGACCACCCCCTTTTATAAGCGCGGTTGAGGTCCCCCAAGGTAATAAATTTTCTTGGATAAATATTGGCTGAAATACATCAAGTTGTTACATCATGGGTACATTTTGGCCAATAGTGATTCCCCATCCATCATTTCATTAAAGAGATGCGAGTTTGTTGAGCTCTAATAGGCTAAAATCGCATATTACCAAATTCAGAAATTTCCCAAGCCATACAAACGTTGAGCCTCGAAGTTTTAAATATGTTTAATGATTTATTCAAGATATACTCTCTTTTATCTCCATGCGGCGCTCAATTTAAACTATAAAATTAATTTTTTTATATTTATTTACAATTATTTTCATACAAGTGTGCAAGAAGCCCCTCCTCTGATATTATTGGATTAGAGGTAAATAAGCACCAGTGAGCCTTTTACTGACCCAAAATCCAACACAGGTGAACAAAACCTGGTAGTAGCTAAAACCAATATGGACATGATACTGACAACTCCATGGCAGAATTGCCATCCCTTGCCCCTATAATTAAAATAAAGCCATCATGGCATCAGGTGGCAGGGCCCCAAGAAAAATAAAACTTGGTCCAGATCCCAAATGATTGGGAAGATGTATAATAAAATTTCTGAGAGGGATCTCATTAATAGTGGAATTGACTCCCATCACTTCAATACTTGTGCAAGAAAATTATCACACCAGACTTACCACGGATAGTGGGGTGTAATCAGATGTCATCATTCACCAGAAAGGTATTGGGATTGTACTCAACAGTGATTGAGCCAGCTTATAATTATTAGCTCATTGGATCAAAATACAAATAAGGTTACCATTGTGTATGAATCAGAAGTAGATTCATTGGATAACCAAAATATAAATTAGTAAAAAACCCAAAAGTTTTATAAATAGTAATTAAACCATGGATACAAACCAAGAAGAAAGTGGCGCCAAACCCTTAAAACATGACATGAAATGTACACTGTTTAAAAGGATATGCTTTCCTTCAAAGGCACCTTTCCCTACAGGTTAAGCATTGTGTAACTCTGCAATTCCTTTTTGGCATGATGAGAAATGGATTTCAAAGGCCATCATCCCCACAACAGCTGCCAAATGGAAAGAGAATAAGTCTCCACTAGTAGCACAAAGAGACGTCTGGACATGCAGATCAAGATTGAGTTTATTAAAATTCTTCAAATTATTGTGCATTTGCACTGAGGAAGCCCACATGTGGATGATGTTTCCTTTTGACTATTATAAGACAATTAAAAGTCTAATTATGCAGTAAGAGTTCTTCAGTTCATATAAGGACAAAATCGGCCAAAAGACCCTGGCTGATTCTTGGTGGAACCTCTTGAATTGGGGCAACACTTTTATTAATAATATTCAGCCAAATAGTTTGAGTTTAGGGAGTCATATTGTACCAACATGCGGCGACATTTAGGGGAGTCCATCTGAGGTTCCTCCCCACCCATCAACCATTTAGTTAAACCACCTATGCGGGGACCACCCCCTTTTATAGCCTCAGAGGGAGTCCTGCCAGGTGTAAAATTTTCCCCCACAGTGATTGGTTCAGATATATAAAGTCCTTGCCTAAAGGACTGGTCTTACCTACTATTGACACTTCATAGGGCATTCTATTGAAGCAAAGTAAGTTTCAAGATATCCAATAGGTCAAAACCATATATTTCCTAATTTGGATACTCATAGCTTATATTGAATTTCTTGGACATCTCACTTTGAACCTCAGATCGTTTATATACTAAGCAGTGACATAAAAATAGTGTTCTCTTTTCAACCCATTGCATTCACTAATATTATAACTAAAAACCTTCTTCTTTTCTAGTTTATTTTTCCTAGTTTATTCTAAGCGATGTCAAAATAACCCCCTCAAATATATTTATCCTGCAGTTGAGAAACTAATTCTCCTGCAAATTATTGTAGTAATTCAGGTGAAAAACGCACCAGCAAGCAACAAAACAGCCTGAATCTTGACAAGTGGTGCTTGCTATAAGGGCATGTACACCACAAAAAATTATTAAAAAATGGAGGTTGGCGGGGTAGGTAACCCTCACTACCTCCCCGCTGAAATAAACCCCCAGCTAGCTACTCTGGAACTCCAGCTAGCCAGTGCTTTGTCTCGCCTACAAGGATCGAGCAGCACTCTTTTCAGGGCCCTCATGGGGCCTTCCATGTTTTTCATAAACCCTCACAAAATACAAATTTACCCCAGGAGAGGGTAGCATTGCCGCTTTTCTGTTTGTTTATGAATTAATAATGGAAGGAGCAACTGAACATCAAAAAGTTAAGTACATCTTCTCTTGCTTGAGCTGTATATCTCAAGAAATAATGATTCTCAACGTGGTCAACCTCAGCACCTGGGAGGAGGTTAAAAAAGCACTTATTGAAGAGTTTTGCTCCACGCAGAGCTTACAAAGGCAAAAACAAGCCTTTATGTGCCTCAACATGGTAAGAGGAGAATAGCTTGTCACATTTTTTCATTTTTTTTATGCTGAAGCTCAGCCCTTGATGCTCACAAAAATGCTACCCCTTGATGATGCTCTTTCAGCCATTTTGACTGGCTTAGCTTCTCAACCTACTATAGCCTAGAATTTTATATCTGTTAAGCGTCACCTCCAGACTATCCGTGATATCAAGGAGGCTCTGCTGGAGGTTGTAGATACCTATAACGCTGAAGCTAATTCAGGCGTTGGGTCAAATTCCTCAGATTCTAACCATTGAGGAATTCTCAATTGAGGACCCACCAACGGAGGCTATGTTGATTCCTATTCTGGTTACTACCCCAAGGCCAGCACCTGCAGTGCGGCTCAAACCTGAGGTTCCCAAGCTATCTAGTCAAGGTGCATTATTGTCAATGGGGCAGCGCTCCCTGGCCCCACCTTGTCGCCAAGATCATCTTTTGCCATCCATTAAGCCTCTTTAAGTGGTCAAAAAGCCTAAACCCCCTATCTCAGGTGACATTTGCCCCCACCAACAATGGGTTTAAGGACCAGTTTATTAAAACTAAAAAACCTGTTTCACCAAGGCTCATAGCCGCTGATCAACCCAAAGCTGGCGTAGTTAAAGCATCCACCTCCACAACGCTTTCTCCTCCAGCCAACTCCAATCAAAAACCTGTAGCCATGAGGCGGCCCAAACCCCCTACTTTAAAGGTCAAAAATTGAGCCATGACAACTTCAACGCCTCTCACAAAAGTTAACAAGGTAGAGGAACAACATCAGGACCTATCCTGCTATAAGGTAAGCCATGAACCTACCTCTCACCCCATGATCTCCCTAACATGCATTGATAATCCATCTAATGACGAATCTGAAGGGGGTTGTGAAGATATGGGTCATTATGTTTTAGGAGCCCCAGGAGAAGCGGAGGTACCCAACAGGTTGAACCATAAGAGAGTGAATATGGCGAGGATACCCCGCCAAACTTATCTTCATCAAGTGCTAAGGGGTCTGGAGTGTATTGGCACTGCTAGTGACGCTGACCAGCTCATCGTCTCACTAATCTGACCCACTCAGAGTGTGCACACCCTGCAGTCTATCCAGGAGAAAGACCCTGAGACTGCCAAAAGGCTGGCTTTTACTCTCTACGGCTAAAGGAGGTCCTAGCTCTTTCCCCCAACTTGAGTGGAACATTAACAAAGGTGGAGGTCGTTGTCAATGGAGTACAGGTCACAGCTAACCTTGACACTAAGTCCCCAGTGAATGGTATGTTCTCAAAACTCATTAAAAATTAAGCTGACACCTGACCTTAACTACACCCAAGAGTTTGGTACGGCTGGTCCCTCCAATACATAGGATATTGGGGCATACTCTTCTTTGCCCATAAGATTTGGGAAACTCATCTTGTCAGTCCCCACGGTGGCTTTGGTCAACAATACCTACGATCTACTCATTGGTAAACAGTTTATGCTGGAATATGAAAGGATCATTAACTTGAAGCAGGGTTATATCTACCTGCTTAACTATGAGGTCCCTCTAATTCTGACCAACAATGAGATTAACAAAAAAGAATATGCTTTCACAGTGAAATACCTCTCCTCTGCTTTATTTCTGCACTACACCACGGTAAGATGAAATACAAAATTTTTGCCTCCATAAGTGGATTCCTAGAGGGTATCCCTTTCTATGCGTCTGAAGAGGTAGTAATAAAGATGGATGAACAAAGGGTAGTTGACATGAAGGTTACCATTCAAATCCCTACAACTGTCTATTGCACCTAATAAGCATTGATAGAGTTAACCCTCTTGATCCTAAAGTCTTTCCAGGCGTGTTAGACCCAGCTAATCAGCGATCAATCAATCTCCTATTAGAGAATCTCACCAAGAAGGACATGGTTATGAAAAAGCATCAGGAAATTGGAAGAGGCCTGCTGGTCCCTATTGAAAACATTAAACAAGTTCACCGTATTGAGTCTATGGCAGATATGGGCTACCTGCTGATCAATCATTATGTACTCTGCCCACTGCTCAAATCTCTGATGATCTAACCCCTGCAGAGCTTAATAAAGTTCACAGTTTATTAAAGTCCTATAGCGACATCTTCTCTAACTCTAAACTGACTATGGTCACATTAAGGGTTGGACGCATACCATTGACGTTGAGGATGCTCGTCCCATTTGATCTAAACCCTACTGTGAATCAAAAGTTGAGGGGTTACAGATGCAGACGGAGCTAAAACATTTGTTGGACGCTAGGTTGCTGGTGCCGTCTTAAAGCCCTTGGTCATCCCCACTTCTAGTGATAAAGAAGAAAATGGAGGTCATTGGGTAGTTATGGACTACCATAAACTGAAAAACCTCACCAAGAAAGATAGTTATCCTATTACCCGCATTGACAACGCCCTAGCACAACTATCCAGCTCTAACTTCTTTTCCGCCATGGACCTGGCTAGCGGTTATTGGAAAATGGACCCCTCTCCCAAAGTTCTAAAGAAATGCACCTTACTTGCGGTGAGGGTCTCTTCCAGCCTACCCAACTACCTCAAGGGTTATGCAATGCCCCAGCAACTTTCCAGCGAGCCATGGACCATATATTGCAGAGTTTGAAGTTAAGTTGCATCATCATTTATATCGATGACATCACATTGTTCTCAAAGACCTTCAATGAACATCATATTCACCTTAAGGAGGTGTTTCAGCGCCTATGTGAGGCCAACATCAAGTTAAAGCCCTCTAAGTGCAAATTCTTCTAGAGAAAATAAATTTCCATGGGTACGCAATTTCTCAAGATGGGATTCAACCCATCCAAGACAAGGTTAAAGCTATAGCCAAAATGCCTGCACCTAAAACCCTTCGTGACATACAGGTATTTTTGGGCATGATGAGGTATTACCATCAATTCATCCCCAAATTTGCCTAGATTAGTGAGCCTCTCATCCGCCGCTTGGCTAAAAACACTTCTTTTCTTTGGTGTGCTGCACAAAAAAGCCGCATTTGAGACACTGAAGGAGATATTGCAACAACGGTCAATCCTCCATCACCATGACGATGGCAAGCCCTTCATGTTGTTCATGGATGCCTCTGACTATGTCGTTGGGGCTATCCTGGCTCAATTGGATGAGAATGGGGTCGATCACCCCATGTCATACTTCAGCAAGATGCTCTCAAAGGCTGAACGCAGCTACAGCGTCAATGAGAGGAAGTGCCTTGTGGTCCTGCTCGCTGTGAAGTACTACCATCCCTTTTTATATGGGACTTCCTTTAAAGTGGTTACTGACCACGCATCCTTAAAGTGGTTTCAGAATATGAAGGACCCCACAAGACGGTTGTCTCTCTGGTCTTTGAAGCTCCAGCACTATGACATTACAATTGAGCATCAGGCGGGAACTCGCCATATGAATGTTGATGGGTTGATGCGGCTGCCTGTTCTTTACCTGGACAATAGTGAAGATGAGAGGCTTCATGACCTCCTTATGACCCCTGACGCCTGGGAAGACAAGGATGAACCCATCAGGAAAACCTTAGCTTGACAATCCCACAACACCAAGGTGGAAAATGAAAAGTTGCATAGGAAATTAGGGGTGATTTGGTTTCCTTACTCCGACCACCAGAGCGAGTACCCGTGATTTTGAAGTCCCATACCATTCTAGGGCATAGCGGAGTACAGAAAACCTATGAGTGGATAAAAAAGTGATACTACTGGGAGGGAGTCATGGAGACAGTAACTGAAGTCCTTGATGCCTGTCTGACCTGCAAGAAGCAATCCAGCTACAAGACCAGGTATCAGTACCAACCCACTACGTCTCAAAAACCCTTTCACACAATAAGTCTAGACGTGGTAGTCCCTCTACCCCAGACTACTGGGAGAAACCAGTACATCTTAGTGGGCATAGACCACTTTATCAAGTGGGTTGAGGCTGTAGCTCTTCCTTCTCATTCTGCCAAAGCCACGGCCACTTTCCTCCACCAATATATATTTGCTCGCCATGGCTGTCCCAGGTCCTGCTCTGTGATAATGGAAACTTTTTTAACTCCAGAAAGGTGAAGATTCTTTCTACCTCCATGGGAACACAACAGCTTTTCTCAGCTCCCTATAACCCATACACCAATGGTACTGTGGAAATAGCCAATGGGACCCTAGTCTCTATATTACAAAAGATGGCCAATCCAGACCCTTTTCAATGGGATCTTTAAATAAAAATTGCCCTTATGGACTACTGTATCAGATATCACCAGATCCTTAAAATGTCGCCTTTCCAAGTGTTTTATGGTTGAGAACCCAGTGTGCCAGCATTACTAGACAAAGATATATTCTCCGCTAAGACTGATCCTGAGCAAGCTATGAAGAAGTTAGCCCAGAACATCATCCAGTTGCAATCATAGGTGATGATCAACTTGGGAAAAGACTGTCACTAAAGAGGGTCAAGCCACTAATGAGCTCCGGGCCCCACTCCCTTCCTTCCAGGTATCAGTATTGGTGCTATACTACCGTAATTAGCACTTCCAGAAGTGGGAAGCTAGGATCTATCTGGAAAGGCCCTTTTGTTGTCACTTATAAGCGAGGGGATGAGTACTCTATAAAATCCCTGGATACCAGAGTATTTGTTAACTGCATCCATGGTCAGTTCTTGCACCCTTACTCTACCACTAACACCCTTAAAGGGGGTAATGTAAGACAATTTCAAAGTACAATCATGCAATAAGAATGCTTCAGATAATAATAGGGATAAATTGGCCAAAAAAATCCTGGCTAATTCTTGGTGGAATCCCTCAAATTGGGGCAACACTTTCATTAATAATACTCAGCCAAATAGCTCGAGTTTAGGAAGTCAGATTCCACTGACCATGCGGCGGAACCAGGGGAGTCCATCTGAGGTTCCTTCCCATCCCATCAACCATTTGGTTAAGCCACCTATGCGGGGGCCACCCCCTCTTATAGCCTAAGAGGGTGTCCCACCAGGTGTAAAATTTTTCCACATGGTGATTGGTTCAGATATACAAAGTTCTTGCCTGACGGACTGGTCTTACCTACTATTGACCCTTCATTGGCTATTCTGTTGAAGAAAAGCGAGATTCAAGAGATCTGATAGGTTGAAACCTTATATTTCCTAATTTGAATACTCAAAGCTTATACTGAATTTCTTGGCCATCTCACTTTGAACCTCAGATCGTTTATATACTAAGCAGTGACATAAAAATAGTGTTCTCTTTTCAACCCATTGCATTCACTAATAAAATAACTAAAAACCTTCTTATTTTTCTAGTTTCTTTTTCCTAGTTTATTCTAACGGTGTCAACGTAACCCCCTCAAATATATTTATTCCGCAGGTGAGAAACTAATTATCCTGCAAATTATTGTGGTAATTTAGGAGAAAAACGCACCAGCAAGCAATAAAACAGCCTGAATTCTGACAACCACCAAGCAGTGGAGGCAGCAGTATACAAAGGCCTTAAACCTTCTAATACCAACACCTGGTTGGATACAGGTTTAGACCTCCATGATGACATAGAATTTAATAAAGTGGATTCCCATCCAAATAAAGGCACTTCTAAATAAAACTCAGGACTTTTGCTAACAAAGCTTAACGCCTACTATAAACAAATCTAAAATGATCAATTGAACATGACTGAGCGCGCCACAAGATTGCCACAAAATTGCTTTTGTGTCATATGATAATATCTTTTCTACTGAGGAGCATTGGCATTAATTGCGGCCAGTTTTTAAGGCACCCAAAGCTTTACAACGGTCATATATGTAGATCCCTACCTCAATGACATCTAACCTTTTAAAGTCTGGATGAATGAATGGGAAGGCAATCAAGTGGATACCCTTCCAGGATTTTTCACCAAAAGATGCTTACTGGAAGCAAACACCTTAATCCCCACACAAATGAAATACTGATCCACATCAGAACCAATATAGATTAAGTCCGCAACTGAGTTAGATTGGGTATAACTAAATTACCCACAAAAACCTATGTGGATGAACCTTCTATCCAGAAAAATGGACGGTATGGAGAGACCAAAATCCTCCTAGCTCAAGTGGCAGACTGGGTCGCATCAGGATTTACCCCAAAAACACCCAAGCTGTATTAAACTCGAAATACTACACCATGCAGCAGCTGTAATGTGTGGGATTATAGCACCAGAACTCAGAAGGATGGGTTATAAATAGACATACAGGTGAATCAGCTTATGACTGGAAACAGTTGTCCCCCACACCCTCCATAGTAGCCTCTTATGCTGCCAAAGACTTTTAAAATCAGAATAAGTCTAGTGGAGTGAGGCTGAAGCGCAAGCAGAAACAGCACACCTATTTAATAACGCCAGTTGGAACAGCATCACTGTGAAAGACTAGTGCCAGTGGATTTCAATTAAACTTGAGATACTAAAAACATTTGCACTTGGCATGTGGCCATAAATTGGCCCTCTGTAGGTATTACTTCAGATTTTCTTCCTCCAAAGCAGTACCTTGCCAAGATCTAGAGATTAGTTCTGCTATGGTCTGCAACCTATGCAAACAGGGATTCACATTTACTAGATTCAGGCCTCCCTGAGCTGCGGATTCAGACTTGACAAAATGACAAGCTAGATTTTAAATGGGAAAACCCCTCAGAGGTACCTGAGCCCTCATCAAAAAAAGTTGTACAGTGCCGCAACCACCCAACAAGATTAGGTATCTTGGAATGATGCTGGAAGCCACAGTAAGCTATCTTTAATTTTATCATTGGAAGAATTTCCAACCAACAATTGCCTAGGTTCTATCTAAAGAATGCTATCTGCACTACATATGACTAGTCAAGGAGGAGGAGTGGTCAGAACTTATTGTCATAATTTACCAAAAGGCTGGACAAAGTCCTTTCTGGCGGCGACTGTGAATATCTATAGTGCCAGAATGGGGCTATCTCTTAATATCGTTACCTGGTAAACTCAACCAAAAATGGCTTATGGAAGTAGGCATCAGATACAAGGACTCCTATATGAAAATGGAGCTGACCTTCTATGCTAATTGTACAGCGAAATAGGTAACCTTTTACAATCTGCTGATGGATTAGGAATGCAAATGGGTTCATTAGGCAATTCACAATGTGTTGTCTTACTATGGTGAGGTACATTAATTATGATAAGTCAATGTCAATTATATATTGTGAAGTGCATTTGCCCCCAAACAGTAGAGGCTCTGTATAAGCCAATGACTTGGATTTAGATGAATAGAAATCGCTCTCCTATAGTTCATCTGTATCCCTGGCATCCAACAGGTAATTTAAATCAAACAGGAGGATGTAAAGAAGGTCAGACAATTCTGCTACCAAACAGGACACATAATGGTCCAGTACCATCATAAAAAGGCAAATTGTC
Source organism: Massospora cicadina (assembly GCA_022478985.1). Classification (NCBI taxonomy): domain Eukaryota; kingdom Fungi; phylum Entomophthoromycota; class Entomophthoromycetes; order Entomophthorales; family Entomophthoraceae; genus Massospora; species Massospora cicadina. Next base: position 42,754 of record JAKSZP010014459.1, read on the forward strand.
TCACAGATATAAGTATGATTTTGTCATCAATATCACGCATGTTGGAGCAAAAACTTCCTCCAACCTAAAGCCAAAGGCTAGCAAACGAAACCTATTAGAGATAGTGGACATGAATCTACAACATCAAGATCTGTAATTAAAAAGAAGTGTGGACATCTAAAATGGCAAAGCGCCTAGAGGTAGAAGACAAGCCTTTTATGAATCCAAACCTAGAATTTTATAAAATAGAAAATGTGAAATTCCGAGTATTGCTCACTTGATAATTATTAACCTTCACGCTTAATTGAGACAAAGTTCCTTTAATTGATCCTCAATCTTGCCAGTAGCTTACAGTATTTGAACTGTTCAGAAACTCACTAGGCTGATTAAAATAGCTCCAACCATTCTGGTTCATTTCAGGCGTAATTTTCCCAATGTAATCATAAACTTCTCCTGAGGAAGGTTTTAATAAAAGCTGTGGATTTAACGCTTCCAGCTTGTCAACACTTCTCCAAAGTTAAGATTCAGATAAGAATAGGAAAGAGATAAAAAACATATCTTTTATTAGATGATATTTATTAGATAATCAATCATTAGGCCAGGCGCTGGTAAATATATCTCTAGGGCATCTTTTGGACACAGTTGACACAAAATTTCAACATATATTCTACCACCTCAGTTTGGCTCTTAAACTGATACTACTCAGACCTATTCTTAGGTTTATTGGTGGCAAAATACTCTCAAAATCGGGAGGATTTTGGGACAAATATTGTGATAAAAACATGCAAAGTTATTTTAGGATCTTCTTGATTTGATTTTCGTCATACTGCTGAAAAATACACCTTCTTTGAAATTCTTAAGTTGATTGAAGTAGATGACATAACCATAATTAAGATTTTGGCAGGCCTCTCTCTCGATGGCACTAGGTACTCCCTTTTGGGTGGTTCATGTGCAAGTGCTATCATGCCAATTATGCGGATCAACATATGAATTTCGCCCTAGGGTGGGAAATTAATTACGGTTTTGTTCGTCTGATTGTCCATGGGACTTTTTTTAGTACTAGTGGTGCCCAACTAAAGAGGGGGAGCTGCCACGCATCTTTATTGCAAATTTTCCAACTAGGTTATCAGCCTAGGAAGCCATATCAGATGGAGAGGAGGCTTTGAGGAAACTTTTGTCCGGCGCCTGCTTTAGCTGGTGGACCATGGCGGACAGCATTGGGGTGGGAGCATCAGCAACATGGGGAATAAGGAGGTATAGCTGGGGGTTGTCCATGGGACTTTTAAACGTTAACTTCAGGTTGGTCCTTAACGATTTTTGTATACTAGATGTTTGATATTGTTCCTTATAATTGGGACCAATTGCTGAGATTTGATGCAATGATAATTGGTCATAATGTGCAAGTGTATTTGGCCCAAGACTTTTGATAAAGTACTTGATCAAATTGAAGTTGAGATATTTGGCATGAGCCTTGTAGTTGCAATAGGCTTTGAAATGAGAATTAAGGTATTAGCTCAAGCATTGGGAGGATAATCAGCCTGATCTGATGGTTGCAAAGGGTTTATTTTCAAGTCAACCATTAGAATCTGACATTTCCCCCACTTGACTCAAACATAAGCCCTAAGATTCCCAATTAGCCTATATTGATCATTGGCATCTGTTATCTTTGGCCTAAACGCCTGATGAGGCTAAAGTTTGATCATCTTATTGTTAATTTCAGCCCAAATGCCCGTCAAGTCTGAAGTTGGATCCTCTCCTCAACCTCAAGTGCAAACTAAAGTATTAATTAGATAAAATTATTATTATATATATATTTATTGTTTTTTTTGTTTTTTTCAACTTTTTCTTTTCTTAATTGGCCCACTTATTAAATCTTCTTAGGAATTTTGCATGGACTCATTTGTATATATGAACAGTCCTAATATCCTTGATAGTGTATATAAACTTAGATGTCTTCTCAATCACTTTAAATGGCCAACCCAGATGCAATCTAACTTTTGCAATAAGCCCTATCCATGGGTGTTGCAAAATAAAACTTTGTTGTTAACTTTGTTTTAGCCAGTGTGTAGCGATTCTCTAAATCCTTTTGATGTTGGGTCTTTTTCTCAGCAAAACTGTTGCCAAAGGCTTGAGCTTGTAGTTTGATTAAAGCATCCGCAAGCTTCTCAACATACTGAGTATAAGTGTTTTTGCCAGGTTCCTCTAGGGCCAAGTATAGTAGCGTTGGTAGGGCTGGATGTCTTCCATATAATACTTGAAATGAAGAAATCCTGGTTGACGAATTGTAGGAGATATTGTAGGCAAATACTGCCAAACTTAGATAAGTACTCCATTCAGATGGTTTGGCCAATATTATTTTCAGATAATGTTCATCAACGTCCCATTTGCGCGCTCAACTGTCCCATTAGTTTTGGGATGATATGGGACAGAAAGCACATCTCATACTCCCATTGTTTGGTTGAGCTTGGTAAGGACATTGGCGGTAAAGTTGGTTCCATTATCAGTCAGAATAACCTGGGGACATCCATATTTGTGGATGATGTTTTCAAGGACAAACTTGGCGGTAGTTGCCGCTCCAGCTTCCCAAACGGCCTTGGCCTTGACCCATTTAGTCAAGTGGTCGATGGATACAATTATGTACTTGGCCTTCATATTGCTTGTTGGAAGTGGGCTGACAATGTCAATAGATACAGTGTGTCAGGCAAATTTGGGCTGAATAAGCTGGTAAGATGTGTTTTTTCAGAACAGTTTTTCGCCTTGGCACTCTGCACAGCATTCTAGCGTTTCTTGGATGTCAAAATGCATTGACTCCCAATAGTAGAATGCTTCAGATGCTCTTTTGTTTTCTTGAATCTGCCATGCCCTATGGCCTTATGCGCAGCCATTATTAAGTCTGTTTAGGCTGAGGGTCTTGGGAAAATATACATTTTGCCTTCAACAATCTTGTAAAGCATCCCATTTTCAGTGGTTGTTTTTTTTTGTAGATTTGATAATTTTTTGGATGGATTTGGGCTCATCTTGATACTCTCTGCTGATCATTTTTATAAACAACTCATTGGCAGCCTGACTAAGTGTTGCAATGGTGGTAGTCAGGATAGGCAATCAGCATTTTGATGTTTTGCCCCAGCTTGATGCTCAATGGTGTAGTCATAAGCTTGAAGCTTTAATGCCCAGAGGGCTAATCAGCCCTCAGGTTCTCTTAAGTTGTTCAACCATCTTAGGGAAGCATGATCAGTAACAATTTTGAAATAGTGCCATGAAAATAGACCCAAAATTGCTTGCAAGCATATATGATACTAAGCATTCTTGTTCTGTCACCATGTAGTTCCTCTCATGAACATTTAAGGTCCAACTAGTAAAGGCAACTGGATGTTCTTCACCGTCTTCTCCAACTTGGGATAACACAGCCCTCACTGCTGTTAGGGATGCGTCAGTTTGGGCAATAAATTCAAAATCAAAGTCTGGGTATTGAAGAACAGGCGCACTCAATGGGGCCGATTGGAGTTGGTCAAATGCATTCTTGCAAGCTGGAGTCCAGTCAAATGGGACCTTATCTTTAAGTAGATAGAAAAGTGGCTTCCCAAGTTGTGTGAAATTGGCAATAAATTGGTAATAGTACCCAATCATGCCTAGGAATACTTGAATATTGCACTTAGATTTGGGCCATTTCATTTTGAGATGGCATCCAGCTTAGAGGGTTGGGGCTGAAGACCCACTTTGTCAATTACAAATCTGAGGTATTTCAGTTGGTCTTTGAAAAACTGGCATTTTCTGGGCTTGATTTTAAGTTTGCAGTTGCTAGCCTTCTGAAAACCTCCTCTAAGTGTTCCAGGTGGTTGTCAAAAGTGCGGCTGAAAACGTTGATATCATCAAGGTACACTAGTACACATGACAACTTCAAATCTCCCAGAATTGTGTCCATTGCCCGTTGGAATGTAGCTGGGCATTGCAGAGCCCTTGAGGCATTCTTGTTGGCTGGAATAGGCCCTCTTGGGTTATAATTGCACATTTCTTGCGCTCCTCTTTGGGAAGATCTATTTGCCAATATCCACTGATAAGGTCCATTGCTGAGAAGAACTTGCGCCCCCTAGCCTATCCAAGGCATCATCAATTTGTGGCAGAGGGTACAAGTCCTTCTTTGTGATGTTGTTTAACTTCCAATAATCAATGACTACTCAGTTGCTTCCATCCTTTTTCTTCACTATTAAAATTGGTGCTGCCCATGGACTTTTTGAAGGTACTAACATGCCATGATTGAGGAGTTCCTTAATCTCCTTGGATACAGCTTCTTCTGATGATTTGAGCGTCTAATCAGGTGTAATCAAATTGGTTTATGATCTCTGGTATCAATTTTGTGGGTGACACCCTTAGCACATCCCAAGTCAAAATCATCTTGTGCAAATATTTCCTGATATTTAGAGAATAACTCCTGAGCTTGGCCTTTCTCAGAGTTGGTCAGGTTGCTTAAATTGGCCATAGGGATGACATTATTTATGCTGAGTAGGTCCTTATTAGGGAGCCCTAATTTGACAAAAGTTCTGAACTCATGGAATGAGTGAATTTCTGAGGTAGGGATCAGATGTAGAAATGCAATTGTTTGATGTCGCTTGATGGAGATGGGCCAATTTTGCAGGTTTGCACATAAGATATGTATTTCTCCGTGGCCAGGAATGATAATACCAGGGGCAATGTTTGGTTCAAATTGAGATTTAGACCATGGTTGATATACTTCACCATAAAGTCCTTCCAGGATATTAATTGTTAGTCCCATTGGGACAATTACTTGATCTCCAGATGGTATAGTGATGCTCTGATTTGATCAAAGTGGAATGCCATTTGACTCATTGATCTGAGTGGGTAGTGCTTTTATCTTTGACCGCGCTTTGACATACTCAATTGGGATGACTCCATCTTTGTAGGCCAGATTTATGAATAGGCTGGGTTTCTTTTTCTCAACTGTCTTATCCCAGTTATAGTAAAGTGGAATAGCCTGGCCAAGAATGGTGAGAGTATCGTCCTTATGATTGGTAACAACTCCATATCTTCTTAGGAAATCAGTCCTAATTAGGATATCATAGTTCATATTTGGCAACACTATGGCAGGTGCTGTTACTACAATAGATCCGAATCTGAGAGGTAGGGTACTGTATGCACCCAGCGATTTAGTTGTATGCGCTCCAGCTGTTCCATATTCCTGACAGTGGGCAACATCAGGCGCAATTTTCAGTTTTTTAACCAACTTTGTGCTGACTATATAGATAGGAGCACCACTATCAATGATGGCCTGAACTTGCACCTTGTTTACTGCTATGTCCACATAAGTACATTCAGAGTAGTTTTCAGAGGTATTTATTGTATGAATGCTGTGATTGCTGCCTGATTCCAGGTGTGATTTCAGGCTTGAGAAAATATCTGGGAAGTTATCTGCTAAGGTATTCATGGGAATAGCTACTTGAACGTTGTTAAGCTTAGGTAGGTCGGTTGAACATCTGGGTTGGAGGTCTAAACCCTGATCAATAATCTGCTTTGCGTAAGGTTTTGATACCTCTGCTCAGGCTTCTTTGGTAATTTTCAAGGGTTTAGTTGCTTTTGCTGTGGCCCCAGTAGTGACCATCATGACATCATTAGCCACAATATGGTGGAGGTTATCTTCAGCAACATCTTCGGCCCTAAAGAGCTCACCAGGGTCAGGTGGAATGGTTTGAACATCGGTGGAGTTAGAGCATTCCGCCTCTACTCCACCTGCTCTTTTCCCACCTCACTGTCGCTGTTGATTTCTAGAGCAACGTTGACCCCAGGCTTTTTGTTGAACCATCTGTAGCATTTTCTAGAAAAGTGCCTCTTTTGACCACAGTTGTGGCATGTAATCAGCCCTTTTTGCTGCTTTTGCTCAAATTTTTGGTTCATAGTTCAAAATTTTTTCCCCTGGTCGGACATAGTGTTGCTTTTTGGGCCCAAAAATTGGGATTTTTGCTGATTCTTGGCCTGAATTAAGGTATTGAAATTATGGGAACAGCTTCTCAAGTAATTGGTAAGCTCTTGGATTTCCAAGCTTCCATTGAATGCAGGTATCATGACATTGTGCAGTTCATGGAAGGGCATAACTGCGTGTTCCATTGCAATCTTAGCGTCAAACTTATCTATTGTGTTGCACCCATGCAGAACTTGTGCCTCATGGAAAAATATATCTGCAAAGTCCTTAATAGTCTCATTCTGCTTGAAAATTAATATTAAGAAGCTCTCTTTTTGGGTTTCTAATTTCTCAGGCCCTCCAAACTGTTTTGTCACTGCAATTTTGGCATCCATATAGGACCAATCATCACCCAAATAGAGCATAACAAGGTCACAGCTATGGGTATCAAGTGAGTTAATCAGTGCTGATCCTTTTGTATGATCTGATGCTCCCCTCATTGCTTTTTCAAATAGCTTGAGGAAAGAGTGAACGTTGCCATCCTTATCAAACTTTAATAAATTCAGTGGTTTGAAGTCATCTCGCCCTGTTTTGGGCATAGGGGTTGTACTTCTCCTTTAACATCTTGGTGTATCATTGCTCATAATTGGCCTACTTTCCCGTTGGGGAGTATCTGGAGTCAGGATTGCTGCCAGGATTCTAGGCATAGAACGGATGTTTGAAATTTCAGTTTCTGCATCAGTGTCAATTTCTGATGATTCAGTTTCATGATATTGCTCTGAACTACTAGATTCTGATGTCTGAATTTGGCCCTTAGTTGTTTTTCCAAACTGTTTTTTAGCCAAATGGGCAGAGCTTTTTCCTATTTCTCTTTTGTTAAATCTGGGTGAGCATTGGCAGCTTTGTTTTTTGAGATTGTCATGCTTTTCTTTGAATAAAACTTGATTGTACGTTATGCTTTTAATGTCTTTGGCCATACTATCTACTCAGAAATTTGCAGTTGATAATTGCATTCTGAGTTCCCAAATCTCCTGAGTAATTTCAGTATTTCTGGACTGAAATCTTGACACAACCGTCCAAATTTTTGAAAATTCCTTGTTGTTCAAGGCATCATCCTCATCCCTATTTGGGACGACTGGTTTTTCTGCATGAGCTTCCCCACTGTGATAAGATTCTAGGAGTAGGAGGTACCAGATTTGGAGCCTTGGTGGCTGGTTTAAATTAATCTGATATTTCCTTGTCACGAGTTTCCATCTCATTGTCACTTTCTTGTATGGCCGAATCTGCCAGGAACTGGTTATGTGTATCCATTACAGAGAGTATCACCAGTTTTGAGTGAGAACTAGTTGTGAAATTCTCAGGATTGCTCTCTTGATAAAATATTATCCTGCACGCTTAATTGGGATGAAGTTCCTTTAATTGATCCTCGATCTTGCCAGTGGCTTACAGTATTCAGACTGTTCAGAAAATCACTAGGCTGATTAAAATAGCCCCAACCCTTCTGGTCAATTTTAGACGCAATTTTCCCAATGTAATTGGGAATTTCTTCTGAGGCAGGTTTTGATACAAGCTGTGAATTTGGTGCTTTTAGCTTGTCGACACTTCTCCAAAGTTAAGATTCAGATAAGAATAGGAAAGAGATAAAATTAGTATATCTTTTATTAGATGATATTTATTATATAATTAGTCATTAGGCCAGGCGCCAGTATTTATACCTCTAGGGCATCTCTTGGACACATTTGAGCACAAAATTTCAACAGATACTCTCGCCACCTCAGTTTGGCCCTTGAACTTATATAACTGAGACCTATTCTTAGGTTTATTGGTGGCAAAGTACTCTTAAAATTGGAAGGATTTCAGAGAAAAAATTGTGATAAAAACATGCAAAATTATCCTAGGATCTTCTGGATTTGAGTTTTGTCATACTGCTGATGAAATACACTTTCTGTGAAATTCTTGCATCGATTAAAGTAGATGATGTACCCCTAATCAGGACGTTGGCAGGCCTCTCTCTCAAAAGCACTAGGTACTCCATTTTGGGCAGTCCATGTGCAAGTACTATTATGCCAATTACGCGAATTGACATATAAATTTCACACTAAAGTGGGAAATTAATTACGTTTTCATTTGTCTGATTGTCCATGGGACTTTTGAACGTTAACTTCAGGTTGGTCCTTAACGATTTTTGTATACTAGATGTTTGATATTTTTTCTGATAATTGGGACCAATTGCTGAGATTTGATGCAATAATAATTGTCCATAATGTGCAAGTGTATTTGGCCCAAGCTTTCTGATAAAGTACTTGATCAAATTAAAGTTGAGATATTTGGTCTGAGCTGTGTAGTTGCAATAGGCTTTGAGGTGAGAATTAAAGTATTAGCTCAAGCATTGGGAAGATAATTGGCCCAATCTGATGGCTGTCAAAGGGTTTATTTTCGAGTCAACCACCAGAATCTGTCAGACAAGGAAATGAGCCCTGAGCTGTACCAACTTCGTACACCCAGGCGTAATGAGACAATAAGGAGGAGGAGTGATGGCAGAAGGCTGGGAAAAAGTCACTAATAAGGGTCATAAGGCGAAGTCCTCCAAGAAATTAGCACCAGCACCAAAAAGCCCTCTGCTAATAAGTAAAAATTGGTCAACAAAAATAAGGTATAAAATTATCACCCCACTTGTACTAACAATGTTAATGGTTATTTTGCAACACCTCCAAAAATACACCTTGACCACCTTATTCCAAAAGAGAAGCCCAAAATTGATCTAAAGCCAACTATTTTGGCTTGATAAAGAGACTGGGATGGTGACAGAGTTCCTGGTGCATAAGATGGATGGCAAAAAGGCACCAGTATCAATGAACTGATACTGCCACTTTACTACAACTCTTTGACCTGCATCGGTGAATGCCACCACCAAATAATCACCTTACATTTGCAACTCAATTTATAATTGTGACAAGCCTCATACCCATGGGTCAGATAGCCAGGAATGATCATAGTGGAAACATCTTTAGGGGATGGCTAGCATACAAAAAAGGGCAAGGATATGTGTTAGAATCTATAGGGCTCTTGATTATTCTCAGCTGATAACCCCTAAATTGATTAACTGCACAGGTTCATTGTTGTGCAATTCTCCGCGTTGTCTGATAGTAATATATATTCTTTTGATAATAGTATAGAGACTATTATTCATTGTTGAATAAAGTACTAGTATTGGGTCCAACTCTTGACCAGTATTTCCCTCAAAATACTTAGGATGTCCAATAATAGTCATTCCCTAATACCACCTAACACGATCCACGCTCAGATCCTCATTTACAGTTTCTCTCTGGTGACACTGTCAGCAGCAATCCCTGATTCAGTTCAGCTTCTCTTCTCTGGATTTACGTTCAGATCATTACTCTTTATCCTAAAGAGTCTCCCAATTAAAGCACACAACATTAATTTCCTTGAAAAAAAATAAAACTTGATCAAAATTCTGGTAAAGTATATTATGATGATACTCTGGTAATCAGTGTTTTTTCTGGTAATTTGTATTTTTATTAAGTGAATTCTTAGGTGATTTATAGTGGGAATTCGGCGACCAACCCTTGGTTGGCACCACCTCAATGAAAAGTCAGCCATTGCCATTGTTTTACCCATCCTCATCCCATCAACAATGATCTTCCCCATCCTGGCTAGGATTCTGTCATTGGACATCTTCAAGACCTAAAATGGAAAGAGTTGTAAAATGTGTCCCTAACGTTTTCCTCTTGATCACAGCAAACCAAACATATTTGGCAAGTGACCTGATTAGGTAATGGGACTTATTACCCATCAAGGCAAGACATAAATCAACTGAACGATTTTCTAGTTGCAGGCAGCATCAATTGCCTTGCAACTTGATCCTTAAATTCCCAATTAGTCAGTGATAGAACCCAACCAATCCCAATTGGTACACCTGATAGTTAATTATTGATCAACTATCAGATGCCCCTATCATGTCAGCAACTCTGCCCGACGATATCTTAAGCATTCACCCAGATCAATCCCCAATGGATCCAACCCAGGAAAATTACCTAAAATCCCCTGAACAATGTTTTCCAAAATCAGGGTCAACCAATATCCAATTCACTTTGCTATAGGGAATTATTTCCTAGCGACTTCTGGTAATCTAGTCAGCTGGATATATAGGTAAAAATTCTCAACACTACTTTTTTGTACTAGTGGGGACCAACCCAAGGCGAGGTAATCCTTGGTTTTTTGCGGTGGTGCTAAATAAAACCAAAAATGAAAAATCCCAATACAGCACCATGGTGGCAAACCTAAGCGACCATATCAGATGTGGAAGGAGGTTGGGATTTCCCATCTACTGTGGACCTGAGGACACGTGTAAGAGTGGACAAAATAGAGTTGGGCTTCAAAGGAATGACGTCAAATGTAGGGAAAGGTTTGGATATTATTGTTAAAGAGGAATGCAGTGTGAATTGCCTCAATGTATCGAGTATCTGGAACTTGGCATATTTAATTACTTCCAGCACACAAGTGAACAACTTTAGGACTTTTATAGTTTGGGGTAGTTTAAGTTAAATATTTCTAAATTGCATTATTAGAGCATGTGCATCCCAGGAAAATGCAAGCTTCTTAATCTTATCCCAGGCTTCCTTAAAAATTGGCTAAAAGTTGGGGCATTTAATACCCTCAACAATAGAATTTATGGCCTCATGGAGGGCTTGGCAGTCAATAATGTTGTGGAGCAGCAGCCGCTTTGATGAAGAGCTGATGATGATTTTTATAAATTGGAAAGCCCTTATGGGGGTGGAAGCAGCGTTGATAATTGTAATTGTGAGGGTGAAAATATTTCAGAAAATTAAAATTGGGGTTATTTGAAAAGGGTTTGCCAGTTTATTTGTTTAACTCATTTGAGATATTAAAAGTGGTAAAGATGGTGGAAGTTTGGACCAGCAACAAGAGATGGTTGTATGGGGTAGGAGCGTTTGACCCTCAAACTACTGACCAAGACTATTTTGATTTGGGCCTGAGCAGCAACTTTCTCCTAAACTTACAAAATTTTTTATTCTGATTGGCTGGTGCATTAAGAGCTTCACTCGCAGTGTTTGAGAGGAGGGATGGAGGATAAAAACCATTAAAAATCCCACCAGACTGGTGGCAGGGCCTACACTGGAGGAAGGAGCGGCATAAGCTACTATAGTGGCAAGGGAGGGGCACTTGCACTACAAATGGTCAAGTTTAAAGAATAAGGGACAGAGGATGCAGCTGTGTTTAACACAATCCCAGGAATGGGTGGTCAGGGGAAGAGCAGAGCAGTATGGGGTGATTCAAAAGATGTGTGTCCCATTGGAAGGGGCAGAATGTTCCAAAAGTGCAAGGTCCTAAAGGTGGCTGGCCCCATTGGGAACCACAAGATGGAGGAATGGATTTGTTCTGTAAGCGTCCAATCCCTCCAAGGGCTCCTGGTATAGTTGCTTAGGTGAATGGTGGATTAGCAGGCCAGAAAACTGGCCACTAGAGTGGTATCTTCCAGCAGCTGAGTATTTTGGTAGTGATAGTTATAATTTCTCAAAAAAGCGGCATAGTCAACACAACCATAGCTTGGGCTTTACTAGAGAAGCCCAAGTCAAGTACCCCTTTGGTGCAGAAATCTGCAAAACCAGCGAGTTTTGACACTTTTTGCACCATATTAGTGATGACTGCACTTCATAGGTGAAGAGGTCCCACTCTTGACCTTTATGACAAAGTGCAGATTGCTCCAGAGGAGCACCAAGAGGGCTTCTAAGCACCACATGAGAGCGCGTTAGGAGTTGAAATAGGTCCTGAGGGAGAAAAGAAATTGGTGGATTTGATGGGCTAGTGGAGCCAGGCTGGGTGCACTTTAAAAGCAGTAAAAAAACACCAGGAGGCGGCGCACCACCACACCACATGAGGAACCAGGCTTCAGATTTGACAACATTTGAATCAAAAGTTGGCGAGTTGAAAAAGTTGTTGTTTATATTAAACTTACTTTATAAAGTTGATTTGATCATTTAAGTGATTGAAGCAAAAATGACATTAACGTTTATGTTATCATACTACTAATAATACCCGTTAAGACTCTAAAGAAGTTAAGTTCAGCCTGAAAATATCTTATAATAAACAAATATATGGTCTCTTAAACAACATTACAGAGAGTTAGAAATTTATTAATATGGAATACTTTTTAACATAATACTTACCAGTATAGCTAATATGGTAAGTTATTTTTTGTATATAAAATAACACTTTTTTAAGTTTGGTAAAATGAAGTATGGGCCAATTCAGGGTAATTAATATTTTGTGGCGCTTACACTAATAGTTAAATGTGAGCACATAGTTCATTGATATTGCATTGTATATATTTTATAGCAGGTATTTATTATAAAGCACTGTATATTTAAAAAAGGTTTTTTAACAAGCCAGTAATTAGATATTTTTTACTTTAAGAACTAAAAAAGGATATGATAATTTTTCTTATTGAGTTATACAATTTTTAAAAATAAATATATGCTTTTAAGATTTCTAAACTTTTCTTTCTCGTTGCAAACACTTTTGCAACCCATTCAATTCAAGACTAAATCTAGTTTGATAATCTCATAAAGGGGATTAGTCTGCGCCCATGTCTGGGAGCAGTTGGGCAAGCAAGGCAAGAGGAGCAGGTGGAAGGCCCGCGGCCTCTAATGTTTGAAAACGCCCTGGAGAATCTGGCGGAATAGAAAAAATCTAAAAAAACTGGCAGTCACAATTTCCCCGGAGATACTCATGTGGCAAGCATGATGCAACCAGTACATCAACACGCCACATTCCCAGCCACTTTCGTCAGTGGAATTTGGAGTCCATGTGTATCTGGACATCCAAAAAACGGCCCTATGGGAAAAATTTTGTGAAGATGTACACAAAATTTTCCCAACCGCGGTGTACGTTGCACCTCACTCCATGTCACACAGTTGGCTGGACCTAGGTTTTGAAAGCAAAATAGCAGCAGATGAGGATGCAGCGGTGTGCATAGTGGTTGACCTCCCCAAAGGGCAATGGGTCGTCGAAACTAAATGCACCAGATGGACAAAATCGAACCAAATTTTCCTCACATTTGACCTTTTGCCTACTACGGTAAAACGTGATATTTTGGAGCAACACCTGAAAGATGGTCTCACCATATATGGCGAAATACAATCTTTCGAAATGCAACATTTCACGCTGATGCCACACCTGTGCACCAGTAAAGCCATCACAGTTCTGACTCCAACCAAGGAGATCATGAAGGACCTAACCCAGATCCCGCACTCCACCTTTATTGACATCACAGGGCACACCACCCACCCATTCTGGATAACCGTGGACAGCGCGCCCCCCATTTGCACCCACTGTGATGTGTTCAGCCATAAGGCGCATGCATGCCCCATCAAAGAGGGCGTCACATTCCAAGAGCACCCCTCAGCGGCCATGGCCAGCGGAGAGGCACACTATGAACCAACTGCAAGTGCCAAGGAGGCTTTCCCGTGGGGAGCACAAGGCTGCTACCTATTGGTAAAGCCCATCTCCCCGCAGGAGCGGAAGAAGGCCAAGCAGGACCATAGGACCACAGCCAAGGAAGCAGCCAAGGCCACCACCACCATCCCACACTCACAACGCCAGGAGGACATGGAGACCTTCGCGGTGGAAGCAACTCAGGAATCCATCACCCAATCAGATTGGGAGGCCCATGCCGAATGGGCCACTCAATCCAAGGATCTGATGGGAGATTCAATCTCACCCAATCGCTGCACCCAAGCCCCGGTCAAAACTGACTTGGGACCTATCCCAACTGAAAAATTTTTTTTGCCCCACTCGACGGTGCACCAAACTTATCCGCACCACAAAAAATTTGTCCAATGTCAGGAAAACAAAAAGTGAAGGCCAAAGCCAATGCAACTCTTTCCACAAAAATTAACAAAAACCCTGATAATGTTGCTGCTTGTACCCGCGCTGCTGTGAAAGCCCATGGGGACCTGGAAGAGGCTGGTGGGCCCGGGGGCCCACCCCCTTGCACCTAAGGTGCGATGGGGGAAACCTTCACTCTAGGGATGCTGAATATCGCCGGACTCAAGGCCTCCCCATCCCGGGCTAGGAAACTGAGTTTTTTACAAAACAATTTACCCGTGGATATCCTGGCCATCCAGGAGTCCCACTGTCCACGAGGTTCTGAGGAAGCTTGGAAAACAATACTCCTACCATCCCTATCCTTTTGGTCAAAGCACTGTGGGGGTGCTAATTTGGAAAAACAATTTTTTCAAATTTACATCTTCAGAAACATTCCTAAATGGCTGAGTGCTCGTTGTCACCTATTCATGGGCTGATGTTGCACACACAATTGTCAACATTTATGCCCCAAACGGTGCACATGAGCGTTGGGAATTTTTCTCATCAGTCAAATCCCTCCCACTACCCCCCAATTCTTTCCTAATTGGTGACATGAAAGTTGGCTAACCTCACCAACGGACTGGTGGCCGCCCTTACCCCACACCCCACAGGGTCACGTAGAACTACGCATTCTAAAAGCCACCCTTGGGTTAATGGATGCGCTGCCGTGACATGCCCCACTGCTTGAAAACATGATGCGTCCCCACGTCCACAACGGCCAATTAAGGTCTATGACCCGCATCAACCTTATTCTAGCACTGGCGAAATTCCAACCCCACATCTCCCAATTCAAAACAACGAAAATGGAATTCTCCAACCACTGACTGGTCTCAATAACATACCACTTACCTGTCACAGTTGCAAAGGCCCCACATTGGTGCAAAATCCGCCCCCAGAGCTCGCGTTGCCAGGATTTTCCACGTGGGTGGAAGAGGCAAATTTGGCAAAATCATTTGTTGCACCGTTTTGCGCAGACCCCATTTCCACATGGGCAACTTTCAAAGAAGACACCATCCGCCACTATCACCATCTCTCATCCAGATGCTCATGAGCCACATCGGCGGTTATATCACGCACGCTGGCAGAATTGGCCCACTTGGAGTCCAACATTCCAGCCTCAGGATATAGCCCTGCATGGGGCCAGAAGTGGGCGGAGGCAGCAGCACACCTCAATGCACTGGAAAGGCAACACAAACATCGGGTTTGTGTCCAATACAGGGCCACACGCATCACTAAAGGTGACAAGTGCACTGCATACTTCTTCAAAAAATTTTTTGCACCATGCCAGAGCATGGCCTGCACACAGGTGCAAAGATCAGATAATTCTATTGTGGACACACTGGCCTAAGTGGCAATCGAAACATAAAGATATTACTCCAAGTTATACCAAGCTGAACCAATTCAGCCGGCCAAAATGGTGGAATTTCTTGACCGAGCTCATATCCGCACCATTTTCTGATACCCAGAAATAATAAATTTAATTACTCCAAACGAATTATGTACTACCATTCGCGGTGCACCAAACCAAAAATGCCCAGGCCCAGATGGCATTCCATATGAGTTCTACAAAAAATGATTTAAATATATATCCCCATTGCTGCTTCACTCAACCAAAGCCTGTTGGAAACGCGCCTCCTACCAGGAGGACATGAGGCCTTTATGGTCACACTCTTCAAGAAAGGGGATAGGCTAGACTTAGCTAACTGGCGCCCCATTTCTCTAACAAACACAGACACCAAAATTTTAACCAAAATCATGGCTAACCGTTTAGGGACTGTAGCATCTGCCACCATCTCCCCAGAACAATTTGGTTTCATCCCCTGAAGGTCGATTTGGGATAACGTGCACTCTGTGGCTAATGTGTGTCAGTCCACAGCCTCAGGGGCACTTGTATTCTTGGACCAACAAAAGGCCTATGATAGAGTAAACTGGGAATACCTTAAGGCCTGCCTCCAACAATTCCGCCTACCTCCCCGCTTCATTAACTGGGTGATGCTGCTCACGGAATCTGCAACAATGGCAGTGCACGGCCCAGGTTTCCTAACGGAAGTAGTCCATCCTCAAAGGGGCCTACGACAAGGGGACCCCTCAGCCCACTCTTATACAAATTCAGCCTTGACCCACTACTGCGAAATGTGAATGCCCAACTCACTGGGGTCCGTGTGCCAGGCCAAACCCCAGTCAAGATGATGGCATTTGCAGATGATTGCGTGGTGGGGGTGTCTAATAATAAAGTCGCACGCGCGCTTGAAGCCCTCATCCAGGAATATTCCCAGGTAAGCAACGCGGCACTGAACGCCTCCAAAACCAAAATCATCCTCCTTGGTCAGTTTCAAAACTGCTGGGCCCCAGCAAGTAGTTCCCAACCTGGCCCATCTGCTCGCCCACGTCCACGCCTTACTAACTCAACACACACCGCTCCACTGGTGCTCCCCTTTGTGCCACGACCTACCATAGGACCGGTACGCCATCTGGGCGTGTGGTTGGAGGCAGGTGGATACGCGTCAGCAGTAATGGAGTGCCATATACTGGACAACGTGACAAAGCGAATCGCCTCTCTCAGAGCCCACCCTACTACCCTCACTGGCAGGATTGTTCTTGCCAACTCTATGCTCCTATCCAAAGTCTGGTTCAGAGCCCACGCCATCCCCTTCTCCCCAAGCTTCTTCAAATCCCTGTATGCTTTGCTACAAGGTTGGCTTTGGTCAGGCCGCCCTCCACCAGTATGGCTAGAGGTCATGTTTGGCCCTCATCATCATGGTGGCATGGGCCTACTTGACTTCAAAGCCCATGCCGCCAAGATCCTGGGCACCTGGATCGCGGCCGTCACTGCTCATACACTCCCATCCCAACACTGGTCCCGCGTGGTATGCTCCAACTTCTCCTGAGCCTTGGGCCTCAACAATCCATCAAACCCCCACTCCCTGATGAAATACCTCGCATCACACTTATCGGCCACAGGTCCTCACGGGACCAAAACCCACTACAAACGAATCCTACTCTCTATGTGAAGCGCAGAGTGGAGAATTTGTATTAGTGGACATACAACCCAAAGAGGCCGCCCCTCTCCTCAGTTCACACAAGAGGTACAGGGGCTACCCATTCATGATGGCGTGATCCCCATTCGACCCCAAGTCATATCCAGGGTGGACTACCTGGACATGATGGACATCCCTTATTCCACTGAGACCCAAAAGACTATCTAGAAATATGCACACCATCCTCTGTTGCAGCCTCAAGTCCACTCCCATGTGTGGCGCGTCCTGAGGCGGGTGTATCGTACAGCTGAGCGCTCTAATGCTTTACACTCATCCTGTGTCGTGTGTGGCCAGTATGGAACGCTGTTCCACCGCCTGGAGAAGTGCCCCACCTCTAAAGTAATATAGCGCGAAGTCCAACGTCTGCTAGGCCAGGATCAAACACATCCCTTCAGTCTGTCAAGAGATATGTTTGCTTCATCAATGGCCTCCCCCTCCCACCCTCCCTCCGTGCTCTGGTGGTTGCAATCGCCATGTGGACTATCCACACGATTGTCTTGGATGCCATCGCTTGATCCATCCCCACCCTCCCTGAAGATGTCCACAGATTCCGGTCTCATTTGGTGGATCACTTTCAAGCGTGGATGTTTGGATATCTCCCACCGCGTCGCTGACAGCTGGTCTCCTCCTGGTTCCCAGTCTGGTTCATCAAATCAGACCCCTTCCTCCACACGTGCTCAATAGTGGCTACGTCCCCTACACACGTTCCCTCCCCCTTCCCATAAGTGGCGTTCCCGCTGGCAACAAGAGATAGCATCGCTTCTCTGGGGTGCCTCCCCTGGTACTAAGTTTTGTCTCGTCTGAGTCATATTTGGAAGTGTCCGTCCCATGGTCAGCCTTCCCCGCAATAAATTTAAATTTAAAATTTAAAATTATATTTTTTATTTTAAGATCTACTATGATATCTTTTTTATTTCTGGACAACTCTCTTACCGCTCAGTATAACTTTCTAAGCAAAATCTTATAAAAAAAGAAGCAAATTTTGATTGCCATTATAGTTTCACTCCAATGTCCTCAAATTCCCCACCAGCTGCCCCAGTGTGGGGCAGCGGCAAAACTCCCCCAACCATTTCTCATCTGACAGGAAAAGTGCTAAGACTGGCTTTCCCAGTCATACCAAGCCCCTGGGACATTTGTTCCTCCCAAGGATCTTGACGCCCACCTCACCCAAACCCAAGCAGTGCCTCATTGTCCCCTGGTGCTCCCCCAGAGCAACATGCATTTTGGCCTTAGGGTCAATTATGGGAAACTATTCCCTTACCACAACTAAGCCATTATCAAAATGGCTCAGGTGGTGATGACTTCCACCAGTTTAATTGACTTCTGCCCTATAAGGGGTATTTTGATCTTAGCTTTACCTGTAAAGCTGACGCTGCCACTGCGGCAACTATGCCCCTGGGTTTCCAGGGTACCCCTCTCCCCACAATTTGGACCTGGCTTCCAGCGGATACCACTTTGGTGGTTCAGTTCGCTGGTTTGCCTACCCACCTTCCCCCTGAGGTGCTCCACCAGGAGCTGATGGAAAATTGGCAGCCTATGGCTCCAACCCCATCTTACAATTTGTGGTCCCAAATAGGGCCACACGTCTCACTGGGCCTTAGGCATATGCCATGATCAGCCCTGAATCTAATAAAATTGTCTTGTCAATTCCCCTTGCGCTGTCATCCCCTCTGCCCCTGACCATCCATTCTGGGCCTGCGTCAAGGGTGGGCGGATGATATGTCTATCCTGTTTCAAGTTAACCACTCAAAATGTAATTGCCCATCCTTAGCTGCTTCTGACGGCTCTGATTTTTCATCTGCCAGTTTCCAATCTGCTGCCCACCCCGCGCCATCTTTGGTATGGGGTACAATCTTACCTCCCCCTCCCCCAAAGCCTATTGCTGCAGCTGCACCTGCAGCCACCAATTAGCCTCCTCCTCGCCCCAGTGCCACAAACGCTCCCTCCAATCAAGCACATGATTAAACCCCAGTTTTCTCCTATGCATCCTCCGACCAACCAATCAAACCTCAGGAATATGCTGATTTCCAAATTCAATTCAATCAAAATACTCAGGATCTATTGGCTGAAATTGATGAGTCTGGAAATATTAATGAAGACTTCACTATCCAACTCGAGAAGTCTGTGTTTACTGATCATGATGCTACACTACCACCTTGTTTATATGCCCTAGCAAAACGCTGAAAATTTCTTCAGCGACCACCAGCTGGCTGTTGAAGCAATGGATGAGCCATATTGTTGTCTGCTCCACAAAGCTGCCGCCAAATCAGTGCCAATGCTTGCAGGAGGAATACCTCCTCCCATTATCCCCTCCACCGCCAATATGCTCCAAAAGAAGATGTTGATCAAATCTAAAAAAGCCACCAATGACGCCATCCAGCATGTGGCAATGATAGCGCAGAATCCCAAAAATTCAGATTACCTGCACCAATATTGCCGCGTTTGTAAAGCTCCCCAATGCACGCATGAAAGCTGAAACAGCTTTGACAGTTACATCAGAACTCTTATATACAACCACTGTCTTCCTGCCACCCCAACCATCAGAAATTTATCTTCAAAATCCGCTGATGCCCCAACACCCCTGCTCTCCGCCATAGCCCGTGCCCTGCTTTGGGGTGAAGTAGAGGCCGAGGATGAGCCCTCTGATACCCCCTTACCTTCCGCCATGATGGGATAAGCAGTTCCCGCTGTCCCACCTGGTTGGTTGTGTTTTCATTTTGTGTGTCATCCACTCATTTTGGGCAGTTTTCTTGTTTTTTTTGGTGAGGATTTATTTTTTAGCTTTTTAAG
Source organism: Massospora cicadina (assembly GCA_022478985.1). Taxonomy (NCBI): domain Eukaryota; kingdom Fungi; phylum Entomophthoromycota; class Entomophthoromycetes; order Entomophthorales; family Entomophthoraceae; genus Massospora; species Massospora cicadina. The sequence goes on from JAKSZP010014459.1 coordinate 62,380, forward strand.
TTTTGGTAATGTCAGTACCCTGGTCAGCTTACCTTGATTAGATAATTTTTTTATCTCTATTGTCATAGTAACGTTTGTCTAAAGAAGTAGCTTCCACTCTCCTGTGTCATGGCATGAAACTCATTAAACAGTGTTTCAACTTGCACTCAAGCATCCTTGGACGATCTCTTTAAGTTTATATATTATAATCTTTCATTTTTGTCTTTCCTCTGGACCTTGTACGCTACTTCAAAAAACTCTTAGTACCATATAGCTATATTTCTCACTCTATATAAACATGATCAATGGTCTGTAGGTCCAGTATGGCCTCTGTTTTTATTGATTGTAGAAAATATTAAACTATCTATAGTTGTCATAAATCTGGCTTATTTTATTAAATTGCACTTTACAAGGGATATCTGGTCTCAGATTCTTATCTAAAGCTAATGCTACTGCTGCATCATTTATCACCTGATTCACAAGGTACCACGATTCCCACCATTTTCACACATCTACAAGCTGATGCAACGCTCATATTCTCCTTTCTGGTCTTACAACCAAACCATATCCTAAAATAATATAACAGGAGCTGATGTATGAGTTTTAAATATAGCCTTTTACCCTGTCTTTTATATTGTGGTCTTATAAGCGACCTTTTTTTCTAGTCCCTAGACCTATACACCCTGGCCTATCTGCCATGAATCACATATTGCAAATTTTATTCTGCTGTATCTCTGCCCCAAATCACCTCTTATGGCTTAGGCTAGAGATAGTTAAACCATATTATTAGTATGATTATAACTGAAACACACAAAAAATGCTTGGTGGTTGCTGCCACAACAAACTCCCAGGACTCTCATCCCAATCCTACCTCTGACCCAACGAGCAAGAATCTAGCTGTGTATAATTCATCCTACATCCAGATTAAAAAATGAATTTAGTTGACACCATCCAATCAGACCTTAAAATGAGTATTACTTCTATCTTTCCTAATTTTAGATTAGAACTTTTGCCCCTCATACCTAAACCAAAATCTGAATAACTAACTTTCTTATTCAGACTTCCCCCAATACTAAGCAAGCATCTCTAATTTTAAGATTAATTACTTTTTCAACCTTATTTTTTAGTATAAATGTGTTTACTTGTTTGGAAGAATCCATGAATTTTTTACTCATACTTTATGGCCATTTTTGACAATTTTCACTTTAATCTATCACCTCAAAGCTAGAAAATTTGACTTTGAACCCTTCATCCGCATTCTGAGAATTCAGCCGCTGCTCTACTGATACACCCATCTACTACGCCATTTACAATGCCTTTGTCCTCTTGATGAGACAGATCATCTTTAAAGATACATTAATGATATACCAGAAAATACAAAGTCTTATATAAATAAGCTAGGCTTTTTTAAAACCATGCCATCAAAGAAGTGGCTAAGATCTCACTGTATTATCCCAAGACCAAAGTTATCTTTTATGATGTTGTAATTTTCAATTGTCTTTGATATTCTGTATGTGATGGATAGCTTGCACATAACTTGAAGCCTTACTTTGTACAAATTTTTGATGCCAATATATATATATATATATATATAACTTTATGATTCATCCAAACATGATTCTTTTTTATTTTATCCATTCTTATAAACTAACTGATGTATCAGAACCCAAAACAAGACAAAACACCTATTAGTTACTTGTTGAAATGAAAATAAAACCTTCAAGAAGAAACCATCAGATAAATAGACTACCTCATCTGATAGCTTAATTGTATCCTTTGCATTTATCAACATAATATGGTAATAGTTCACATCAAAAACTGTTAGTATGCTATTTATTGTTTTACATATTCCACAATTAGTGACACTAAAACTAGGCATAATGTTGTAGCGGTTGATTTCAGAATAATTATCTACTTGGTTACTAAAAAGTGTATCCTTACAGAAACAACCAATTTGCACCTTGTTCTAAATATAGTGAATTAAGTTATTATGAACTGAGCTTATATAGTGTTGCTGATTGTAATAAATTTTCACAAATGTACTTTTGTATAGTCACCCCAAATGGATGCAATATAGTGCTATGAGAGAGATCTCTCACTTCCCAATTTTGTGTACGTTGATAGATAATTCTCAAATATATTTCCCCTATTTTTAAAATGTTGAGATAAGACGTAGCTCAAATTGGTATAGAATTAAAGTTGATTATGCGTTGACTTAGTGCTATTATTGCACCCAAATACATCCCAGTTATAAGAGAATATTGCCCACAATCATGCTAAACTTTTTGTTTACTTTTTTTGTACACCAGAATCAGGCCAATCTGACTAAAGAAAATTGTCATTATTATATAATGACTGGAAGAAGATTTTCATGCTATGAGTCAAATGACTAACAAATGAGTACATTCAGTAGATGCCTCAGGGTATAAAGTACTGGCGCCTAGTCATGAAAAAACATAATGTGTAATTTACTATGTTTGATTGTATCTTCATCTCTATATATCATTAAAAATAATATTCCTATTAATTAGTGTTTACGTTTGACCATACTTCACAAAGAGAGATAATTAGATTGTGTTTTCTTTCCTTGTATATGTTTTCTTAATTAATTTAGAAGTAATTCCTATTATACAAAAAAAGTCTCAAACTAACTATAAAGTCTTGTGGACTTAAGAATGGTGAGTATATCAGAGACATTTGGCCATTTTGAGGATTCATAGGATCATATATCTTCCTATTTATAAGCAGGTGGTAATATTACAAGCGAGTTTATCTTAAATTACTTAAGACTTTAGTTCCATACACCAACATAATTTCAAAAGTTTGATGCTCACTTAAAGCACTATACATTACCTAACATGGTATACAGAGATCATTTCTTAGAATTTTCCTTAAAATACAGCAATAATGAGATGGATCTAGCAACATGCAATAAATGATGTACTTATTTAAATCGCTCTGACAAAGAGGATGGTAATTCATGCTATCTTAATATATCTCAGTAGGGCAAGGCTCATAGTGCCATCACCCTGACTGAGTTTACTCAAGATAAAGTCAAGTGATGTTGTAATCTCTCTTCAAGGATACAAGTTTGGTTATCACAAAACATTCCCAGTTTTGGTCTTCTTTACTACTTGAAGGACCATGAATTGAAAATGGACATATATTAGTAGTACTGAAAACAACTATATCTACCCTAAGCCAAATACTTCAGGAAAACCAAGCGCACACAAATGTATACTTATTCAGATTTGTGCAACTTTTTATAAAGAATGCTCAGAGAATCTTTTCTTGAAAAAAACATTGATCTTATGAATTTTTACTATGTTCAAGAAGAAGAAGAAGATGTTGTCCTGATCTTACTTGATGGAAAAGCTGATATGAGTTTTGGGGAGTTTAAAAGGCCATAATAGCCATATAAAAGTCTTCCAGAAGCATCATGACTGTTTTGACACACTAGTGGAACAATTCATGAAGGTATCCCAAAAGTGGCCACACAAATATTTTGCAGGATGAAAAATTGGGTGAAAGGGTTAATGACATATAAGCAAACTGCATCAAATTAGAAACTTCTTATAAATATCTCTTCCATTGCAGACAATCTTGTGTAGCAGGATAACTCAGAAAGGAGAAGCATACATAAAAATGGATGTCAAACAGTCTGACTGAAAGACTACATATGAGACAAAAGTGCTTCAACTAAAAATATATTGAGGCATTAGAGCAATTACCCCAGTCAAACTGAGAATTATTGAACCTCTGGAATTAAGTCTATAATGGCAAATATATGAAAAATATTTTCCAAATTAAAAATTTTCAAGGACACCCAGATGAGAAAAAATTTGAATTGCAAAACTAGTTGTTGCATAATGACATCAAAACTAAGTGATGTTTCAGGATATGGGTGCTCTATAGGTCAAACAATTAGTAGCCAAAGTCAATTAAAACTACGTTAATAAAGATATTAAAACTTTAGGAAATAGTGTGAGGATATGTACCATTTCTTGAGGGAAGAAAGGGTGAAAATCTTGCTTCAAAATCGCACAAAGTCCTAACCTTTAAAATCTCATCAGTACCATCTAGTACGAAAAAAAAAATCTCATCAGTACCAAATTCTGAAGTCAGAATCTTGTGGTTCAGAACATTATTACAAGGCAGAAGATGTTTAATATGATGACAAAGATATAGACTAGGATGAACATTTTAAATGCAAGGGCTATACCTGAGTATTGTCATCCTTGAATAAATCAAACTTTTTATTTACACAGATGTTTTTTGCCTTTTAACTCTCCACGTTGCCCAAATATGAGAAAGGAAAGTGCTTCAACCATGGAATTAGGTCATGATGACTTTGAAGTGCTTGACTTACTAAAATTTGACAAAGATGGTAACATACAATCCTTCTAAAAGCTCTTTGAGATGTCTATATGGGGACCATCATATCATATAAAAGCGTCTACTTTTACTAATTTGCTTAATTAACACAGCTGTGGCCTTGTAATTTTATATTTGACAAACGAATGGGTGTACACTGATGCCAAAGAGGCCATACTTTTGGAGTTCAGAGGGCAAGAAATACTTGCGGCCCCTTTAACTCATCTTTTGAAAATCAATATAAGACCTAATGAGTTTATAAAAGACTTCTTAACTCATATTTAATAGAAAATCTTAAGAACTTTATGGCTTGGATGCTATACTAATTTCGTTGCTAAAATTGTGATGGAGCATGACGTGAATCCCTAATGCAACTTGAATCATGCCATGATCACCAATTTTAATTTAACCATGAAAATTCAAATTATTGTAGGATATTTGTGACACTTAGTAAGTAGTTTTGAGGTGCCAAACCGACCAAACAATTAACAATGGCTATAATTTCTCCTGATAAAAACAACAATATTTATATATAAACAGGGGAGGACCGCTAAGGCTCATGTCCACAAACTGAAATGACCACAGCCTAGCAATGTTAATTTTCACCAATGTAATAAAAAGTGGTATCTTGAAAACAAGTGCTACAAGCATGCTGGAGGAAAGCCAGGGGCCAACGTCACATTAAGGTCAAAAAAGGACGGGCTTAGCTTTAAAGCGGGTGGAGTAGAGGCGAATTGCACTTCTTCCAATGACCATATTTTAATAATCCACCCAGTCTTGCAAAGCTTTTCATGAGAAATATTTTTTTAGAAAAATTCTCTACATTGTATCATGGTTAATGATGTATTTATTATTATAAGTATAATTAAAAAGGGTCAAAAGCCAGAAAAGGTTTCAAGGAGGCTCAATTAGAGGTGTCCAAGCCATATGGGAAACAAATGGTTGACCACAGATTGGACTTTTGATACCACGCTTTTCAGTGACTTGCCATAAGTAAAGGACATATAAATAGCAATCCCCATTCAGAACATGGCGGAAAACTTCCTTGAGAAATTCTCCTGCACTAAATCCTAAATAGAGTCAGGTACTTAACGTTACTCAATTGATGAACTCTTCTGAACCATAATACAATGTATCTATGCCAATATTGCTGTAGACAAGGTCTATGTCTGGTCCATTATTGACAGAGGCGGTCCCATATATATTGTCATCAGTAAGTTAGTTAAAGTTTAGTATAGCACCAGATGTTGCACAAGACCAAGAACGTGGCACTGCAGGAGTACATACCACTAAGGCTCTTGTGGCATACAGTGCTTTGACCTTCTGATTTGGATAGATTGTGGTATCAGCGCCATCTATAGTTCTACATAACAAGAACTACAAGATCAACTTGCATGGACTTTAAGAGTAATCTGAGGTAGTTTTCAGGGTGGCGGCTAATTGGAAGAATACTGGACATCCAATCTAAGTATGTTAATGATAGTGGATAGTACAAGATGCCAGAGGCATAGATAACCTATTGACTCTTAAAAGGGGCGCTAGAAGGTTAATGTGAGGAGAAGTAAAATTCAAAAGCCTACAAAGGCCTCATAACAAGCCTAATGGCTACAATTGGGGCAATTGCGGTCTTTCAGGGGCAACCCCCAGGAGTGAGAGAAAGGGAGGATGACAAATCCTCCAAATTATGTGGTTGTAGGCTTCTGGATAATTGGATCAGCAAAGAAGAACACCCACTGAATAATTTCACTCAAAATGATAGTGGATTTGCTGGTTAAATTACAGTTGCATATGTGCTCAGATTGCACGATGGTTTGGCACATGTGATCAGAAATGCAAATCATTACTAGCTCACCTAGGGCGTGGAGTGCCGTTAAATCAGAGGATAATAATGCTAGTTTATGAACATTAGTATTTTGCAGATGTCAGTGTGCATTGCTGGATGGTATTTGTGAAAGTAATGGTAGGGTGTAGAGGGCGGAATCCATAAAAAAGTAAGTTAGTAAAGATAAGGTTTATATAAAAGTAATGTAAATAGAATAAACCAGCAACATACCCTATGGAGGGCTGTTATTTCTATAGTAGTTACGGTAGAAGAGACAGAGGAGAGCTCAAAGTCCTGTTCTGGGCCTGAACTACTTCTCACATTTTTTTGGATGGATTGGGAAGAGCGATACATGAAAGAATTTTTTCTAAAAAGCTTTGGAATAAATCAAAAATTTTTGATAGTAGATTGGTGAATTTAAATAGATAAGCCCAGTTTTGCACAGATCATTTTAAATTGGTGAATTTTTGTAGCCAGATTTGCATACATCCATGCCATCTAGTTGATAATTTAAATTTATCTCAGGTTGGATTAAGCAAGTCAGGGGGTTAAAATCGCAATCTGGTATATTTAAAATGACCTGATCTAATTATTTGGCATCTAAGGAGTTTTAATCAGATTTTGGATTTTTCTACTATACCAGATGTATCTTAACTAGGAGTAGTTTATGTCTTAGGGTCCTGAGGAGGCACCTAGATTGTATCACCTCCCTGCAAGTTAATATATCACCTTCAGCAAGGTAGAAGAAGAAAAGGGGGGCAGATAAGGAGGATACTTAGGGGGCAAAGAAATCCACCAATATCTACCACGTGTACCAGATCACTGAGGTGTGCAAGGAGAGCCACTAGAGGCCTTAATACTTCTTACGCTGGAAAGATATTGCCCTTGGTTCAAGTGGAGAGGCTGTGCAATAAGACTTACAGCAGTTACCAGTAATAAGGATGATACCCTAACCATTCTTAATAAAACTATTATGATATTTTACATAAATAGCACAAAATTGAGATTGAAATCATATTCTATATTAACTTAGCTTATAGGGACATCATAGATATTGAATATACCATTTGAGAATACATTTAAAGCCACTATCAACACAAATTAGTAAACCTAAGGCCATACCATCAAGAGCCAATAAGAAATTGATCTTAGATTTAGGAGCACAATAAATAGCCCCTACAGGATGACTGTCAAAAACTTGGAAGGGCTATTATGGGAAATCTATCAACCCTGGTATTATATTCAATAAAATTAATATTACGCCAGGAATAGTGATTCCAGGACGTTAAGAGATCACATTCTTTGTGAAAAATTGCAGATTACTATTCTATAAGAAAACACTATATATTTCTCTTCCTCTAGATAATAATATTTTACAGAAATTAAGCCATTTTTTGGACTTAAAAACTTTATCATTTAGAGCTTTCTCAATGATGATATCAGTAGTTTTTTAATGTTGTACCTGTGGCTGATTATGATGAACTAATTGATCAAGAAAAGGATTGATTCTGGAATTACTCTGAATGTATTGCAAAATCTTTGCCAAAGATGACTTTAATCTGGAATTTGGAAAGGACGTAATTCATACCTTAATACTATGGAATATGTCTCTATCAGATTGCGTTTGATTCGACGCTTTACCAAGCCTTAAAGCAGAGTGTGTTTTAGAAAAGGAACTCCATGATCATATTATGATAAAAGTATTAAAATTGTCCATGGGCTCATTAGTCATAATCAAAAAGAATGGGAGCAATCTGTCCCTTATTGAATACTGCAAGCTCAATAATATTACAAAGAAGGATAAACACGCTATCCCTTGGATTGATGGTGCCTTGGATAGGCTTACAGGTGCTATTATAGGCAACTTATCTTATTAGTGATTACAGGAAGTTTAGCATGCCTAAGTCAAAAGATAATTATGCTCTATAATCACACAAGATGGTCTTTTTCGACCAACAAGGATGCCACAAGGGCTCTGTAACGATCAAACAACGTTCAAGAGGGCTATAAAGAAGATCCTGGGTGATCTTAAGTTTTTATTAATACTTGTATACCTATAGTACAAAAATGTTTTCAGATGTACTTTCAATGACAACCTGGGAAATTTAAAGGAGGTCTTCCATAAGCTTGTGGTTGCAAACAAAAGATCAAATTCAGGAGGTGCCAGTTCTATAAAGATCAAACGGAGTACCATGTATTAATCATTAGCAAGGAAGGCATTTTGCTGCAATTGGCCAAACTAAAAGCCATTTTTAAAAAATAAACATGCACATAATGAAACGAGACATGCAAGTTTTTTTAGCATGATCAGTGATTATTGATGATTCTCTTACATTTTGTAGAACTTGGAGAACCTCTTTCCGTCCCTCAAGGATAAGCACTTTATTGGAATTATTGCTACCAGAAAACATTTAATCAGTTTCATTTAGCCTTGTTAGTCACTCCAACACTATAATACCTGAATTTAAACTGAGAGTTTATCTTTTAGACCAATCTTCATTAGTTTAGTAGGGGCAATTCTGTCTCAAATTGGCGAAGATGACAATTAAACCTTGTAGCCTACACCAGTTAGGTCATAAGCTTTTAAAAGTGAAACTATACTGTTATGAAAAGAGTGCTTAGTAGTATATACGACTAAAATAAATTCTGACTCTACTTACATGGGACCCATTTTACTATGATTACAGACCACACATCTCTAAGCTGGTTAATTACTTTAAAGGATCCAAAAGGGCTTTTGGACCGCTAAGCTCTGAATCTGCAGGTTACAATTATACCATTAAGCACTGGGAAGGTAATAAACACAAAAATGACGATTTCTTGTTTCACTTGATAACCTTAGCAACTCTTAGTCTTCCCGCTTATGCCCAATTCAGGAAAATGCTCAGTGGAGACCTGAGATGAGATCAAATATATACATAAAATAGCATCATATTTGCATAAGGACACCTATAAGAAAATGAGGTCCATTATAAGCATATCAATGGAAAAAAATTAATTTCCCTCAATCTTTTTCTAGGCCAGATATACATGGACGCCTATAAGTCCAACTGAGCATGGAAGATTAAAGAAGTCCAAAGAACAGCTAAGGTATCTTTCTTGATATGAGTTGATTTATATTAGCATTAATGAGACCTTGAGCTGTTGTGCAAAGTGACAATGTGAAAGGCTCTTACAGAAGAGCATAATGTACTATTTGGTTTGGCCATAATTCTCCTGGAACACTGTGTCAATAGACATAGTGGGAACCCTCCTAATTAGTGATGTGAAATCAAAGAAAAACATTGTTGCCTTTGATAATATAACAAAATGAGTCAAAGCTAAAGCTAAATGGGATTTAGGGTCCTCAACCAGGACAAATTTATCTTATAGAAGATAATTTATTGGCATATCTGCCCACAGTTTATATTGATGGGTAACGGCAACAAACTTTTTATTAAAGTTTTAAGAGCAATCAATTGGTGAGTTTGTAGGGTGTACTTTCCACTCCCTACCATCCTAAAACCAAAGGAGCAGTTGAATGATTACAGAACATAGATTTTTAACCTCAGGAAGTTAAACTTCCCATAAGCCCCTGAATAAAGTACCTATTTTAGGTCAGCCATCTTTTAATACAACATTTTTGCTCATTTGGTCACTAAGATGTCTCCATCTTAGTTGCTCTAAGGTAAGCATCTTGCCTTGCTAACATTGCTTTAACCACTTTCAAACCCTAGTGTTATGACGCATCCACAGGACGTCAGGAAGCTTGCAAATACTCTAATTAAATTGTAATCCCAATCCTATACTAACATTAATAATAAAAAAGACCTGTTTAAAAGGATTAAAAATTTATGGTATTCTTAAATACAAAGTAGGTGATGAGTATCATTCTGCAGTACTCATGGACTGGACCAAATCCAAAAACTATACTAATTTGAATATTATAATTTAGTACAATTGAGAAGTCTTAAAGGTTTAACTACACAATTGAGGTAAAAAGTTATGACCACATGTATAATTGAGTTTATTTTAAGTTCTAGAAGAATTTAACAAGTTTTACAGTTAGATGAAAAATCTAATAATAAAATTATTAAAAAATAAGATAATTTATAAAAAAGAAACAATTACATGTAAGGTAATAGTTACTTGATAAAAAATTTAGATATTGTTTGAATGAAGGGGAGGGAATCACCTTTTAAATCTTGCCCATCAGTTGTTTGAAATGATTGCGCCCAATTGACACATTTAAATTTCAATCATAAGACCCTACTAGATACATCCAATTGCGTCAAGTGCCAGTAGCAGCTGTATCCCACCGCAGAGGGAGAAGGGTGGAACAAAAATAGTTTTTTATAATCTAATCCAGGTCATATTTGGTTAAGAAGCAAATACCCAGGATAAGATAGTCTAAGAGGAAAGGAATCAATGACTATTCATACCTGGAAGAGAAAAACAAAAACCAATAAATTTCACCCTGTTACTAATCAAGATGAGGTGGAATGTGTATAAGCCTCCCAATAGGCATCTGTGCAAGCAGAATTTGCATTGGGTGGCTAACAACGGCCACCTTGTACAAATAATTGTTTAAGACTTGTTATTAATACCTGATAAGAACTACTGACTGCACACTGGAATCAAGCATTGTGCTTATTGTGATTATTGATATCTAATGAGTCTTTAAAATTAGCTAATTTTCCAAAGTCAGCTTTAAGATGCAATTACCTCTTCTTAAAAACTGTCACCTGCCAAAGATTTTGGACCTTAATAAAAGTATTAATTTAGGGCTTTATAGATAGGTGAAATACAAATTATATTTTATGAAGTTCCTGAACAGGCTGGCCTAGAAAAGAATCATCTGAAGCTTTAAAGCAATTAAGTATGTAATTTATTGGAAATAAGGCTGAGCACAATTACAAACTCCACCAAAAATTTTGACGTCTCTATATAGAATTAACATAAAATAATTTGTATTTTAAAATTGAAATATGACTGATCATTTATACTACAGGAGCCAAAGAGTAAAGCAAGCACAAGTCATACTTGATGGCCCTTACTGGCATTTCCCAGTCAATTAATTTTTCTTGATAATGGTATCCAGCTGAGTCAAAGTAGCAACTGTCAGAAGAGGAACAAATTGGCTGATCTTAAATTCTTTTGTCAAGACTAGCACAGGTTGAAGCCACTTGATTGAGGCAGGCATGAAAACTGATTTAATTCCTAAGGGTTAGGATTCCCCAAATATTGGAAATAAACAGAGGGTGTACTTGGGACCATCTAGTACTAAAAAAAAAAAAAAAAAACCAGAGGGTGTACTATTAACAAAAATTGTTGCAATAATGGGTATACTAGGTTTTTTCCAGTCAAGTGGGGAAAATGGTAGAATCTATTGGTTGACTCAAAAATTAAGCTCCATGAGGAAACCATCAACTCTAATAAATTAAAAAATCTAGTAGATTCTTGTATCCTTCACATTTTACAAAGCTCAATTTGATATTAGTCCACCTTAAAAACCATTATTTATATTACTTATTATGTCTACATGTTTACCAATTAGTGGCATCATAAATATGTATAATATCATTTAAGTTAGTGCCCAAATAAGCTTCCACTTGGGACCAGAAAGTGGATCTTGCAGCAACAACCCATTTGCACCTTGCTCTAAACTTAATGCACTAAATTATATTCAAGCGTATGGTTTAGTGTTGCTAACTCTATGAAATTGGCCTAAATGCACCTCTATATAGTCGCACCAAATGGATGCAATATAGAACTATGAGAGAGGCCTCTGACTTCCCAAGTTTGGGTATGTCAATAAAGATTTTCATATCTATTTTACTCGTTATTTTATATGATGAGATATAACATATCTCAAATTGGACATATTTTTGAGTTGATTAAGCGTTGACTTATGCTGCTAATGCACCCAAAATCCTCCATTTTACAATAGCATATTTTACACAATCAGGCTGAAATTATTTTTCGCTTGTACACCAGAATCAGGCTAATTTGACCAAAGAAAAATTATCATAGATATAACCATGACTATCAGAGGTTTGGCAGGTTATTAATTAGCTCATAAAACATAGATGAGTATGGCCAGGATATGCCTCAAGGTATGATATACTGGCTCCTTGTCATGAATTGAATCATACAGTGTACTTCTTGTATTTAAATGTATATTCATTATTATATATCAATAAAAATATATATTCATATTAAGTAGTGTTTACTTTTGACCATACTTCTTAAAGAGAAGTAATTAGATTGTGTTTTCCTTATTTGAGGAAGTCGTCCTAATTGTTTTAGGAGTACTTAATGTTATACAAATAAAAAAATATATTTTTTGAGAGCCTTGTGGACTTAGTAATGGTGAGTATACCAGAGACATTTGGCTAATTTATGGATTTAAAAGATCATCTATACTATTAGTTACAAGCAGATTTTTTATTATAAGTAAATCTATCCTCAATCTTCTTTGTTAAGTTTAAAGATCTGCACCATCAACTGAAAACTTTATAACACCATTTATACCCCTTTCCCTTCTACCATGTCTTCTTAGCTCCGCCACCATAAAAGGCATGATATAATCCTATTAATAACTTTGTTTTATCCTTAAACCCTTCAAATAAATAATCTATCATGTTATACCTTTTGTTAGGACTTTAACAAAAAAGGGGCACAACTTTATTACAAGTAATAGTTACTTATAGTTTATTAAAGTAGTCTGGAGTTATAAACTCTTAGACATTTGCCAATTCTATCTTTCTAAAAGCAAAAAACAGTGTAACATTTACCCATCACAATACGTTTTTGTGATCAAACTGAACAAATTGTTATACTAAGTGCATATATATAATTCTGTTAAAAAGAGGAGCTAAACTTTCTTTTGAGTCTATTAAGCAAGCTATAATTTATAAGTTCTAGAGATAAAAGTTAGGACAGATATAGGCCAGTAGCTTTATTTTAACTTGATAACTATGTCACCTCAATAACAGGTCAAATAAGTAAAATAAATAAAATGACGTTCAGGGGTGGAAGGCGAGTCAGTAAGGGCATACAGCTACCAACCTGAAGGTTGCGGGTTCAATTTACGCCCTTCACACATCGATCGGGGTGCCAGCCAAAAGAAGCTATTGGCGGTTAGTAGGTCTAATAACACGAAAACCTTACCCATGACGTAACCAGAAAAATTTGAGTCCTGATCCGGAGGTGGAAAAACTTTCTTCAACTTAGTTGACCCTGTTCAGGTTTCATGTCATTTCTTTCTTTTGGTAATGCCTGTCCCCTGGTCAGCTTGCCTCAATTAAATAAAAATAAAATGATGTTCAAACCTCTTTTAAAGATTTGAGTTCTCTTTACTCTGTTTAAAAGAAACTACAGATCAATTTAACGCTATAAATTTCACTAGTCTTGACTTATGTTATTCAAAAAAATCCCAACTATGTCTAGATGTTTTTAGGTATCTGGTAACAGTACATATCTCTTATAAAACAATGTTTTCTTTTAGTAGCCTCATGTGTAACAGTTGAAATACATATTATTACCAGAGTACAAGGGTATAAAACATGCAATTTATTATAATCAATCTATCAATTTATCTTCTTTCTTCCAAGTCATTTTTTGATTAAAACTATTCACTCTAGGACCTTAGTATCTCACTATAACTTAATTAGTATGTTTGGGCGTACATATAATCCTTTATAAGCTCAAAATTAAGCATTATAGTTAAAAAGGCCTTTGCCCATTTATTAGATAATTAAAACTATGATTTAAGTATTATAGAAACTTTATATGGACAACATAATTTCAGGGCTATATATAAATAGAGACATCAGATTAATACATGATAGAATTATGCAAAGTGTAAAATACAAGGGTAAGTCAAAAATTAAAGGCAAATTTTTAAAAAGGAACTTTTTATTATGAAAACAAGATGACAAGTAACATCATTTTTCTACATAATCTCCCTCAATTTCTATGCACTTGGTCCATCTCTTGACAAGCTTCATAATTCCGTCCTGGAAGGAGATTTGTGGCATTGTGCACAGCCACTCACGCACTGCCTCCACAACCTCATCATCTGACAAAAATTTGGATTCATGCAGGTGCTCCTTCATCGGACCAAAAAGGTGAAAATCACTTAAAGCTAGGTCAGAACTGTACGGCAGATGCTCCAGCAGCTCAAAGCCAAGATCTTGAATGCACTGGATTGTTTTCCCCACAGTATGAGGATGGGCATTGTCCTGAAGCAAAAGCACACCTTTTGAAAGTTTTCATTGCCTCTTTTCTGATTTTGAGTTTCAGAACTTGCAGTAGCTCACAGTAGCTGTCACTATTCACTGTTTGACCTTTAGGAGTGTAATGAATTAGAAGTGGACCTTTCATATCCCAAAACACTGTCATCATCAACTTTCCTGCAGAAACTTGTCTTTTGAACTTTTTTGCTGTAGGCGAGGATGGATGTTTCCACACCATACTCTGCCGCTTACTCTGTGGTTTGAAGTGATGGACCCACATCTCATCAACAGTTACTATGCAACTGAGTAACTCTTCTTATTCCTCTTCTAAACGCCTTATATGTGATTTTAAAATTTACAAAAGTTTCTGTTTGTGCTGGTTTGTCAGTTGATGTGGTACCCAACGAGCACACACTTTGCAATAATTTAGTGATTTGTGGATGATTGCAACTGCTGAACCGTGGCTAATTTTCAATGCATGAGCAATATCATCAATTTTGACATGATGATCATCATGAATCATTCTCTCAACTGTCTCAATGTTCTTGTCCATCCTCGAAGTGGATGGCCTACCTGAATGCTCTTCATTGCAAATAGATACATGACCATTTTTAAAGCGATTTATCCACCCATAAATTTTGCGTTCACTAAGACAGCTCTCACTGTACTGCTGCTGCATTCTGCAAATAATCTCCGCAGGTTTAGTCCCTTCAGAGTGCAGAAAACGTACCACTCCCCTCATTTCTTCCTTGGTGCACACAGACAATGGGGCACTCATAATTAATGCCCTGAAATCACTATGAATGGAGTTGAGCACTGAAACAACACAGCTAAAGAACAAAAAAACTTTGAGGATATGATATGTCATTGTTCAGTCAGTGCTGCCATCCATTGCAGCAGGGAAAATAAAATTTGCCTTTACTTTTTGACTTACCCTCGTATATACAAAATTCTTTATAAACAATACAACCAGACATAAAAGTTTACTTATTCTTTAATTACTATTTCCATTGTTGCAACTGGGGTTACAACAGGATAGGGTATGCACAGGTAAAGGTTGCACTCAATGAGATATTTCTGTATGAAGACAGATTACCTTAAGAGTAACTTAAAATTATGAGGATATATAAATTTTATTAATCATATCGCCTTCAGCTTTGCTATAGTATCAATTAGTACTTCCATTTTTGTTGAAGATCTGCTTGATTTAAAGTGTCTACTTATAACATAAATTTATAGAGTCTTCAAATTTGCTGTAATATCAAGAGTCTGGTTCTAACCGGAATTGTAAAGTCTTCAGATCTTTCATATTATCTTTATTCTTGTCTCAGCAGGTATAGCAGAGTCTTCAATGTTTCTTACCCTCTTCTCCTACTTATTGCAATTCTCCCACCTTTTATTTGCTATGCTCCTTCCAACTATATTTCTATAGTATATGAAAAATGGCTGGTTTGACAGTCATCTCTGCAGTACCTGAATCTTAATATCCTCAACTGCAGTATAGGTTTATACATATATTGTGCTAAAGATCAGGGGTTTGATAATAAACTTGAATAGTCACATGTAAAAATTTACTTGGATTAGTTATTATCATCAAACAACCCCATTAAACTTATTACTGCACAGGTCAGTTCTTGTGCATTTTGTCCACATTGTATAGTATATGATTTTATCAGTTGTAATAACATGATGACTATTATCCATAGTTGAGTGAAATCCTTATATCTCAGCTCAACGCTCTTCCAGTATTCCCACTCAAGTAGTGAGAAGTCTAGATCTAAGGATTCGTTCCCTCATTCTGTCTAACCCAATATTCTTTGGGATTCCCTGGTGACAGTCTCTTTGGCTCAACACATAGTCTGCAGCAATCCCCAATTGTTTCTCCTTCTTCTATAGATCCCCAATCAGATCTTTACTATTCTACCAAAAGAGTATCCCAATTATTGCACACAGCAATATTATCCTTGAGAAGAACAGAATAATTGGAAGCTGATAATAGTTTACTCTTAAGCTATATACCAGATAAAAACTATAGAGCTATATATCTATATAATTGTTCTGGTCAATATTTTTTTATTATGAGTGAATTTTAGGGAATTTATAGTGAGGATTCGGTCATCTAACCCTCAGTTGACACCCTTTCAATGAAATGGCAGCTAAGCCATTGAATCACCCATTCTCATCTTGGCAGCAATGGTTTTCCCCATCCTGAATAGGATTCTGTCATTGGACATCCTTAAGACCTAAATGGAAAGAGTCATAAAACGTGTTCCTAACATTTTCCTCTTGATCCAAGCAAACCAACCATATTTGGCTAGCAACCTGCTTAGGTAATGGGAATTATTACCCATTAAGGAAGGTCACGCACCAACTGATTGATTTACTAGTTGCAGGGGCATCACTCGCCTCACAACTTGCTACTCATTCCCAATCAGTCAGTGATGAAACCTGACCATTCCAATTGGTATACCTGATAGTTAATAACTATCAAATGCCCCTATTTTGTTGGCAACTCCGCCCAACAAAATTTTAAGTATTTGTCCAGATTGATCCCCGATAGATATGACCAGGCGAATATCTTAAAAATCCCCCAAACATAATTACTCCAAAATTTAGGCCAACCAATTTCCAATTCACCTTACCTTAGGGAATTATCCCCTAGCGATTCCTGGTAATCTAGCAGGATGGGAATATGGGCAAAAATCCCAACACATCCCCCTCTTGCCTAGATTTCCAGCGAGAAAAGGACCAGGGCATGAGAACACTGCTTTGGACACTCGGTTGAATACTTCATTATCTCAAGTGGAGTATGACTATCAATACTCAAAACTGCTTGGGATGACCTTCAGCATGCAGCGCTCTTTCTCTTCCTCCTCGCTACCACCTACTCAAAGCGCGGTCCCCATGATCTACTGTCATGCTGGGCTGATCAATTTACTCATGATGCTATTAGTCCTGGGATCTGGGTTTCCCCCGTCAGGACATATGACTTGCTGTCATATTCAGGATTCTTGGTTCAGCATCCTTGATTTCCTAATTTTTTTCTCATCCTAGACAGGAGACTCTTGCCATCAATATTTGTTTCATGGCTTAATTAAGAATACTTATTTATGTTCACCCTTGTTATTCTCTAATAACCTCTTGGCTCAAGTCATTCTTAATTCTTCTCTTGGAGAGCTTATCTCATCAATTTTGAGATTAATTTCTCTGAAATTGGATCTTAATAGATTGTAGAGTGCATAATTTCAACTTCCATATAAGTCTGACATCCCCCTCTCATCCTGCTCATATGTCAAATTCTGAGTCTCAGTACCAGCAGCTTCTAAACAGTTTGTCTGATCAAGATCTTTGGCTCTTCCAGCAGATGAGTCAGGATGCACGACGGAACCTCTTCTATGGTCCTTCCAGGACTCATACTCCTAGTCTGGCGCCAGCAGCTAGTCCTTCCATCGAATTACTGGAAACAAGTAACCATCTCTCCAAAAACAGGATTGCAATCATTTCAAACAACTCTCAGTCGATTCTTCTTCTGTTGTCAATTCCAGAGTTGGATTTCAAAACTCTCCTGGATTTGGCTCCTTTCACAGATGCACCAACCATCATTATTTCTACTCCTGAGATTATGCCTTTCGCTCTTGATCGCTCTTTTCTTGCCAGGTCAGACTTGCTTCCTGAGTTCCTCTTCCCACTTGGATAATACTACAAACCCGCTGTCTTGACTACTGAGCTTGTTATCAGTAACAGTATTCATTTTAAGCTCCCCTACGCTAAACTCCGCCAAAGTCACCAAGGCTTTGTCCCTAGCGCTGAATTCCTCCAATCTTGAGAACATCCTGGATTGGGATACCGCCACTTATGCTCTTTGCTTTGCTGGCCAAGTTATTTGAAGTTGGTCCATGAAGCTTCCAGTCTCTCCCAGGTTTCATAAGTTCTTCAGCTTCAGCTTCCGAGAAGCCCATAGTCATCACTTTCAGGATGCCATTCGCTCCCTGCATGACTATCTCATCTTCAGCACTTCCCATTAGTATCTTCCACTGATGGCTTTAGTAGGGGGCATGATTCAGCAACCCCCATCAAGCATCCCTTGTTCGCTGCTGGCCCATATGTCTGATATTCTTGATGAAGCCTGTTGTCAGGTGCTCAAAACTAATCTTCTGGCTCCAGTGCCATATTGGGATTACTTGGGGTTATTTGCTGACTGCCTCTTTTTTATACTGTTGCTTTCCTCCCTACTCCAGGGTTTCACAATTAGCTTCTTCCTACATTTCAATTTCCCATCCCCTAATCACTTTCTCGCAGGGATCTGCATCTGATCAAAAACTTGGTTTTGTGTAGGTCTAGCCCTTGATAGCGTCCAATCTCACAATGATTTCAATGGTCTATTCAGTCCTACTGCGATCCATCCTCCCTCCCCCAAAAGGCGACATAGGCAGAATCATCCCTGTATTGAGGACAATTAATAAAAATAAAAATTATAAAACTATATCAGTTTTTTCTATGCAGCTTATAACCTTTTTTCCAATATCTTTTATCAATTTTTTATTTTTAATCTTCTTTTTTCCATGGGACTTGACCTTGTTTCATTTCAGCGGTCCATCTTTTTATTTTTCCCCCAAACTGGGTCCTGGGTACTTAAGACAACCAGTTTTCTATGGTTCAGAGGTCCTTTTTTCAGACTTAACCATCTAGATTGATTCAAAGGTCTTTTTTGGACTTGACCTAATCATTAGGACATGACCAAGTTAATGGTTCATCAGTCCTTAAGGAACTCTTTTGTTTTTTTCATCAATCCATTGCTTCAGATACTTAGCATGGACTCAATTTACAACTCTTCCATCCAAGAGACCCTTGATGGAGTAGGCGTCAGTTGCCATTTTGGCAATAATTTCAAACGGACCCAACCACAACACATCTAGTTTGTTTCTTCTTCTGAAACCATGTGTATTGCAATAGGCTACTCTTTCGCCTATTCAATATTCTGCTAAGGCCAGTCAGTTCTCATCACCCGTTGATTTTGCTCGTATCCTTTTCTTCAATATAGTATCAAATGCTTGCAATTTCATCTCAATCAGTATATTTGTCAATCAGTTCAAGTACTGTTCAGCACTCATCCCCAATGTTGGTTCCACCACCAAATATAAAATCAGCAGCAACTTGGCCTTCCTCCCATATAACAACTCAAATGGCGTTTTTCCCATTGCTGTATGATGACTGATATTGTAGGCGAATGTCACAAAATTCAGGTACGTTCCTCACGTGGAAGTTCTTCCTGTGACCAGCTTCCTCAGCATCACGGCCAGCGTTCCATTCACTTGTTCTACCAGTCCGTTCATCTCTGGCTGGTAGGTTAATGACATGACTCCTCTGATCCCCATTATCTCATTCAATTGTGGGATCACATGAGACATGAAGTTTTACCATTATTGCTAAGCAGGAACTGTGGAAATCCATGTTGATATACTAAATGATCCATGATGAACTTTGCGGTGCTGGTAGCGTCTACTTTTGCCAGGGCCTTCATCTCGACCCATCTCATCAGATAGTTGATAGCAACTATTATGTACTTGACTCCCCATGTGCTCATTGTCAACAGCCCCATCACGTCAATGGACACTGTATGCCAGGCAAATCCAGAGCGGACCAGTTGGTATCCAGTTGTATTCTTATGTGGCTTGTGCAGCTGGCACTCCATGCAACAAGCTAGATAGTCCACAACATCGTAGTTGATTGACTACCAGTAGTAGTAATGGCAAATATGATTGGTTGTTTTTCTCAGGCCTCCATGCCTGACAACCTTATTAGTGGCTTGAATGATAGCTTCTCTTTCCAACAGCTTCAGTAATAGTAACTGCTTTCTGTTAAATGTCTTAAACACTTGTCCATCCATGGTCTTGGAGTTTTCCATCGCTTACCAAAGTGCACCTTGGATTTCTTGGGACTCAATCCCAATTTCTCCATCTACCATTCTCCATAATAGCTCATCCGCCTGAGGTATATTATCTGGATCATTGGTAACCATGATAATCCATCTGCATTCTGGTGAAAAGCTCCCGCTCAGTGGACAATCTCATAATTGTAAGCCTGTAGCTTAAGTGCCCACCAGGCCAGTTGTCCTTCTGGTTCTCTCAAATTATGGAGCCAATGCAACGAAGAGTGGTCTGTCACCACTTTAAAGTGCATTCCGTGGATATACATTTGAAACTGCTTACAGGCGTAAATGACTGCAAGGCATTATCGCTCAGTTATGCTGTAGTTCCTCTCAGCGGCTGAGAGTATCTGGCTCACATACGCCACCAGATGTTCATCCCCAAGTTCATCTACTTGGCTTAGTATGGCACCGATTGCCATCAATGTAGCATCACTTTGTATAATAAACTCTCGATTGAAATTCAGATATTTCAAAATTGGATAATCTATTAGGTACCAGCGTAGCTCATTGAAGGATTCCTGCGCTTCTTCATTCCATACAAATCCTTTTTTAGATCCTTCAACAGATGGAATAAGGGCTCAGCTATTTGGGCGAAGTCCCAAATAAATCTTCTGTAGTATCTGACCATCCCAAGGAACACTTGGATGTCTCAGACACTCTTTTGCACAGCCATCCGTTCTATGGCCTTTATCTTCTGAGCTTGCGGCTGCAATCCACTAGAGTTGATCACAAACCCCAGATATTCCAACTCCTTTTTTGAAAATGTGACACTTCCTCAGCTTAATCTTCAGGTTAGCCGTGGACAATCGCTTGAATACTTCTTCCAAGTGGTGCAGGTAATCAGTAAACGTCCTACTAAACACATCAATATTGTCCAAGTATACCAGGATGCACGACAACTTCAAGTCGCTCAGTATAGCGTCCATGGCCCTTTGGAACGTTGCAGGCGCATTACATGGACCCTGGCGCATCCTCGTCGGTTGGTATAGCCCCTGCATGGTAATAATTGCGCATTTTTCCTGGTCTTCTTTGGCAGGTCAAATTTGCCAATATCCTGAGATCAGATCCATTGTGGAGAAAGACTTCGCTTCTTCCAATCAGTCTAGCACATCATCAATTCTTGGTAGGGGATACAAATGCTTCTTCGTAATCTTATTCAGCTTTCAGTAGTCAATCACCACCTGGTTGGATCCATCCTTTTTCTTCATAATTAGAATTAGACTCGCCCAGGGACTTGATGACAGAACTAGAAGCCCATGCTTCAATAGTTTGCTGATTTCATTTTCCACTACCACTTCAGCTGCTTTTAATTTTCAGATTAGTCTCATCCTGATTGGCAAATTTTCCCCGGTGTCAACCTTTTGGATAAAATCTCTCGTGCATCCCAAATCATGGTCATCCTGAGTGAATACTTCCCAATACTTTTCGAACAATTTGAGCACCTCCTCTTGCTGGCCTTCTGAAAGATCAGCGATTTGCTCTTGATCAACTGATAAGTTGATACTCTCAGTTACCCCATCTGGTAATCCCATCTCATTGAGAGTCCCAAAATCGTGGAATCTCCTCAATTTGGCCATCAGGATCAGATGAACAAATGCAATGATCTGATTCTTCCTTATCTTCATCGGTTTTCCCCTTAAATTTACCAGGAGAACTCGAATTTCTTCATGGCCTGGATTTACTATCCCAGGAGCCACCCAAGGCTCTACTCTGGACTTCTTCCAGGGGCTTCCGACCTCTCCATACAGAAGCTCAGGTATCTCCAATGTTAACCCCATGTAGACTATCATCTGTGATCCTGGCGGTATGGTCTTCTCATTCTTGATCTTCAGTGGGATTCCCCAGTTCTCTAGGATTTCCGTCGGCATTTCTCGTCACTTCCTACCAACTAATTGATAACAAATTGGGACAATGCCATCATTGTATATTAGATTGATGAAGTTGTTTCTCTTATTCAGCTGAGCTTCACTATCCTTCTGATATACCAATGATAACGTCTGACCCAATATGGTTAACATATTATCCTTGAAGTTACATTTAACTCCATACTTGTGTAGAAATTCCATTTCAATCAGAATGTCATAGTTTTGGTTAACCAAAATTATTGCTGGCGCAGATACTACCAACAACCCAAATCATAGTGGTAAAGCTCTATACGCTCCACAGGAGATGGTGGTATTCAGCCCAGCTGTCCCATATTCCTTCTTATGTTCCAAGTCTGGCGAGATCTTTATCCTCTTTACCAGCTTGGTTGAGACAATGTTGATGGGCGCTCCGCTGTCAACAATTTCCTCACCTGTACTCAATTCACTTGTATGTCTATATGCGTACACTTGGAGTATTTTAATATAGTGTTTACTGAGTGTATAGCGACGTTATTAGCCAAATTGAGAGTGTGAATAATTTTCAACAATAAATCAGGAAATGATTCCTTTATCGCGCTGAGGGAAATCAACAAATTGGTTTTATCTAATTGGATTTCAGATATTTTTTTGGATTCTCAGCAATTTTAATCTTGTCCGCCAGTTGTCAGGCGTACAGCTGGGCAACTTCCTTGATTATCTCGGGGTCAATTCCCTTTTCCCTGGATCTGGTCACTGAATTTATGTCCAAACTGACCACTTAATACAGTTTATCCTGTATGTCTTCATCCACAAACAGATCACTGATATCAATTTACTCAGTCATGATGTTGGGAGGAACAGGCTTCTCCGCAGCTCTAGACTGTTCCCCGTCTAGGCCGCGGGCCCTTTTCATGATTCCTTGGTGGCATCCAACTCTTTTGACTGGACCACATTGATCTGATCCTTTGGCTTCTTGCAGTGCACGGCAAAGTCCTTTCCCACCACATTGGTAGAAGACCTTTTTTTCTTATATAACCGTCTGAATTCTTTGGGCTTATTCCCCACCATGGTTCAGTTGTTTGTCTCTTTAGCACCTTCATTCCCCTTTGTGGGATTTGAATTGTGCACCAAATTGGATTTGAAACTTCTGTTTGGGGCGTCAAAGGTTGCTCCCAAAATCTTCAAATTATCTACCATTTGAGAGGTAGTTATTTCCATTTGTGAACATGGAAGACATCATGCAGTGCAAATAGTGTTAGGGCCAAAGGGCCACTTGTAAGGTGATTCTGGCATTGAAGTCATCCAATACCTTTGCTCCAACCAAGATTTGCAACTCCCAGTAGAACCAATCCATGAAGCTTGCTAAAGACTCATCTTTATGGAACTGGATTCCCATAAACTCCTGTTTGTGCTTTGACATGTGAATAGGACTCCCAAATTCCTTCATGATGGCCGCCTTTGCCTCCACATATGACCAGCTGTCCCCCTCGAGGTGAGATAACACTAAGTTCTGACATTCAGTGTCTAGGCAATTCATGACCATCAACACCTTTTGACAATTCCCGTAGCCATACATGATCATTTAAACAGTTAGAAAAACGCTGGGGCATTAACCTGATGGAATGTTGGCAATTTTAGTGTTGCCTTACATTCCTATGAGTTATCTCTAACCAATTCTCTAGGTTTGGCCATTTGGCTCACTTGAGTAGTGACTTTGGGCGTCATCCCCAAAATGGCAGCAAAAGTGGGCAGAATGTTTCTTGGGGTATTCAACTTCCAAATTATCATGCAAGGACTTCTTTCTTCAGCATTGCTTGCCATATCTGGCTCACAACTGCACTTGTGAGTTTTAAGTTCCTCGACCTGTTTTATCAGTTGCTATATGTCAGCACTGAAATTTTCAAATGAACGCGATCCACTTCTCGCTCTGTTTTCAGATATAAGACCTCACAAATTAGGTCCCCTTCTTTCTTCCTTAATGAAGTTACTTTCCCCAGTAACTCGTTCCCAAAACTTGCAACATTATCAATCCCTTCCTCCATCTTGGTGACTCGTTCTTCCATGGTTGTGAATTCCCAATGATCCGCTGCGTTATAGGCATTCTGATTTACAGTGGCTAACTCCATCCACAGTTTATGTAACTCATCTCTGTATGACATTCTTATAAGTTCTATAACTCAACTACAACCCTGTAGTGAGCACCAAATTGTAAAAATTTACTTAAATTGGTTATTATTAGCAAACAACCCCAATAAATTTATTACTGCACAAGTTTGGTTATTGTGCACTTTTTCCGCATTGTATAGTATATGATATTATTGGTTGAGAATAGTATGATAACTATTATCCGTAGTTGAGTGGAATTCTTATATCTCAGCCCAACGCTCATCCAGTATTCCCACTCAAGTATTTGTTAAGTCTTGATCTAAGGATTCGTTCCCTCATTCCGTCCAACCCAATCTTCTCTGAGATTCCCTGGTGACAGTCTCTTTGGTCCAACACACAGTCTGCAGAAAATTCCAATTGTTTCTCCTTCTTCTCTAGATCCCCGATCAGATCTTTACTCTTTTCCCAAAAGAGTCTCCCAATTATTGCACACAGCAATAATATCCTTGAGATGAATAGAATAATTGAAAGCTTATAATAGCTTACTCTTAAACTATATACCAGATAAAAACTATAGAACTATATATCTATAAAATTGTTCTGGTCAATATTTTTTTCTTATGAGTGAATTCTAGGGAGTTTATAGTGGGGATTCAGTTGTTTAACCCTCGGTTGAAACCTCTTCAATGAAACGGCAGCCATTGCCATTGATCACCCATCCTCATCTTGGAAGCAATGGTTTTCCCCATCCTGGCTAGGATTCTGTCATTGGACATCCTCAAGACCTAAATAAAAAGAGTCAGAAAACGTGTCCCTAACGTTTTCCTCTCGATCTGAGTGAACTAACCATGTTTGGCTAGCAACCTGCTTAGTTAATGGGAATTATTACCATTAAGGAAAGTCACGCACCAACTGATTGATTTACTAGTTGCAGGGGCATCACTCGCCTCACAACTTGCTACTCATTCCCAATCAATCAGTGATGAAACCTGACCAATCCTAATTGGTACACCTGATAGATAATCATATCAAATGCCCCTATTTTGTCAGCAACTCTGCCCGACGAGATCCTAAGTATTCATCCAGATTGATCCCTGACAGATACAACCAGGCGTATATCCCAAAATCCCCTAAACATAGTTACTCCAAAATTTAGGCCAACTGATTTCCAATTCACCTCGCATTAGGGAATTATCCCTTAGTGATTCCTGGTAATCTAGCAGGCTGGGAATATGGGCAAAAATCCCAACAGCACAGAATCCAAAAAATGGTAAAGAAAATAATGGTGATTGGTGGAGGTGGTTACGGCTTATGAGCTAAATCAGTACTGATTAAATTACCTTGGGCTGAAATGAGAATGTAGCAAAAATATGGGTAATAGTGTGTGAATTTGAAGGTAGATAGGTTATAAAATATTTAATGAGATATTAACTGAACTTAATTTACTAAAAAGAAGGGAGGAAAATTCTATGTGAAGATGTTTAGAAGTCTTCCCATATGCTTGGTCAACACCAAATCACAGCATTTACCCCTACTTGACAAAACATAAGAGATTGAATATTCGTTTAAAATGCAAATTGGGCTTTTGGGTAAATGGCATATGACCTTGGGCAGGGAACAACACAAGCTGCTAAGGGTGTAATTGCGCATGATGGCAAGATGAGATAAAATCTTTGGTGACAAGAGAGTTGGAGGCATGAGTTAGGCTATCTAAAAAACTGATACATGCTCTTGTTATGATGGCATGTACATCTTGTTTGGCAGTCAGCAGCTTGTAGAAGCACTTTTTGATGTTCCAGAAAGAACTACACCACTCCATGATCCTCTATCTCATCCTTAAGAGAATAAAGTTTTATTAGTTTAGATAGCTTCTTGTCAAGGGGTAAGTGGAGCTTATCATAAGAAGGTTGGAAAGACGTTCAAAGAAGTTCAAGTACTAGGCTAAACAAGCCGCCTTAGAATGGTGGGCGGGATACTGCAAATCACCTCTGAAAGTGGCAGATGTTAAATTAGTTGTTTAACTTCTCATGGATCTGTGACGTCAGCCACATATACTCCTCATATACATAGAAGTTTAGTGGCGTTGCTAGTGACAATTTGAGGGCAGCAGAATGGAAGTTGAGAACTGGGTTTAGGATGCTCTTAGAAATTAGTAGGAATATTATATTGGGTTTGATATTGGTGGTAGTGTCTTCTATTCTATAGTATCATCCTTAGAGCTGTATAGCTGGTACCATGGAATGTAGATGCTCAGATATTATCAATGGTAAAGTTATAGACAGCAAGGAAGCTGCAAACAGTGATGATACTAGGTTGTTGCTGGTAAAATGCGTCGTCTCAAAGGTTAAGTTCAGCTTGCTGTTGATGGCAGGCTGACCCAAATTTCAGATTGATTAAAAGTTTCGAAGCTCTGCTCCCAGTTTTGGTTAGTTTCAGATAGAGGATTAGGCGGTTTAGTTCTTAAAATTTAATTTATGGCAAAATATCATTGGATGCTTAAATGAGTGCTAAATTTCTTGAAATTGATCTAACCATTCACTTTTGAGTTTAAACTCAGGTGACTTGGTTCTAAAATCAATTCCATGGCAAAATTCATTAATTAGATTCTTGACTTTCTACTTTAGATTTTCATGACAATCAATTAAATCACTCACTTTAGGTTTAGGATCTGATAGTTTGGTTTAAACTTGAACTTGAAGCAAAATATATTGGTTGGACGTTTGATATAATTTAAAAGAAAATCATCTAGGTGATTAAATAATTCACTTTGGGTTTTTTTTTAGTGGTTTGCCCTTCAAGTTTAATCCTGTAGCAAAGTTCATTGATCAGACATCTGCAATTCATTTTTATTTGCTTGGTGGTATAAAATTTTTGAAATCAAACCTCTTTTTAGATGGGATTCTATCATTAGTTAAATTTTGCTGAACAATTACATTATGCAGCACATCTTTTTATTAAAAAATGATGTTTATTGGCTGACCAAATTGAAAGTATCTTTCAATGTTCCTATTGCTTGGTCAAGTGGCTTCAAATCTTTGTCATTGGTGTCAGGGTAGATCCTGACATTAGTGGAATTCCTGAGATTACAGATATTGTCACTCAGATCAATATGATATGTGATGAAGTTAGATTAAATAATTGCATATCAAATGAATGATTAGAGTGAAAATGTTTGATTAATCGTTTAAATTACTTCATTTGCAATAGTATTGAGTCAATTAATCGCACCAAAAAGAATTTATGATGAGACTGAGATGATTCCCACTGCCTTTCAAAATCATATGCAAGTTGTAATCCCATAAGCTCCAGAGAAGAATAGTGCACTGTTTAAAATCAATAAAGCTTAGGTAAGTCCAGAAAGTTGGATGGTATATAAAACCAAGGCATTCATTTGGTTAATCTTTGCAGTCAATAAAAATATTCTTTATAATGCAAACACTATTAAGTCTATTTACTAAATTGTTATCAATACCAATCTACCACCCCAGCCTACAAGAAACTCCCTTCCATCTTTCCCCTTTTAAAGCCATGTCTTTAAGCAACTCCCATACCAGCTTACTCACCATTCCTTATACCGGGACACCTCTAGTGTCCTTGTCACACTGGGCTAAATCCCTTGGTTATGCTAACTCATGGTTAGATACCCCCAACCAGGTCAGTAGTACACCGGTCCTTGACAATTGGTGTAAATCTCTAAAATACTAGTAAAAATGGATACTTAATAATTTTGTGGGAATGGATAGATTGGCGAGGGATAGTGATGTAGTTTCAGAGGCAATTGTTTGACTTCAGACATGTTGATGGTTATGGGGTAATGCTGATAAAACGTCATCTAGAGCTTCATCAGCATCATGTAAAATAGATGTAAAGTTTTTATATTTGCATATGTAAAGCATAACTCTTGAACTTCATCCTTGCTATCATTTTCATCTATTTAGTAAGGAAATTTCATCTGAACAGAATCAAATTAACTTGAGTTCCCTTCTGCTGGAGTGTAGAATGCACAACTGTTCCTCTCCACAGCTACCTTCTCTCACTCAACCTCTCTCTTTTGACTATTTCAACATGGATCAATCATGGCATTCTTGACGTCCTAAGAAGTTTGAGCTTGGTCAAGTGATTCTTCACATATTTCTACAATTCTTACAGATCATCACTATCACTGTCATAACTGATTTAAAGAAGATTGTCCACCCACTTTGGAGGTGAGGTACCCAATGTTAGCCATTACTTCCAAGGGCTCAGCCAACCTAGAGGCCTTGAAAGGGACGTTCTAGGGGTCAAAGGAGGGATATTATAGATAACTAAATTAAAGCCAAATTAGATTTTTAAAAAAATACAAAAGACGACCATCAATTGAGCTAAAACTTATTGATGGCAATGCAATTAACGCCTGCTGCCCCAGCTTGAGGTGGTGGTGTTCTGCCAACTAGCATCTTTCAGCCACCACCAAAACATGCCTGGGCTGGCTCTGCTAGCACTCCCAACGCTACCAGGCATTATGTCCCCCCTCAGGACTTGGCCCACCACCTTGCAAGCTTCCAAGTGGTGCTCCAGAGCCCTTTATTGCTCCCATGGGGTAATTTTCATCTTGGCCTCCAGGTCAAATAAAGAATATTTTCCCATATGCAAGCATGGCCATCATCAAGATGACTATGTAAGTTTTTAAACATGCCAGCATATTGACTTCCGCCCCTTTAAGGGGTATATTGATCTTGGCTTCCATTCAGAAGCTGATGCAGCGGCAGCAGCCAAGCTTAAATTAGTTTATAAAAATTACCCCACCCACCGTTTGAACCTGGCTCTCAGATGAGGCCACTTAAATGGTCTATTTTGCTAGTTTTCCCTCCCATCTCTCCCCTGAACGCCTCCGCCACAAGCTCAAAGAAAATTCGGCCATTTATGGCACAGACCCCATGTTGCAGTTTGTGGTTCCAAATGGGGCAGATCATCTGGCAGAGCCCCGCGCCTTTGAAACGATCTACCCATTTCATTGTGATTCCCACCTCGCAATTCCCCCCTGCACTGTGATCAGATCTTCCCTGATCACCCATTCTGGGCGCACATCAAAAATGGCCACGCCATTTTTCCCTTGTGCTTCAAACTTGATCAAAAAAAGTGCAAGTGCCTGTAAGTCCTGGGGAACATCCCCTGTGCATTGATCAGGCTCTTTTCCCATTCCCAAGTAAGAAGGTATCAAAGAGGGTGGCTGTACCCCTTGTTACCCAGGGCGACCTAACCCACGTGGAGACAAGTGCTGGGTAACAGCCCTCCCGCTTCAGATCCCTCCCCCGGTGCCCACACTCACCTCAGCAGAACTAGTACATCTAATCAGGGAGATTTGCACCGAGATCACTGAGATGAAATTGATCGGTCTAAAATCAAGTGGGAACAAGCCCAATGATTGGATCCCATATAGGCAAAAAGGGACGAAGTCTGATTCATTGGCTGGAATTGCTGATGATTTCAATTTGGCCAACACAATGATCGTAAAAATTAAACCTTTCCCAAAATCATTGGGGATGATCCCCAATATGCAGGTAGTAGCATTGGACAACATTAGTGAAGGTTAGAAGCTCCCTTCTGGCATATTGGGCATTGCATCTGATGCAACACTTTTGACCAAACAAACAGACCAGCAACGGGGCATGGGCAGGTTGGGTATCCCAAATCCGTTCCCAACCAATTGGGACCACCCCTACATGGGGCGGCCTTGGGGGATTCCCGCTGCCCATCAGGCCAAATGCTGTTGCGCCCACTGTCAGAAACGCAACTAAGCCTCGGTTTGGGCATTTGAGGTCAAACTAATAGTGACTCAGCCTGCTGCTGAATTCTTTGATGTTGGTTCCCAGTGAACTTATCTGCCCCCATTCCCAAATAATTCACCAGTAGGTCAAAATTGAGGGTCTCTATCTCAGCTTGTACCCACATCAATTGACCACTATTTAATTAGTTGCATTGCACTGAGAAAATTGCTGGTCAATTTTCTTTCCTTTCCTTACAATAAAAATTTGCCTAAAAATCTATCAATTTTTTTTCTTATTGATATCCTTCTGGCCACATTTCCTGATGGCATTTCTCTGGTGGCCCGTTGGCCCTTATACTGGATGAGCTCTACCAGTACTAGTGGTCACTATGGCCCCCACCGTCGTAAACTGGATTCAGCGAGCTATATACTTCTGGCAATTCAACCCTGTCATTGCAAACTTTCGCCAGCAATATACTGGGATCATGTAGCCTTACATCCACCATCTTCAAGCAAGGATCCGCCTATTATCTCCCCAGTTGAAACAACCCCATCTACCAGTGACCTTGTAGAAACCATACCTGTAGTGCCACCCCCTGTAGCACGACCTCCAGTGTCTGGGTAGGTCTCTATTTGGTTCATTCATAGATTGCCGATTAACTATTGCCTTGCACCAACGATTTATCATTTTACAATGCCCAGATCCATAAAACATTGTACATGCGGCAATGCCTCTGGCATTCTGGCTTGCTTTCTGGGTGCTTATGCATTCTGAATGGCAGGTCAGTCTAAACTTCTTCTGCCATTTTCATGACATAAATGACCAACCATTGTTTCCAGCCACTTCCACCCTGCTCTTTAAGGTGGGCATTGCAGTGGTTACCCTCTACCAAAGGAACGTGCAATCAGTATTTTGTTTTTTGTTGTTTGTTTGGTCACTTGCCAATTTTGGGTATAGTATCCACTCTACCCTGGAGAAATTTCTTCAGACTGGCTAAACTGCGTGGATTGCTACTCCCCCTCCTAATAGCCCAGAGAAAAGTTCACATGTTCCTTCCCATGAGATAGTTAATCAAGTTCTTGAAGCCCTCGCTGAGGTGCAAATGCGTTCAGAAATTGCACTTAATAACGCCTCTACATTATCTCATGCCCAACAAGGGGTCACTTTATTGGATGCTGTGGAAGGGGATGCCCGTCGGTGGGTTAGAGGCCTTCTGCGCTCATCCTCACAAGTGGGAGATCCCACTTCGCTGATTGCTGTTGTATTGGCTGCCTTGAAACCTCTGGTGTCACGCTCAACCCACTTATTCAGATTGCTCTATACTATGGCCAAAGCCCCCAGCGTGGTTTCTTTGATCTCTACCTTCTGTGAACTGGCTCCCATACTGGACCTCTCTAATGATATGCTTCAGGAAATCTTTAGATCAGGCTTGGATTTGGTTTCTGCTCATCATGAGGTTTTCCACCTCACAGGGAACAGTAGATCAAATATTTGCCACCATGACTACTATCAATACCTCACCCTGCCATGCTTCCCACTATCAAAAGGGAAATTTTATGATAGGATTACCCAAAGACAATGTGGATGGCGTGTCTACCCTTGAACCAGTGATGGTTCCATCTGCCAATCCTGTCACTACTCCTGTGTCCGAATTGGCTGATTCCAAATCACCTATAAATGAATCCGTAAAAGCCCAGATGGAGGAAGTCAGCTCTCCCACCCTCGTTCTTATCTTTGATCCAGGGAAAGCCCCTGACCTTCCCCCCCAATTTTCCAGTTATTTTTCAGTCGCAACAGAAACGGCTTAAACTTCCAATAAACTAAACTTTGCTTATTTCTTATTGCCTATGAAGATTAGTATTTGATCCCACCATGTCTCCTTTGAGGCCCTGGTGGACACCGGAGCTGCGGGTAATTTAATGAGCTTTGAGTTAGACCAACAATTAGAACTGGACATGAACGTGGGTCCATCAGTGATGGTGGCTTCATCTGCCTACTAGACCTCATATGTCATCTGTCAGCCAGTACCTTTTTTGGTACACCAGTTTAGCTTCTGTGATCATTTTTCCATTATGCTGAACTTGATGTTTCTGGTGATCATAAGAGTGGGATGGTGGCGCTGACAACATGTTAAGATTCACCTGGAGTCTAACATGTTGTCATTCATTAATGATCAATTGGAGGGTGAATTTCCTCTGATTGACACTCTTAAGAAAACTCAAGGTCACAGTTCTAATACTTCCCTCATCTCTCCAGCGGGCATACCGGCCAATTTTCCTGAAAGCTTAATGTGCTATTAAAGCATCTTCAATTTGGAAAAGGCGGACCACCTGCCTCCTCACACTAGATTTGACTGTGGATTCTTTATGACAGTGGAGTTGGTGAATATCAACTGTCCATTGTATCCCCATACAGCGATGGAGGAGATTGCGCTCAACACTTGGTTGGATGATATGCTGAAAAAAGGGTGGTTGTTTAAGGAGAACTCGCCAGTCGCGTCCCCCATCATCTTCGCTAAAAAATCTGATGGTTCCCTCCATCCCTGCGTGGATTACAGTCATCTAAACAAAATAACAGTTTCCAATCCCTACCCCCTGCCTTTAAGGAAGACAATAAGCCAAGCAATCACCAAATCTCGTGTGTTCTCCAAGCTGGATCTTGTCAAAGCTTTTAACTAGATTTGGGTAATGAAAGGGCAAGAATGGTTAACAGCAACTCAGATGAAGCGAGGCATTTTCCAATTCTGCATAATGCCCTTTAGCTGAAAAATGATCCCGGTACGTTTCAACATATGATTGACAATGTACTGGGTGACCTCCAAATTACTTGTATGGTCGCATATATAGACAACATTCTGGTTCACTCCCTGACTCCCAAACAACATGCCATTGACTTGAAAGTGGTCGTGGCCGCCTTGAATAAGGCAGGGTTGTTCATTAAGCCTTCCAAATGTGAGTTCTATTAGGAGGAAGTTACCTTTCTCAGGAACCTCGTCCTTAAAGATGGTTATGCGATTCCTCCCAATAAGTTGGACGCTATCTAAGAATTGCCAACCCTGACAACCCAGAAACAATTATGGAGTTTCTTGGGAACCATCATTTTCTTAAAAAAATTTCCCCGGCACTTTCCCAGCTTGCTTCCCCGCTCCACCCCTTACAGGGAAGAGCGTACCGTTTTGCTGGACGCTCAAATGCCAACAGGCAATCTGAATTGATCAAAGAGGTGTTTTTATCCCCTTCCATTTTGAAACACGCAGATCCTGCCAAGCTATATAATGTTGCATGTGACGCCTCCTCAGTAGCGGTGGGGAAGTGTTGCTCCAAGAGCACGATGGCTTGGAACACCCAGTTGCCTACTTTTTCCAGAAGTTTACCTCTATGGAGCAGTCTTAGGCCATCTACAACAAGGAGTCGGCAGCCATAGCATGGACATTAACTCATTGGAGGTATCTGTTACAGGGTGCTCAACATGAGTTAATGGTCCACACGGATCACCAGGCTCGCTTGTATTTTCGCAAACCCCAAAAATTGTCACACCAGCAAGCCTGAACCTATTGGGACTTGTGCAGCTTTAATTTCAAATACAAATTTGTGAAAGTTGCGCTTAACATGCTTCCCAATTTTCTCAGCTGCAGCCCCGCCCACTGTTCCTCAGACCTGGAGGAAGTGGACCTCGTTACCATGATCCCTGCCACACAAATTCTGTTGATTGTCCCCCCTGTCATTGCTTCTGTCGCTCTGGCTCCCAATGCCCCGCTAGTTGCTCAGGTCTTAGCCAGTCAAATGGTCTACCCTGAGGGTGTGGAGTTGGTTGAGCAGTTGTCCCACCAAAACCATAAACACTCTCTATACTCCTTGGAGGAGGGCCTCATTTATTTTCAGTCACGAATTTGGGTCCCTCCTTTCTTCAGAACTGAGGTATGTTGCACACATCACAATCCCCCATGGTTGGCCATCCTGGAAATAAGAAATGCATTGACTTGATCAAGAGGACCTACAATTGGGCAGGTTTAACAACAGAGGTTCCAGCCTGGATCGCCAATTGCGTTACTTGTGCTCAGGCTAAGTCAGATTTCTCTGGTAGAAACAGGCTTTTACACCCCTTACAGAAGGCGGAGGGTCCATGGACATCAGTGTCCATGGATTTTATTGTCGAACTCCCCTGCCCTAATGGGTTTACAGCAGTGATGGTGGTGGTGGATCATTTCACTAAATTTTCCCTTTTTATTCCTTGTACTTCCACAATTATGTCAGAGGAAACCGCTCGCCTCTTTGTATGACATGTGTTCTCAATGTTTGGTCTCCTGCAGGAGATCATCAGTGACCGTGGTTCACAGTTCATGGCGCGGTTTTGGAGCAAACTCTTATCTATCCTAAAAATCTCCCCCTGTCATTTCATGTCATATAATCCCCAGTCCGATGGACAGACTGAGCGAGTTAACCAAGTCCTTGAACAGTACCTGCGTTGCTATGCTGCAGCTGCACAGGACGCCAGGGCTAACGACCTTCCCCTTTCTCAATTTTTTATAACAATGGGACTCACGCTTCCATGGTATTTTCTCCCTACGAAGTGACGTTGGGTTACAATCCTTCTTTTTGGTCAGACCCTGCTTGCGGCCCAAGGTTCAAGCTGCCGCAGATCACGCTGAACATATTAGGTCAACTTAATCCTTAGTGCAGGGACACCTCACCAAAGCTATTGATGACTTCAAGCGGTTTGTGGATCATAAGCGCCTTCCAGGTCATGACATAACAGTGGGCTCCTATGTTATGCTTGATACCCGTCGTTTATGAATGCAAGTCCCCTCCCATAATTTCGCAAGTAAGCAATTGGGCCCCCATTTGGTAGAGGAAGTCTTGGGCAACGGTGCATTCCAGTTGAAGCTTCCAGCTCACTGTAAACAGCACCCCGTTTTTCACATTTTAAAGTTGTCACCTTTTAAAGGCACAGTTCACACAGAACCCAAGCCAATCATCATCGCAAAGTGGAAGAGGCTGAGGTGGAGAATATCATGGCATCACGTAAGTCCCGTTGGTCCTTCCAATATCTCATGGCTTGGAAAGGGTATCCGGCTTATGAGAACAGTTGGTTCAAGGCTTGAGATTGCGCCAACTGTATGGAACTGGTCGAAGCATTCCACAAATCCCACCCCAAAGCTCCCTGCCCCCCAAAAAAGTCGCAACTGTAATGGCGATCAAGTTACCCAAGGCGCACAAGAATGTGGCCCTCATGTTGTTTCCCAGCAGTGGTGCCCTTCCTTTGGAAAAAGGAAAAGGTAATGTAAGTCCCAGGAAACATCCCATGTGCATTGATCGGGCTCTTTTCCCATTCCCAAGTAAGAAGGTATCAAAGAGGATGGCTGTACCCCTCATTACCCAGGGCAACTTCGCCCACATGGTAATGAGCGCTGGGTAACAGCCCTCCCACTTCAGATCCCTCCCCCAGTGACCACACTCACCTTGGCAGAATTAGTACATTTAATCAGGAAAATTGCGCTGAGATCACTGATATAAAATCGATTGGTCCAAAATCAAGTGGGAACAAGCCTGATGAATGGATCCCATATAGTCAAAAAGGGGTGAAGACTGATTCATCGGCCAGAATCGCTGTTGATTTCAATTTGGACAACACCATAATTTAAAAATTAATCCCCTCCCAAAATTGTCAGGAGATGATCCCTAATGTGCAGGTAGTAGCATTGGACACCATTGATGAGGGTTTGAAGCTCCCTTATGGAAAATTGGGCATTGCATCTGATGCAACACTTTTGACCAAACGAACAGCCCTACAACTTGGCATGGGCGGGTTGGGTATCCCGAATCTGTTCCCAACCAATTGGGAATGCCCCTACATGGGGTGGCCTTGGGGGATTCCTGCTGCCCAGTGGGCCAAACGCCGTAGCACCAACCATTGGAAATGCAGCTGAACCTCAGTTTGGGCATTTGAGGTCAAACTAATAGTGAATCAGCCTGCTGCCAAATTCTTTGATGTCAGTCCCCAGTGAACTTATCTGCCTCCATTCCTGAATAATTCGCCGGTAGATCAAATTGAGGGTCTCAATCCTGGCTTGTCCCCGCAATAATCAACCACTATTTAGTCAGTTGCATTGCACTGAGAAAATTGCTGGTCGATTTTCTTTCCTTTCCTTACAATAAAATTTGCCTCAAAAAACTATAACTTTTGTTCTTATCGATATCCTTCTGGCCACATTTCCTGATGGCATTTCTCTGGTGGCCCGTTGGCCCTTATACTGGATGGGCTCTACCAGTACTAATGGTCACTATGGCCCCCACCGTTATAAACTGGATTCAGCGACTATATACTTCTGGCAATTCAACCCTGTCATTGTGAACTTTCGCCAGCAATATACTGGGATCATGTAGCCCTACATCCACCATCTTCAAGCAAGGATCCGCCTCTTGTCTCCCCAGTTAAAACAACCCCATCTACCAGTGACCTTGTAGAAACCATACCTGTAGTGCCACCCCCCTGTAGCACGACCTCCAGTGTCTGGGGCGGTCTCTATTTGGTTCATTCTTAGATTGCTGTTAACAATTGCCTTGCACCAATGATTTATCATTTCCCAATGCCCAGCTCAATACAACGTTGTACATGCGGCAATGCCTCTGGCATTCTGGCTTACTTTTTGGGTGATTATGCATCCTGAATGGAAGGTTGGTCTAAACTTCTTCTGCCGTTTTCATGACAGTGCCCCATGGATTTCACCTCTGCCGCTTCAGCTGCTCCTCCTTCTGGCGTTGGGCCAGCGGCTGCTTCACCCCAATTCTTCAAATGGAACTAAAGTCTCCCACCTTAACCTTGGGGAAATCTGGCGTGGCTCCCAAATTGGCGCTCAATTAAAAAACTTATTTTAAAAATTTCAAAAATAATTTGAATGTATAATTGAAGCCTGAGTTGATGGCTCAACCAGTTTTAGCTAAACTGCCCTGGTCAACTGTCCGCAACCAATCAGCTCCTGCCACTGCTCCAATTCCGGTGGCTGGCCCAGCGTTGGTTGAGCTAAATCCATTTGAGGCTCTCAAATTGATTGAGGAGGACGAATTACCATATCATGTGAAGTCAGATTTTGCTTTGGAGGAGTTCTTCGCTACCCTCCCAATTTGCATCCCCAACATTTCACCATCAAAATAGTTTTCCAGTTTATACAGATATTAATAAAATGGCAGTTGAGCTGCAGCTGCCCCTGCTAACACCCTTAATTAGTCAGCACTTTCATGGGGCGATGGAGCCCCTTGTTGAGGGTAATCCTATCCTTAATTTTCCTCATTATTTTGAGGAAGGTGTAAAATATGAAATTAAGAAGCTTAATTTTGGTGCGAGCTGCGCTTGCATTGATGCAGCAAAAACTTTTCTTTTTGACCCCATTTACCCTAAAACCTGTTGGCGCAATAAGTCATTCACTTGTGTGCCTGCTCTCATCAATTTTGCTGAGCATCAACTTGCTCAATACGTTAAGGCAATGGACACTACCAGCCTCATTGATGAAAACCCACAACTATACCTCCTTATGCCACTTTTCGCTGATGCTCCTACCCCTAATGTTGTTTGCCATGGTCTGACAGCTAAAGTGGGCGCTGGACAAAAGCTTCCTCACCATCTGATATGGCTTCCTAGGATGTTAGCTGCGGTGCCATATTAGGAATTTTTCATTTATGATAATCCCTTTGTTTGGCTCATTTGCAATTAAAGATGCGTGGCGGCTCCCCCTTTTGGGTTGGGCACCACTAGTGCTAAAAAATGAGGGGTATTATAGTTACAGGACATATCAAAATCTTTATAATAAGCCAGATGGCTGTAATTGGAGAAACCATGAGCATTGAAGGGGCAACCCCAAGAGAGAAAGAGGCAGGGCGAAAACTTACTCCTTTAGATTCACAGTTATTGGTCTTTTTGTAGAATTGTAATTAGATTAAAAATGGCACATATTAGATAGATTGCGCTGAATTGGTGATAAATTGGCAGGGTAAACTAAAGTTTCAGGTGTGCGTGGCATTCACGATAGATCAGCAAGGATGTTTGTGAATGTGCTCTCTTACAAATATGATCATGGCATAAATTTTTTTTGAATTACTGTATTGGAATATCGCTCCAAGGTTGTTGATAACATTTTATGGATGATGGCATAACTTACTGGATTTACTTGTGATCCTGGTGGTTTGGTATGAAAAGAGGATTCTGCAGAAAATAATGTAAAAAACAGTTTTATTGCAAAGAAAAATCAGAAATAGAAAATAGAATTGTAACATCACTTTAAGAGGGCTGTATCCTTTATAGGAGTAAAGAGGATTTGTGAAGGAGCTCAAGCACTATAATGGGCTTGAGCCACTAAAGAAAATCCTAATTTATCAGGTCAAGAAGAGTATTGTAGATTGGGGGTAATCTTTGATAGTTCTGAATCACGTCATAAAATTCTGATATCTATTTTACAAATCAAAGAATTGATTAAGCCAATTTTGCAGAGATCTTTTTGTACTGGGAATTGATGCGCCCAGTTTCATGTAGATCCATTCCAAATGAGTGAAAAATTGAAAAAGCAATAAGGCGGTTTGAATGAGCTAGGTGTTCAATCCATGATTGTTATAATAGTAACGACTCAATCCAACGCACATACTTGTTTGGGCTTATATGTTTTTTGGGAAGGGATTGGGCGATCTATTTTTAAATATGGGTACCAGGTCATAATTGGGATGAGTCCTAAGGTACTGCTGGAGGTCCCTGGACTGTACCACCTCCCTGAAACCCACTTCTATCATATTTAATAAGTAGAAGAAGAAAATGGGGGCAGATAGGGATAATCATTGGGGGCAAGGCAGTAACCCATCGCTCATCTATCACATGATCTAGGCCACTTAGTAGGGAGAGAGGAACTATGGGAGGATTGGGGTCCTTTTTACGCCTGAAGGGATATAGATACTGATCCAGGCGGAGGGTCTGGGCATCAAGACTTACACTATTCTTCCCAATTAAAAACGAGGATTAATCTGCCTTAGAAGAATGAACTAAGGAGTAAATTTTGTGTCACTCACGGAGTTTGATGGTGAGGATTGTGGCAACCTTTTGGGGAGGGGATTGAGGGCCTTAGGGTGGGTGACATGATAAAGTTTTCATTAGCACTTTGCAATTACCGCAGTCCCTAGTGTTCACCCAGATAATTTCATAATAGGGATTACCCTACCACTCAAAAAAGTTTGATTGAGTGGCAGAATTTTCAAAGTCCAGTATTGCATCTACCTCAACCTAATGTAAGCCTTCATCGAAAACAGGACCAGGTGAAATGAGGTCCTTCTTTAAGATGGGATAGCTGGAGGTGTGGAAAACATTTTGGTGCTTCTAATAAGCTAGGAGGCTTGAATAGAAAGACCAGTTACTCAAGTCCTTCTCAACCCCAAAAGGGCCTTAGCACTTGCAGGCGAACCTTTTTGATTTACTTTAATGATGACATCTCACCTGTCCAGCATAATGAGATTATTGACTGATGACATGGCCTTGGTGCTGCTTTCAGTCAGCAAACTTCTCATAATAATCAATTGCTTTTGAAAATGCTCCCAGAAAAGATTCTGGGTCTTAACGCTGTTAGCTATGCGCTCCTCTGCTGTTGGAACCACTGAGGATAGGTGAGGCCTGTTTAATTCTGAGGATCGCTGTTGAGAATTTTACATTCTCCATACTAGGTGACTCCATCAGTGTGCCAGGCCAAACAGTATGAAGACTTCTGGCCCTTGCTTTTCACCATCATTGTTGACCTTTCCTTACAAGGCTGCAGGCAACTCCCCAATCCAGCTGGACACTAACTTCATCTTAGTAGATTAAGCCATCTTGGTGTGCACCGGTGGTTCACCCCCATCCTGGGCAGTATGACCCCTTGCTCCTCCACCTCATAGCTAATCATAACTTGTCCATCGCTGGCTCCACTGATTGGGCTAGTTCCTATGGTTTATCTGTAATTCCAGTTTGGGAGTTGGTTGCGCTGACCACTCCAGGTGTGTTCACCCAGCACCTAACCTCTGAGGATCTTCCGTTCCTCCTCCACCAGCCAAGCTGAACTA
Source organism: Massospora cicadina (assembly GCA_022478985.1). Classification (NCBI taxonomy): domain Eukaryota; kingdom Fungi; phylum Entomophthoromycota; class Entomophthoromycetes; order Entomophthorales; family Entomophthoraceae; genus Massospora; species Massospora cicadina. Next base: position 102,467 of record JAKSZP010014459.1, read on the forward strand.
CATCCACTTTAAAATTAGCAGAGGTAGGTATCCACAATTAATTAAATAAAATAAAGATTGGTTTTGAATACTAGAAGATTAGAAGATATTTTTATTAAGAGAGAGATAAAACTATTTATAGGCATTTCTTGCCTGTCCACATCATTGGCATTCATTGCCAGCATTGTCAGCACTCTCACTGGCGATTATCCCTGATTAGCATTCATCAGCACTCTCACTGGTGATTCTCCATGCTTAGCATTTATCAGCACTCTCACTTGCGATTATCTCTCTTAGCAATTGTCAGTACTTTCACTGGCAATTATCTCTCTTAGCATTCTTCAGCACTCTCACTGGCAATTCTCTCCTTATTTGTCATAATTGAATTAATTAAATATATTGACATCCTCAGCATAAGTCGCCGGTGTCAAATTAAGCCAAAATACTGTCAGGGATTCCACCCAGTACTCTCACAAAGTTGAAATGTGATTTGACTTTCTTTAAATAATACTATATGGTTCAGCATTCTTGGCATAAGCTGACAGTAATCCAAGATTTGACTTTCTGCTGGAAATCCCACAATCATTATCACATGGAGTTGGCACTGGGATAAAAGCATGCCAAACTTTTAAAATTAGTATTCTTTAGTTTGACATCCTCTGCATAAGTTGCTGGTGTTGAAATTGACTGAAAACTCTATTGGGATCATTTCCCACTATAGTTTGACATTGAATTTAAGCAATTTATCATCTTAGTTGAAAATATTAATTATCTCAACATCCTCAGCCTCAGTCACCAGTGTTGAGACCCACCAATTTCCTATCAGGGATAATCCCTGATACTTTCTTGAACCTGCAGATCAAGACAGCTCAATCCAACCAAATGGGGAGCACAAATTGGGGTATTATCATTACATAATAAATCAAAATTAGCAAACTAATCGGCAATCATCCTCGATTAATTATTATACTAATTTCATTTAATATGTGAGGAATATCACCTGGTTAAAATTCTAACAATTGCTCGCTTGTTAAATAAAATCTTACATGCTTAATCAGGATGAAGTTTGGAAAATGATCCTCAATTATTCCAGTGTTTTATGGTATTTTGACCGTTCAGAAGCTCACTAGTTGTATTCAAAAAGCCCCAACTCTTCTGGTCAATTTTGGGCTCAATTTTCCCTTTGTATTTGGGAACTTCTCCCAAGGCAGGCAAGGTTACAAGCTGTGGATTCCAAGCATACAGCTTGCTAACACTCTCAAAAGAGACTTAAGATAAAAACCAGAAAGAAGATTAAATAAAATAAATATTTTTAAGGCTAAATTATTTAATGATTTTTCATTAGGCCAGGCGCCATTATTTATACCTCTAGGGCATCTCCTGGTCACATTCAAGCATGCAACCTCAATATATTATTTTCCACCTCAGTTCAGCTTTTGAGATGATATTACTGAGACCTATTGCTAGTTTTATTGGTGGCAAAAACTCTCATATTTGGGAGGATTTTAGGGACAAAAGTTGCAACAGCAAGCAAGAAAAATTGTCCTAGGATCATCTCAAAATGAGTTTTGTCATACTGCTGATGAAATACAAATTCTGGGAAATTTTGGCATTAATTTAAATAGATGATGCACCCTAAATTGGGATGTCAGCAGGCCTTTCTTGATAGCACTAGGTTCTCCCATTTGGATGGTCCATGTGCAAGTGCTATAATGCCAATTATGTGGATTAACATACAAAGTTCTCCATAGGTGGGAAATTATTTTAGGACCAGCTCAATTTATTTTTTATCATACAGCTGATGGAAACAACTCCCTAATTGGGATGTCAACTGGCCCTCTCAATAGCACTAGGTACTCCCATTCAGGCAGCCCATGTACAAGTGCTATCATGCTGATTATGAGGATCAACATACAAAGTTTGCCATAGGGCGGGAAATTAATTACACTTAATGTCTATTTGTCCATAGGATTTGTAGACGTTATCTTTGGGTCAATCTCCAAATAATTTCTTATGCTGATTAATAATATTGGTCCCAAATAGTTAGTACTAATTGCTGAGTTTTTTTGAAGTGACAATTGGCTAATGTGCAAGTTTATTCAGCCTGAGCTTTTGATAGAATAATCAGATTTAATTGACGTTGAGTTAAACGACCCAAGCCTTGTAGTTGCAATAGGCTTTAAGTTGAGAATTAGAGTAAAATCTCGAGCATTGGGGGGATAATCAGCCCAATATGTTGGTTGTCAATTGGTTTATTCTTTTGTCAACCACCAGAATCTAACAAGGACTAATCTAGAAATAAGGGTTATAGTCCAAATTGTCTTCAAAGTGAGAAGCCTGTAGAGGAGTAAAATACGTTAATATAGGATAACTGAGCCAATGGAAGATCTGCAGTCCAGGGAGCTAGGTAGGGTAAGCTGGGGCATTCTTGTAGCATGACTGAGAAAAAGCCCATGGAAACACAGGCGAGTATCCAACACCAGAACCCAGAGAGGCACCACAGAAGGGTCCTGTAGTGGCCTGAAAGTGGTTTGGGATGGAAGCTAATGACTGTGATCCAACCTGTTCTTGCAGGTGCTTCCCTCCCCTTTTTTGGGGGGGGATATGGCCAGAAAGGAGGAGGCAAGAGTCAGGTGTATCTTCTGTCATACTACTTTCCTACAATGCAGGGCGCTGCAAAACAGGTTTCAGTGATAAGGGTGAGGCAATCCTGATTGGCTGGGTTTTATACCACCTGTCTACAATAATCACTGCGGTTTTCTAGATTGGCTTGAAACCTGGATAGCAGCCAGTAGCTTATGTGGGCTACACTGTATAGTAAAAGGCTTGAGTACTCATGTACCAAATTGATGGATTGATCCAAAAGGGATACAATGGTTCCCACATAAAAAGGGCCTGGAGATTAAAATTTTTTTACAAAAACAGACTGGATAGACCAACTCCATTAATATGCTACTAGTGGGGGTGGCCCCTGCTGCACAGAAGGCTCCAGTCTCCTTTGCGGCAGTGGCTACTAATGGATTTAGGGTCAGAACCAAGATTTTTAAAGCGGGGAACTCCAGCCCTGATAAAATTTGACAGTGAGCATGGTGGAGAGCCTCAAGTGGGTTCACACTGTGGAAGTGAAGACTGGGTGGTCCAAGAAGATGCTCATGGGCCATGTAATTGAGGTGTTTGGGTTCTCCCCACTCCATATTTCACGTTTGGATTCTGGGTTAAAACTTATGACTTTCCAGTATAAGCTTTAAAAGGAACAGGTTTTGGCTGCCATTTTGAGCACCAAGAAAAATGAGGTCATATGTATTGACATTGGCACTGAGATCAGAAGGTTCATTCTGAGGACGTACCATCTGTTGTCACCAGAGGAACCTGATGTCTCAGCTGAAAGTCTTTGACAGGATTATCTCCTTTAATAAGAATAAGCTGGTAAAGAACTTGAAGCAGAAAGACGATAGCTTGAAAATGTTCACTGTAGGCTCTGGGGACTGGGGTTTGAAAGTTGATTTTTCAAAGCCATACGGGGAGTTTCCTCATTAAGTTACTGTGGGGATCTGGAGTGTCACTGTGGTGCCTCTGGACAGGTATTTTTTGTGTGGCATGAAGGGGAAAGCCAGAGCTAAATGTTCCCAGGATAAACCTCCTGCAGAAGTGGCCAAACCTGATGAGCCTAGAGAGGGGATGCCACTTGTGTGACGAACAGGCTCTCTCCAGTATGCAACAAATGAATTTGGCAAAAGAAGCCAAGTTGCAGTCCATATAGCTGAGACTACACAAGAGAGAAACTTCCTGCTATGTGCTTTGAGGCCACGATCAGTTATTAAACCATGTAGGATAGTAGCCAGAATGCTGTTTGACAATAGTGCAATTTGTCCCGTTGACAAAGAATAGAGAGAAGCTAAAGCCTGTGCCAACTCACTATCATCATACATGTTGAATCCTGTCATACAATAAGAATATAATAAAAATAAAAATAAAGTTAAACTTTTAGTTTATTTGTCTGCAGGATTAAGAAAACGAAGTTAGAGAATCTAACTTGATTTCCTGTATTATATGTTCTGGAGAATGCTAAGCACTCTCATGGTTTAAAAAAGCTTAAAAAATTAAAAAATGCCTTGTTCAAAACCTGAGCTTAAATTAGTACTAATGTGGTTTCGAACTTGAAAATTTCTGACTTTTGGCCTGCTTATGAGATCCAAACTCCGGATTCCGACTATTGGACTTAAATGTATTATTGGAATTATTATTCATATCATATTTCCAAACTGAACCATCTCGAATTTGATTAAATCTCATGGCTGAACTTTGGAAATCCTTCTCCATACTCTTATTGGTAGCCCTAAAGGTAAGGACCATATGGCGGTCAGGTAGGACCTTGACTGTTACAACTTGTGGTGCCCCTCAGAGAAAGAGAAGTTGGCTCTCCAGAAGGCGTTGGAGAAGCTAGCTGAGTTGTCAGCCAAGGAAGAGGAGGCGTTGGAGGCTGGTTACGCCAATTTGGAGGCGGTGACCAAGGTGCTGAATGGTGCCAGAAAGGTCAACAAGGAGTCAAAGCGGACCCTGAAGGTGCAAGAAGCCAGACTACAAATCAAGCTTAGAGGCATTTTGACACATTCTGCAAAGGATATTATGGACCAGCCTGCTTCCTAAACTTATGGGGTTCTCCCCATCACTTGTCACGGAAGAGGCGTGATACCACAATGGATGTGCATGGGTTAGAACGCACGAGGCCCATAGGGGAAGAGGTGGAGATGAGGGAGGTGCTGCCTGCTAGCTATAGTGGGCCAGTGCTTTCTAACCTGATGTCTCCAACCAAAGTGGAGGGGTCTGTTGAGGATCCATGCAATGATAAGATTCCGGCAGCTGCTGTGACCAAGAAGCCACCACCCCAGCCCAGTCAAGTACTATAAAGGGGAGGAATAAATGTGGTCCTGCTAAACTAGCTGAGGTGAAAGAGGATGGAAACCCCCTGAATCCTAACACTGAAGCCTCTTTAGCTTTGAACCTATGGCAATCAGGATTGAATTTGCTAATGCGCAAGTTCTGAATGTCCTCATGAAGTGGCAGTGGGAGAAACTCAGATTGCAGCAACATGGGATAGATATTGGCTTCCTCACTGAGACTATGTCCAAACCTGGGGTGAAGGATTGATCTTACCAATCCCTTCTGAAGCATCATCTTAATCTCATTTGGTGGATCAACAAAACTTGGACTCGCCCTTAGGGGAGGGAAAGAGGGAGGAAGAGAAATCAAAGGGGGTATCTTGGACTGGTGGGCTGACAAGGTTAAGGTGTTGGACAAAGGGATATTGGTTCCAGGAAGGGCAGTGTCAGAAATGTAAGTGTTTGTAGAGGAATCAACTTGGCTTATTGGAATTTATGCGCCCAATTCTGGGTCCAAAAGGAAGTCCTTCTTTCAGAAGGTCGGCCTGAGGGTTTAGGAGGAAGGTATCAGGGGGTTGGTAGTGCTGGGGGGAGAAATGACCTGTATCTGCTTTAGGGATGACAGGATTGGAGCTTCAAGAAACTGGAGCACTGATCCTGGAGCCCACTAGTTGGCCGGTTTGATGATCAACCTTGGCCTACTGGATTTGTGGAGAGCGGCTGTGGTGAAGAGGGGTTGAATGGGTGGATTCAAGTTCAGAAGATCATTTCTCCCACCATTGACCTTGTTTCAGTGAACCAGCCTCTCCTGAGTTCTTTCAAGTTGATCCCTCAGAATCATGATACAGGTGCTTCAAATCACAGGCTTCTTAAACTGAAAATCAGTGACCCTCAGGTTGCTTCTTCGAGAAAAGGGATCTGGAGACTGAACCCTGAACTCCTGAAGTGGTCACCACTTCAGGAGTTCATGGGGAAGAAGGTGAGATGGTGGAGAAGCCAGATCATGGGGAAGCCAGATGCGTCAGTAAAATGGTTTTGGATGAAAGTTGATCTCAAAGTGGCATTTGAAATCTTTGGGATGCAGCTAGGGGCCATGTGTTTGAGGTATGAAACCTTGGAGAGGAGCTTCAAAAGTATCTGCAATCAGGCTGCGGTCATGGGGGCATCTGCTTACACGGCCAAGGCTGAATTGCATGCAAAATTGATGAGAGCCTTCATGGTGGATCGCCTCAAACAAAGAATATCTAGGGGGGATGAGGAATCTAACAGCAGTGTGGCTCTACTCCTCAAGGCAGTAGGGGCTTTCAGACCCTTAGCAAGGATCTTGTCACTTTGTGATGAGGGAGTTGAGGTGAAGGATGCAGCTCGCATGGCTAAAGTGGCCAAGTCTTACTATGAGGACCTTCATGGCCCCTCAGAAAATGACCTGGAGGCATCCAAATTACTCACAAGCGGACTGGGGTACTGCCAAAGGAGACTAAGCAGCGACTATGTAGTAAGATCTGCAAGTCAGAGGTGTCAGACGCCATTCTCAAAGGAAATAATGGCAAGGCTCCTGGGGAGGATGGGTTGATTCTTGAGTTCTACAAGTTATTTTGGGCAGTAATGTCAGAGATACTTGCTGAGCTCTACAATCAACTCCTAGTCTCTGATGCAATTGAGCTAGCATTTTAAAAAGGCTTGGTGGTGTTTTATAAGAAGGGCGATCCCTCTATCATGGGTAACTATTGGCCTTTGAATCTACTTAACGTTTAATATAAGATCTTAATGAAGACACTAACCAATAAACTAAATGGGGTTGTAAAAGACGTTTTCAGGAAAGAGCAGAATGGGTTTATCCAAGGACGCTCAGTTACTGACAAAAATGATGCTGCTTCACCTGGTAAAAGAGTGGTCAAGTAAATAGTATGACCAGAGGGGGTGGCTACAGTTTCTTGATCAAGAGAAGGCGTATGATCAGGTGAATCATGAGTTTCTTTAGAAAGTGTTAACTAAGGTTGAAATCAAGGGGCGCTTGTTGATACTGCTTAAAGCAATTTATGGGGAAGCCTCATTAGTCGTAAATATAAATGGGGTCCTCTCCCACCCTTTTAAGGTGTGTAGGGGTGTGCATCAGGGAGACCCTCTATCTCCCTTAGTGTTTGTTCTTGCAATAGGGACCCTCTCAGTGGCTCTCGGGAAGTCAGACTGGAGGAAACTTACCATCAATGGCGAGGAGTACGCCCACTTATTGGTTGCAGATGATACGTGGATTTATGTTTCGTCAGAGGAGGAGGAGAAGATGATGATTAAAATTCTGAAGATGTACCAAAACGCAAGCAACGTAAAGGTCAATATGTCAAAATCCATGGCTTGACTCAACAGCAGAATGGCGACGTTGGATGTGGCACCAAAAGCTTAATCCCCTGGATGGCAACAGGAGAGGAGTTTCTGTACCTTGGGTGTCCCATCCCTGGGCAGGCGTCGCCACATGAAATTTGGCTCAAACTTGAAGCGTACCTTGAAAAAGTGGCTTGGAAGTGGCCATTCTTAACTTATTTTATTGGGGCAGGGCCGTTGTCATAAACACAATTTAATCTTTCCAATTATATTACATTTCCAGATTTGTTACACCACCAGCATAATCAATAATAAGAATACAGAGTTCAGTAATCAGTTCATCTGGCAGGGGTAAGCATGTAAAACCAGTTATTCTAACTTGTGTCAGGAGGTGAAGAAGGGAGCATCAGTTTGATTAACTTCATAGTATGATCAAAGCACTTCATCTGAAGTTGATTGCATGGGTTACTAAGAAGGGAATGTCCATTTGTTGGGCTCCAATAGTGGAGGACTACCTTTCTAAGGCTTGCAAGGACAGAACAAATAAGGGTCTTGGTGTTAGCTGGGGCATCAATCAGGGGGCCATTCCAAGCGTGGGGAACCTACCAGGCTACTGAAAGGATTACTTTAGATCTTGAGAAGGTGTTACATTTTTGGCTGGTATTGTTAGGATCCGCCATATTATTCGAACAGGTTGATCCCACTGAACAACAGACAGATGATGTGGGGATCTTCAGTCCTTTGGACACACTTGAAAATATACTAAAAAATAGGAGCAATCGCCCCTACGACTCTTTATTTACTTTAATAAATACAGCGACCTTTCGCTGTTCCATTCTCTTCTTACTGTTAACAATTTAACTTTCTCAATCGCCCATCTCACTTATATACAGTGGCTTCAGACAATGCTGCTCTCATAGCTTGGACTATTCTATTCTGCTGATTCTCCTTGGGTTTGGCTTGTTGTTATTCAGCTCCCTAATGCCTTAATTTGAGGTGATCTAATCTTTATTCATTGAATGTCAACATCATCTTATCGCCTTATCGCCTTATTTGAAGGCAATCCAATAATAACCCTTTATATTTCAATATGCCTCATCTCGAGGCACTCAAATAATAGTAACTGATGTCATGTTTGGCGATTTCTTTCCAATCCGCCCTAGCTTTTTCAGGCTTATAGTCCAGTCATATCAGAATTGTGACAGCAGGCGACAAGGGTAGATTAGAGGGTAGAGAGTGGATTATTAAAAGAATCTGGAAAATCCCCTTTGGGGAGGAGCTTGGATACTGGAGATGGAACCTGTCTGTGCAAAGCCTTCAAACACTTTATTAGGGCGGTTCACTGGGGGACCTCCTTAATGGCGATGACAGAAAGGTGCTTAGAATGGAAGCAGCTAATAATGCTGCCAATGCCTCCAAAGTGCTGGTAAGGAAGACTGGGATGTTGTGGAAGCAAAAGAACGGCCTTCTTGCTTAAGGGAAGCAACTCCTTCTCTGGCTGCACTAGAGGTTGGGAAAGCCTGTTCAGAAGGTCATGGAGAGCAGAATTGGCGGGTGTTCCCATGAGAAAGATTAAAATTGGAGATACCCCAGATGGGAAAGCCTCTTCATCCTTTGAGACTGGATAAAGATGGGATGTGGTGATGATGTCTGCCTCTCAGAGTTCACAACCGCCATGTTTTAGAAGTTATAAGGCAGAGCGCTATGCTCAATGTATATATCCTGAATCATTTGCAAATGCGACCTGGACTGATGGACCTGGGGGAGGTGGGTTAAGGGATTCTGGTCTATACCAGTTCAGAACTTTCTCTTCCAACTCCGCAGCAACATCTTAGTCACTGGGGCGACTCTACGCAAGTGGAGTAAGCATAAAGAGGATGACCTTCTGTATGCCTGTAAGGTATGTGGAGAGGAGGAAATGGCAAAACACATCTTCACGGAGTGTCCAGCAGCAGATACTGCGTGGAGAAGTGTTCTCATATGAATGAAGCATACCAACCAGGGTGTAAGTTATCCTCTGGTCATCTCGCATGGCCAGAGATCCTGACTGCGTATGCTCCTCTTAGTCTGCTTGCAGACAAGGAAGGGTTCAGGGTCTGGTGCACTATATGGGGGAGGCGATGTATGGTCTAGAGCTTGCCAGAAACCAGCGTTGCTTCACCATCGAAGGAATCCAGGCAACAAGCTCCCTGGCCATAGTCAAGCAACAGCTAGAGATAGCTGTGGAAAGCTATGGCAATCCTCTTACCTCAGGTAAGTCCAACTTGGGGGTCAATCTAGTCTCATTCCTCACAGTTAGGAATGTAAAGCATTACTATGAATTGGCTGGGTAGCCTTTGCTACCTGGTATACCAAACAGTGGTGATCATGTCAGTTTTGGGGTGGTGTGATCCACCATACCTGTGGTTGGGCCCACATTTGTGGTGTTTAGGTTTGCGCAGCCCCAGCGCGGCAGGGGGCAGTACCCCAGGTTTCATTCCGCAAAGTTGCCTGCACTGGGTGTCCTAACGGGCACACAAAAACATAAAGATCTTCATCACAGGTATCGTGAAAAGCAGAGGCATAACAACGCGGGTACTTCTCCAGGACCTGGTTCACTCTCTCTGTTTGTTCATTTTACAGAGGGCGGTATGCAGTGGATTTTCTAAGTTTAATACTGAGAAGTTCAAGGAAATTTCCCAGAACTGGGCGGTAAATTGGGGGCACCAATCACTCACAATTCCTTTCAGAAGGTTAAACATAAAGAAAAATCGAGAGACAAACAGTGCTACAGTATCAGCCGCGGTTATAGTTTTGTTACAAGGGATAAACAATAAGAGTTTTAGTGAGCATATCAACAACCACCATTACTTCATTTAAGCCATTAGAGGGGATAGCTCCACAATGAAGTTTACAAAGACTGAAGCACAAGGCTTTAGCTTGTTGCAAAGGAAATAAGAGTCCTTTTTTGCCCACTGTCAGACTTAGAGAGGGCGCAAGTGACACAGTTTTCCACCAATGCTGGAAATTCTTTAGAGAATTAAGTCAATTATAGGTTCACTTGTTGAGTCCCACTCATTTTTTGGATCCTGGGTGACCAACTTCAAAAGGAACATGATGATCTTTGATTACTAAGTAATCAGAGAGAAAGGAACCCAAAATCTGTCCCAAGCGAGATTGAAATCTTTCAAGGCATATAGGGGCATAATTTTTTGTTATTTATAAGTCCTCATATAGTACAATACTGTCAGGTGAACAGCAAGTAAGAACTATACTGGCCTGCCAGCTCAGATGCCAGAGCATCCAAATGGCAAACCAGAATGCCAGAGGCATTGCTGCTGGTATGACAAATATAGAACTGAAAGGGAGATTAATAGTCAACAGATAAAAGCGGGATTTTTGGGGAAGTTGTTTTTATTAAAAATTTAAAGAAGAAGAATCGACCAAAAATTTTCTCAGTGCAATGCACCTGATTAAATAGTCGTCAATTTTGAGGGATTACAAGCTGGGATTGGGTTCCGCAAGTTCACCCTAAATGGCAAATTATTCAGGAAATGGGCGGGTTAGTTCCATGGGGACTGACATCACAAAATTTGGTGGCAGGCTGAGTTGCAGTCAGTTTGACCTAAGCGGTGAACTATTTGGGAATGGGCGTGTTAGTTCCCTGGGGACTGACATTGCAAATCTGGTGGCGGGCCAAGTTGCAGTTGGTGGCATTGAGTCAGGCGCAACACCCAATTTGCTAGCAGGAAGCTGCCCATTGGTTGATACCTGATGGATTTGGGAGAAAGGATTTTTTTGATCATCATGTAAACTGAATCGCAATTGTCAGTCATTCCAGCCAATAGCTCAGTCTTCATACCTTTTTGACCATTTTAAATCTTAGTATTGGGCTGGTTGTCGCTCAAATTAGTTGCAATTGATTCCATTTTGGCGATCTTGGTGCAGATTTCACTGATTCCTTGTAACTGTTCTGCCAAGGAGAGTGCAGGTACTGGAAGTAGGATCCGAAGCAGAAGGGCTATTACCCAGCGCTCATCTACCCTGTGAGCGAGATTGCCCTGAGTAACGAGGGGTATGGCCATCCTCTTCAGTACCTTCTTGCTCGGGAATGGAAAGATGGCCTGATCAATGCCTGGAGGACATTCACTGGGACTTACATTACCATTTCCTTTTTCCCAAAGAAGAGCCTCATCACTGGGAAGCTGTACGAGAGCCACATTCTTGTGCACCTTGGATAACTAGATCGCCATTACTGATGAAGGTTTTTGAGGGAAATGGAGAATCTTGGGGTGGGATATGTGGAACACTTCGACCTGGTTCATACAAATCACACAATCGTGCACTTGCCCCAACTGTTCTCATAGGCTGGATACCCTTTCCAGGACACAAGGTATTGGAAAGAACGTCGCGATTTCTGGGATGCCAGGATAGCCTCTTTCTCAGCCTCTTCCCCATTTTTGATAATTATTGGTTCCAGTTCCATGGGAAGCACCTTTGAGGGCGACAGCTGGGAAACTACTGGGTTTTGGGGGAAATGGAGAATCTTGGGGTGGGATATGTGAAACGCTTCAACCAGGTTCATACAATTAATGCAATCGCGCGCCTTGCCCCAACTGTTCTTGTAGGCTGGATACCCTTTCCAGGCCACGAGGTATTGGACATAACGTCACGATTTCTGGGATGCCAGAATAGCCTCTTCCTCGGCCTCTTCCTCATTTTTGACAATAATCAGTTCCAGTTCCATGGGAATTGCACCTTTGAAGGGCGACGGCTGGGAAACTACTGGGTTTTGGGGGAAATGGAGAATCTTGGGGTGGGATATATGGAATGCTACAACCAGGTTCATGCAATTTGTGAAAACGCACGCCTTGACCCAACTGTTCTTGTAGGCCAGATATCCTTTCCAAGACAAGAGATACTGGATAGATGTCGCGATTTCTGGGATGCCAGCATAGCCTCTTTCTCAGCCTCTTCCCCATTTTTGATGATGATTGGTTCTGGTTCCATTAAAATTGCACCTTTGAAGGGCGACAGCTGGGAAACTACTGGGCTTTGGGGAGCAAACTCATTGTAAGTTGAGATGTCAGACCCTACTGACATGGGCAAGATAGTCACGGCAACTATGGGGTATGGGTTTGGAGTTTTGAGTGGGACAGGACTAATGTGGGCAGGGATAACCTTCTTTACGACCTGATTCAGTTGGAAAAAAGGGACCATTGCTGCACCAATATCTACGTGAAAGGTGGAAATGGTAGGGATTGATGGTTGGTCAATTATGTCAGTTGAACAGCAAGTAAGAATTAGACTGGCCTGCCAGCCCAGATGCCAGAGCATCCAAATGGCAAACCAGAATGCCAGAGGCACTGATGCTGGTATGACAAATATAGAACTGGAAGGGAGATTAATTTTCAACAGATAAAAATGGGATTTTGGGGGAAGTTGTTTTTATTTGGAAAATTTAAGGAAGGAGAATCAACCAACAATTTTCTCAGTGCAATGCACCTGATTAAATAGTCTTCAATTTTGAGGGAAAACAAGCCAGGATTGGGTTCCGCAAGTTCAACCTAAATGGCAAATTATTCAGGAAATGGGCGGGTTAGTTCCCTGGGGACTGATATCACAAAATTTGACGGCAGGCTGAGTTGCGGTCAGTTTGACCTAAGCGGTGAACTATTCAGGAATGGGTGGGTTAGTTCCCTGGGGACTGATATCACAAAATTCAGCGGCGGGCCAAGTTGCAGTCAGTTTGACCTAAGCGGTGAACTATTCGGGAATGGGTGGGTTAGTTCCCTGGGGACCAACATTGCAAAATTTGGTGGCGGGCCAAGTTGCAGTTGGTGGCATTGCGTCAGGCGCAACACCCAATTTGCTGGCAGGAAGCTGGCCATTGGTTGATACCTGATGGATTTGGGAGGGAGGATTTTTTGATCATCGTGTAAACTGAATCACAACTGTTGGGCATTCTGGCCAATAGCTCAGTCTTCATGCCTTTTTGACCATTTGAAATCTTAGTATTGGGCTAATTGCTGCTCAAATTAGTTGTAATCAATTCCAACTCAGTGATCTTGGTGAAGATTTCACTGATTCCTTGTAACTGTTCTGCCAAGGAAAGTGCAAGTACTGGAAGCAGGATCCGAAGCAGAAGGGCTATTACCCAGCACTCATCTACCCCGTGAGCGAGATCGCCCTGAGTAATGAGTGGTATGGCCATCCTCTTCATTACCTTCTTGCTCGGTAATGGAAAGATGGCCTGATCAATGCCTGGAGGACATTCACTGGGACTTACGTTACCCTTTCCTTTTTCCCAGAGAAGAGCCTCATCACTGGGAAACTGTATGAGAGCCACATTCTTGTGCGCCTTGGATAACTAGATCGCCATTACTGATGCAGGTTTTTGAGGGAAATGGAGAATCTTGGGGTGGGATATGTGGAACACTTCGACCTGGTTCATACAATTCACACAATCGTGCATCTTTCCCCAACTGTTCTCATAGGCTGGATACCCTTTCCAGGCCACAAGGTATTGGACAGAACGTCGCGATTTCTGGGATGGCAGGATAGCCTCTTTCTCAGCCTCTTCCCCATTTTTGATGATGATCGGATCCAGTTCCATAGAAATTGCACCTTTAAAGGGCGGCAGCTGGGAAACTACTGGGTTTTGGGGGAAACGGAGAATCTTGGGGTGTATATGTGGAGCGCTTCAACCAGGTTCATACAATTCACGCAATCATGCGCCTTGCCCCAACTGTTCTTGTAGGCTGGATACCTTTTCCAGGCCACGAGGTATTGGATGGAACGTCGCAATTTCTGGGATGCCAGAATAGCCTCTTCCTTGGCCTCTTCCTCAATTTTGACGATGATCAATTACAGTTCCATGGGAATTGCACCTTTGAAGGGCGACAGCTGAGAAACTACTGGTTTTGGGGGAAATGGAGAATCTTGGTGTGGGATATATGGAATGCTTTAACCAGGTTCATGCAATTTGTGCAATTGCACGCCTTGCCCCAACTGTTCTTGTAGGCTGGATACCCTTCCAGGCCATGAGGTAATGGATGGAACGTCTCAATTTCTGGGATGCCAGGATAACCTCTTCCTCAGCCTCTTCCTCATTTTTGACAATAATCAGTTCCAGTTCCATGGGAATTGCACCTTTGAAGGGCGACGGCTGGGAAACTACTGGGTTTTGGGGGAAATGGAGAATCTTGGGGTGGGATATATGGAATGCTTCAACCAGGTTCATGCAATTTGTGAAATCGCACTCCTTGCACCAACTGTTCTTGTAGGCCAGATATACTTTCCAAGACAAGAGATATTGGATAGATGTCGCGATTTCTGGGATGCCAGGATAGCCTCTTTCTCAGCCTCTTCCCCATTTTTGATGATGATTGGTTCTGGTTCCATTGAAATTACACCTTTGAAGGGCGACAGCTGGGAAACTACTGGGCTTTGGGGAGCAAACTCATTGCAAGTTGAGATGTCAGACCCTACTGACATGGGCAAGATAGTCACGGCAACTATGGGGTATGGGTTTGGAGTTTTGAGTGGGACAGGACTAATGTGGGCAGGGATAACCTTCTTTACGACCTGATTCAGTTGGAAAAAAGGGACCATTGCTGCACCAATATCTACGTGAAAGGTGGAAATGGTAGGGATTGATGGTTGGTCAATTATGTCAGTTGAACAGCAAGTAAGAATTAGACTGGCCTGCCAGCCCAGATGCCAGAGCATCCAAATGGCAAACCAGAATACCAGAGGCACTGCTGCTGGTATGACAAATATAGAACTGGAAGATAGATTAATTTTCAACAGGTAAAAATGGGATATTGGGGGAAGTTGTTTTTATTGGAAAATTTAAGGAAGGAGAATCAACCAACAATTTTCTCAGTGAGATGCGCCTGATTAAATAGTCATTGATTTTGAGGGAAAACAATTTTAGGATTGGGTTCCGCAAGTTCAACCTAAATGGCAAATTATTCAGGAAATGGGCGGGTTAGTTCCCTGGGGACTGATATCACAAAATTTGACGGCAGGCTGAGTTGCGGTCAGTTTGACCTAAGCGGTGAACTATTCAGGAATGGGTGGGTTAGTTCCCTGGGGACTGATATCACAAAATTCAGCGGCGGGCCAAGTTGCAGTCAGTTTGACCTAAGCGGCGAACTATTTGGGAATGGGTGGGTTAGTTCCCTGGGGACCAACATTGCAAATTTTGGTGGCGGGCTGAGTTGCGGTCGGTGGCATTGCATCAGGCGCAACACCCAAACTGCTGGCAGGAAGCTGCCCATTGGGGGTGATACCTGATGGATTTGGGAAGGGGGATTTTTTTGATCATTGTGTAAACTGAATCACAATTTTCAGGCATTCTGGCCTATAGCTCGGTCTCCATACCTTTTCAACCATTTGAAATCTGAGTATTGGGCTGATTGCCACTCAAATTAGTTGTGATTGATTCCATTTTTGGCGATCTCAGCGCAGATCTCACTGATTCCTCATAACAGTTCTGTGGAGGAGAGTGCGGG
The DNA here is from genome assembly GCA_022478985.1 of Massospora cicadina. Lineage (NCBI taxonomy): Eukaryota > Fungi > Entomophthoromycota > Entomophthoromycetes > Entomophthorales > Entomophthoraceae > Massospora > Massospora cicadina. The sequence continues at coordinate 118,143 of JAKSZP010014459.1, forward strand.
TACCAAAAGCAGGATCTGAAGTGAAAGGGCTATCACTCAGCTAGCATTTACCCCATGAGTGAGATCGCCCTGAGTAACGAGGGTTATGGCCATCCTCTTCGGTACCTTCTTGCTCAGGAATGGAAAATGGCCCAATTGACGCCCAGAGGACGTTCACTGGGACTTACAAATACCCTCCAGATAGCGCAATTTTGTGACCAGTATGAGAAAGATACTGAGCGCATCTGGAATATGCCTGTAAAGGCTATGTAAGAGGGGTCATGGAGAGTATCTGGGAGGGGAAAAACAGTGGTGAGTTCAGAGAGGTCTTCTGCACTGGGGTTTAATGATGGGTTCCACCTTAGAATGCCAGGTAAGACGTTTAGAGGGCCTATAATGAATCATATCAGAAGCGAAAGTTGCAAAGGGCATGGTAGTTGCAATATTGGCTATGGGTAATTTTTGCGCTTTTGGTAGTACAATAGGGACTTATAATCAGTGCTCACAGTAACCTCATGTTGCACTCCATGGAGGAGGTATCAATAGTGGGTGCCTAACCAGACACTGCCACCACCTCTTTATCATAGATGGCACTCACCTGATCTGTAGATGTGAGCTTTCAAGAGGAGTAGGCAACAGGGTGATCCACCCCTTCATGATCTTGCAGCAACATCGCGCTCACAGCAACTAACGAAGATTCATAAGCCATAAAGAAGGGCTTAGATCCATATACATGGCGGAGCACTGGGGCTGTGAGAAGGACTTACTTAATGGCTTTTAAAGCCTATTTGCACTCATCTGACTATTTAAGGCTTTATTCCCTGTTAGCTGGTGGAGAAGTGCAGCTAGATGAGCAAGGGCTGAGAGAACATATTGAGAAACGTCACTATGCCTAGGAAGCTCCTGAGTTTCTTCTAAGAGGTTGGAGTAGGCCATAATTTGATAGCCTCCAGATATCAGGGTAACTGCATACCCATCCTATATAACCAGATTCCCCAAGAAGGTCATCTCTTCACGGAAGAATTCATACTTGGAAGGCTTCACAAAGAGCCCATCCTTGTGGAGGGCAGCTATCACTGCTTCCAGATCCTTTGCGTGTTGCTTTTGGGTAGGTGAATGATTCAGGATTTTTAGTTAAAATAGGCAACAGTGCATGAGAACTGGAGATTGCTGAAGACATTGTTGATGAGGCGCTGAAAGTTTTATGAGGCATTTTAAACCAAAAGGCATTAGCTTGAACTGGAAAACACCACTTGTGGTCTAAATGGCTGTTATCCATTCAGGTACTTCCTTGAATATCATTTGACTAAAAGTGTTAACCAGGTTAAGCTTAGAGAACATTTAAAACTTTACAATAGCTTGAGCAACAAACTCTACCAGGGGCAAGGAAAGGGGTCTGACCGTTACGTTGGTGCATGCCCATAGTCAATGCAAAGGTGCAGGGAACCATCAACTTTTTTTGGCAAATACAGTTGGGTAGGCAATGGGGGAGGACCTCTTGAACTTCAGACCCTTCTTTAAATAAATCCCAGCCATATTTCTATTTTATTTATTTTACTTATCAGTATATGGGTATAGGGAGCAGTTTATCTTGACTAAGTTCACTGTCAATTGTAATGAAAAGTCATACTATGAGTGTGGTGGAAGCTTGGTATCCAGGCTCATAATAAAGACATCTTTATACAGGATGAGAAAGGGAGTGAAGTCTGGTGGTAGGTACATATGGGGAAGTTTAGGAGGCGAGAGTGAGCTCAAACTGGTTTAGGAGGGAGGGTGTTGACAAAAAGGAACTTTCCATTGAGACCTATATCAAAGGAGAAGGAGTTAAGCTCTAAATTAATGTTCACACTGGTGCCGCCACCAGCCAACAACAATAGTCACATGATACAGTAAATCCTACACTGAGGAGAAGCGGTCATAGAAACAGAAGCCATGAACAGATTACTGCACTGGACGCCGTACAGTGTGACAAATCATGGGCTTAAGAGGTGAGACCAGTATTGAGGGGGCTCATCTGTGTCCAGGCTCAAGGATTGAGCAGCACTAAGATCCAAGAAGTTACCAGCTGCCCTGTGTCCATAAGCGCCTGCACTGTAACATCCTTTAGATCTATAGTGAAAGGTAATGGTAAACAGAAAATAAGCCACATCTTTATTAGTGGGTGCTGAGAGCAAAAGAGCAGCAGGAGTGAAAAGATGCAGGATAAGAAGTTTACTATTAGTAGTCAGTGGACTGTGTTTCTTACCCTCCCACCAAACTGCTTTCTTTCAAGGGAGTAAAGGCCAGGATTTAAAAGTGTTTGGGGTCTCATAGTAGCCAAAGAGGCGATTTCCTCATCTATTCCAGAGAGGTGGGCGGATAGCACCAAAACTTGTGGCTAATTTATCATGTCATGGTCACAGATGATTAAAAGAACATCCATCCACTAAAGTGTGTCAGTACTTAGTGGAAGGCCCAGAATGCCAAGGGCTCAGCTGACCTAGAGACTCTAAAATGGGACGTTCTAGGTCTTTAGTGAGGATATTATATTCTTCAGGACATACTAAAGGCCTATAACAAGTTAGATAGCAGTAATGGGGCAACCGTGAGAATTGAAGGGCAACCCCAGGAGCAGGATTGGCGGTAAAGATAAAAACACCTCCAGGTTATACAGTTGTTGGTCTTTGGGCTAAATTGAAACAGAATTTTGGAAGAACACACATTAGATAGATTTAGCCAAATTATTTATGGATTGGCAGGGTAGACTAAAGTTGCAGGTGTGAGCAGTGCGTGCAAAAGATTAGCAGTGATGATTGGGAATGTATGCTCATACATATATGGTCACCATGTGGTAAATCTCTGTTTTGATGGATTAGAATACCAACTCTGTGAGTTTGATAGCATTTTGCAAATGATGGCATGACTTATCAGATTGACTTATGAGACTAATGGTATGGTGTGGAGGGCAGATTCCACTGTTTTTGAAATAAGGAAAAATATGAAATCTTAAAGAGAAATAAAAAAATAAAATATGCAACATTCACTAGATAGAGCTGTTGTCATATAGGATGGAGGGGAATGATTGGAAAGGAGCTCATGCACTAGTCTGGTCCTGAGCCCCTGCGGAAAATTATAATTGATTGATCTGGTAATAGTATATTAGATTGAGGTAGAATATTCAAGAGTCTTAGATAATGCCATAAACTTATGATATATCATGTTACAGCTTAGAGAATCAATTGAACAAATTTTGCACAAGCCGTTTGGACTGATGAATTGGTGCACCCAGTTTTGTGTAAATCTTTTACAACTTAGGGATCAATTGGAATAGTTATGGGGGTTTTTAATTATATAAGGGCTTAATACATGATCTGTTTTACTATTAAAGACTTAATCTGCTTGTAAGAAATATAAAACTCATATAGTGTTTGAGGCGGTATTGGCGAAGTATAGCATATTTTGGGGTACTAGGCCATGATTGGGATGAGCCCTATGGCAATACCAGAGGCAACTGGATTGGACCACGTCCTTAAAATTTCATCATATCTTTTTAACAAGCAGAAGAAGAATAGGAGGCATAGTGGGAGGGTCTTTGGGGGCAAAGCATTAATCTTGTTCATCTACACATGAGACAGGCCACTTAGCTGTGAGAGAGGAACCATGGAAAGCTTGGGTTCCTTCTTACGTCTCAAGGAATAATATCTCAATTAAGGCGGAGGGGCTGGGCATCAAGACTTACAATTAATAATGTTGTCTGATTACAACTATGCGGACCCTGTAGTGACATTATAATGGTGCAACTGGGGTTACAACAGGGTAGGATATGCACAGGTAAAGGTTGCACCAATAAGGTATTGTTATATGAAGAAAGAATCAATCAGAGGATAGCTTAGGAATTATAAGTCTATATTAATCTATAGTAATTATTTTTTCTCCATATTTGCTTTAGTATCAGTAAAACTTCCAGTTTTATTGAAGATCTGCCTTAATGTAAAGAGTCTATTTACAACAGGAATTGTATGGTATTCAGATTTGCATTATTATCAAGAGTTTAGTTCCAACAATTTTTTATAAACTTTAGATCTTCCATGATTTTAAGATTATTGTTCTAGCAGTAATTGTAGAGCTTTAATGTTTCTTGACCTCTATTATCAATTATGTTTCAGTTAGCTCATCAATATTCATCCATCCATCTTTCTGCTATATACTCTTTGTTTTCTTAAAGGAGCTTGGTTTAATGGTCCTCTTTGTAGTGGCCAAATAATCTAGAATCCTCCACTACATTCTCAGTTAGTTCTCCCAGTGTGCTAAAGATCAGAGCTTAAAAATTGATTGAATACAGTTTATTTAAAATAGAAGCAGCGATTGTAATGGTTATTGGTTGAGGTGTTTATGGAATAGTGAGCTAAATAAGTAAAAAAATGAATTATCTTGGGCATCAATGAGAATGGAGCAGAAATTTGTATATATAGCGTGTGAATTTGAAGTTAAATAGGTTAGAAAAATATTTGACGCCAGATTGACAAAACTTGATTTACTAAACGACAGGGAGGCAAGACAGCAAGTCTATGGCAGGATTTTAGAAGTCAATCTCATATTATTGATCAACAATAAATTGCAACATCAATTAAATACTGACAGATAAGTGAAATAAAATAGACTTAATTTTTTTGTTTTAATATTATATCTCCCACATTGCATCTTTGACAATAATGACAAATATAACATTCATAGTTGATTACATTAGGATGCGTGGCGGCTCCCCCTTTTGGGTTGGGCACCACTAGTGCTAAAAAAATAATTGATTACATTGGATTTTTTAAGGATACCCAAAAATATATGTTTATTTCTGCTTTAAGTTGAATATAGTTTTTTTTCTAAGATAACATGAGGGTCTACCATGGTATATATAGTATCACAGCTTCATTATAAAACATCATGAAAATGTTAAGCGCAAGGCAACACTTTATTGGCTACACTATACTAGTAGGAAGTATATCTTACTACTTAACACCTTATCTAAAAATCTTAAATTTTATTCAAAAAGCATAATTTTATGTAGTTGTTTATTCATGATAAAAAAAACATAATATTCTAGCTGAGTTTAGCCTCTCATGAGAATTATATACCTCTAAGCTAAAATAAAGTAAGAATTATTCATTAAAATATAGAATATGGCTAATAGAGTATAAAAGGAGTGTTGCAAAAGCCTAAATAAATATTCATAAGTTCTGATAACATCTCTTCTATAATATAAGTTATAAATGTTTTTTAGAAAATAAAATATCTTATATTTTTAATTTGTTTATGATATTATGATACTGCGCTCAGGCAATGAGAGGTACATTGGAGCCCAAGTTTGCTTTAGTTATTACCTTTCAATCCTTGTTGAACCACATGAGGAATAAACAAAGATGTTTATAGCATTAAAGCCCTCTATATAACAAGAAGTTAGCCATTTTTTAAGGGGCAAGTTGTCCACAATGTGCTTTATGATACCTAAATTTCTTTTAAAAGATGATCAAATTAATCTAATTGGAAAGGAAAAGGTCATTTAAAAAAGACATGGATAAAGGGAAAACAAAATGGTTAGTATTCTCACCTTTGCAAGCACTTCCCTATATATATTAAGGGAGTTATTTGTGTAGTCGCCATGCTGTTATTGGGACTGCATACTCTTCTTGGGTTGTAGGTTCATTAATTTTGTGCTTTAGAAGGAAGGGTTAGATTGCAAAATTGGTGCAATAATTTGGGTTGGACAAGATTATGGGGCATGCTATGATAGGCTGCTCCATTATCAAGACATGATAACTTAAGTATTACAAATTGAAACGCGCTCCACCTGTGGCAGCCTTAAATTTAGTTGTTTCAGGAAAATTAGAAAGGTGATTTTTCACCAAAAATAGATGGGAGACCAAATTGGATGTCACAAATAAAGATTTACAATAAAATCAAGCAATTTTACTATAAACATTAGATAGGCATCTTTGTGATTTTAGATTTGAGAATTAAGGAAAATTTAAAAAAAAAGGAAGGCATGGGAAATTAGCCTTAAGTAAAATGTTACATTTTGGAGGTGTAGCTGAGGTCCTCTACATAAGAACCTAATCCTCTAGACATACAAACTGCTACCCAATGTTGAACAGGATCAATTGAGAAGAAAAAGGATAGAAGGCATCAGACAGCATTAAAACCAAGAATCAGAGCAGTTTAAAAGATAAAAGACAAAAAAATTTTCTTGGATTAAAAGTTGTCATATAATAGCTAGATACTAAATTGTGACTACTTTTACAACTAGTACTATGAGTTTATAATAGGCTTAAGGTTGTGATGTAGTTTACATTGCGTTTTTGCCTCTCAGTCCTTTATAGAATAACTGAGATATGTGACAATGTCTAATTTTACCATAAAGACTTTATCTGTCTTATATCCACATCTGGTATGTTTGTAGTCATAAATAATACAGCATCATAGCTTAATATTAAATTTTTAGATTTAGTCTTTTTAATGTTGTTTATTTGAGGTAAGCTGACCAGAGAAGAACGCTAGCAAAAAGAAAATAATAAAAGAAAAAATGATCCAAAATGCCCAAACAAGCTGTCGGACATTCTCCTTTCTGATCTAAGAAAAAGAATGTTGGAGGTATAAGTGCTCTTGAATCTGCCACCATGATTGGCCCATCACCTGCCCAATTTTTAGATAATATTATAGATATCAATGATATGAGTACCCACAGTGAAAAGACCTTAGTGGATTCTCGATTGAATCCTAACAACCAGAAAAATATGATTTATCATAAAAATCAGTACAAAAAGGTTATAATTAATAATAGAAATACTCCAACTCATCAATCAAATTCGAGGAGTATAATATTGCACAGATCAGAACCTCCACAAGGCAAGAAGATTTTACCTGTCAATGATTGGGTGCAAGTTAACCAATCATTACCATATGAGTCTAACCACCACTGAGGTACAAAGATTTTACTTGAGGATGATAGGGTAAAAATTAGCCAATCATTACCATCCAAGTCCACCCACCGCCGAATTACCCAATCATTACCATCTGAGTCTGACCACCGCTGAGGTGAAAAGATTTTACTCACTGGTGATTGGATACAATACATCAAATTGTTACCACACGGATCAGTTTTGCCTCCAAAAAATTTTATCTTTGATAGGCCAAAAGCCTATATTTTCTAATTTAGATAACTGAGCTTTGCATTCTTTTGCCTTGAATACCCCTGGTCTTGAAAGTCAAACTAGTTTAAATAGGAAAAACTAGTATTGAGAAAGGGACCTTTCCTGGTTTTGCCCTGCCTAAATAATAAAAAACAATAAAAAACATAAAAAACTTTATCAAGTGTAATTTATACTTTTATTATAAAGTAAAATATCCCACTTTAAATAAATTATTTGTGGCATCTATTGGTGGATTCCACAAATTGGTGCTCACTACAGGGGTCAAGCCCCTGAATACTTTGATAAGTATTATAGAAAATGGAGAGTGTCACCCATTGGGTGCAGAATGAGGAAGGTACTATAGAAGATGATCAAATGGACAGCCCTACTGCTTTAATGTTTGAAGAAGAACAAATTGAACCCATATTAATACCTGAGTCTCATCACATCACTTGGCCAGCCACTGAAGCTGTAAGAGACCTTACTCACGGTATCCTTAACCCTGGTGATATTGCATCTCGTGAACAAGCGTCGTTGGTAGAGGAACGCCACTTGTTTCTCTATGAGACTAGTGTCCTCCCAGAGACTTATGGTTAACTTACAAATCTGACCACCTATGTACGCAAGTTTTCTCACCCTGCCTTGGTCCATATGATGCATCTTTTAGCTGGCCATCATGAAGAGCTTCATCGACACCTAGATACCCATGCAGCTCTGAATTCAGCCTATGATAAGTTGTATCAACTGACCTCCAAACATCTTGGGGCAGTTAAATCTGGTGTGGAAGCTAATCGCAACTTCATCATACAGTTGCATGACCAACTTACTACTATAGACACTGGGATTGTAGAGTATGTCGAGGTGGCCATGAAGATCTTAAGGATGATTTGAACGCATCCTCCACTAGCACCCACTCGTTGTTGGAGGAGTTTGCTAAAGAACTTGAAAAGCAAAATGAGCAGATGCATTGTGACCTTTCAGCCCACGACTCCATCCTTCAAGAGAAATATGAACAGTGTGTGGCTGTGGTGGAGCGGCAGTTAATTTAGGCCTTTTTGCGTGTTGATGAGCTTGAACGTCATCTGTTGCTTGAACCATCTAGCGCCACCACCGCCCTCATGGCCAAGGTTGTTCAGTTAGAAAAGGAGCTAGCTCTTAAAGCTTCATTGGAAAATACCAAATATTTGGCACATCACCTGACTGAATGCAAAATCGAAGCAAAAGAAATAAAAACTTCGCTGGAAAGCCCTGTGCTGTTGAAGGAAGTATACAGCTGACTAATGCAGGTCGAGCAAAAGTATGAACAGATTAAGGAGGGGGTACAAGGCCCCAGCTCCCACTCTCGTGATGATGAAGGATGTAAACAAATGAAAGAAGAGCTGAAGAACCGCGTGAAAGCCGTGGAAACTGCTCAATTAAGCCTAAGCTCAATGGTGTCGCAACTTTGTTTCCAAGTCTCTGCAATGGAAAACCGAGTGGAAGACTTTGAAACTCATAAACCAGGGATCAAAGCTCAACTAAGACTATGCAAATCTGGGCCTCTAGAAGCCCTCTCTAAAATGGAAACCCAGCTTGAAGCCATGCAAGATCAGTTTGATTGCTTTTCATGGACCTTTGATCAGTTGAGCTACCTCTCTGAAACCCCACTAACAGAAGCTCCAGCTATTCATACCCTTACCGGGAATGATCATAATTTATTCATACCAACGTTCAAAGACAAGTTTATCCCCGGCGAGGGTATCATTGCTTCGTTTTTATACGTTTATGAAGCAGCTATGGAAGGGGCGACTGATCGTCAGAAGGCTAAGCACATCCTTTCCTGTTTGGGCCGCATGGCACAGGAGGTGATGGTCCCACATATGGATGCTCTTAGCACCTGGTCCAAAGTAAAAGAGGCTCTCATAAACACGTTTGGCTCAAAACAAGCTTTAAGCATAAAAAAGCAAGTCTTTATGCGTATGAGTATCTGAAAAGGAGAGTCAGTGGCCACCTTTGCGGAATGATTCTATATGGAAGCCCAGACGTTGCTAACCTCAAAGATGTTGACTTTGGATAATGCTAAAGCCGCCATTTTGACTGGAGTGGCTACTTACCCATTGCTAGCAATGCACATCACCTCCATTATATGCTATTTTCATACCATCCAAGACATCAAGGAGGCATTAATAAATGTCACCAATTTCCATACGCCTGAAGTTCCACGTGGAGCTGTAGCTCGTCCTTGTGTTTTAACCATTGAGGATTCACAGCCTAAGCCTCGGGCTTTAGCTATCATAGACAAGAAGGAGCCCCTTCAGATAATGGGCCCTGAAGAGCAAAACCCCAAAGCCAAACGTTCTGAACGCCCTTGGTGCGAATACTACAACAAGTTCGGCCACATGGAGGCTATGTGCTGGAAAAGAAAGCTGATGCCGAGGAACAGGAGCAGGGAAAAGAAATGTCAGCTTAGGGAAAGGCACACCTATTGCTGACAAATCTCATGTGCCTAACTCATTTAACCAACTTATGCCATTACCTCATGTTACCAATACCTCAAGGGATGATTCTGAGGGGGATATGGATGAGGTTGGCTATTATGTTGTAGGAGCCCCTGCTGAAGTGGAAGTTCCCAATCGCTTGAATGCTGGAGGAGTAGATGAGGCCACCATACCTGAAGAGATGTATCTCTGCCAAGATTTAGGGGAGCCAATTGTTATCGATACTGCCAGCAACACAGATGAGGTGTTGTCTCACCTTATTCACCCTATCCAGCATGGCCATACCATGCAAACCATCCAAAAAAATTACCCCAAGACCGCATGTAAATTAACCTCCAATTTCCATCTCAAGGAGGTCTTAGCGCTATCACCCCCTTTTGGGGGGATACTCATGAAGGTCGAAGTGGTCATTCAAAAAGTCTTGGTGATGGCCATTCTAGATACAGTTTCCTCAGTAAAATTAATCTCCTTCAGGTTGATGAAAAAAATCAAACTTGCACCTGACTTGGAGTATAACCAAGACTATGGAACTGCTGGTCCAAACAACACCCGTGCACTGGGTGCTTACTCATCCCTTCCCATTCATATCGGGAAGCTTATCCTATCAGCCCCCACAATAGCTTTGGATAACAACAATTATGATATGCTTATAGGTACACAGTTCATGATTGAATATGACAGCATTATTAATATGAAGCAAGGGATCTTATCATTGCTCAATTATGAAGTACCTTTAATTCTAGCCAATACAGAACCCAGCAAGAAGGATTACACTTGCATGTACACCAGCCTTGCAAAAACAGTGACTAAAAAAGGACAGGTTGCCAATAAGCACTGCAACACCCCTACCAACATTCTTGAGGGGGGCAATGTCAGACATTCTCCTTTCCAATCTAGAAAAAGGATGTTGGAGGTATAAGTGCTCTCAAATCTGCCACCATGATTGGCCCATCACCTGCCCAATTTTTAGATAATATTGTGGATATCAACAATATGAGTACCCACAGCGAAAAGACCTTAGTGGATTCTCGGTGGAATCCTAACAACCAGAAATTTATGATCTATCATAAAAATCAGCTTAAAAAAGTAATAATTAATAATAGAAATACTCCAACTCCTTGGTCAAATTTGAGGAGTATAATATTGCATGGATTGGAACCTCCGCAAGGCAAGATTTTACCCATTGATGATTGGGTGTGAGTTAACCAATCATTACCATCTGAGTTTAACCACCGCCGAGGTGCAAAGATTTTACTCGAGGATGATAGGGCAAAAATTAGCCAATCATTACCATCCAAGTCTGACCACTGCCAAATTACCCAATCATTACCATCCAAGTCTGACCACCACCAAGGTGAAAAGATTTTACTTGCAGGTGATTGGATACAATTCATCAAATCATTACTGCACAGGTCAGTTTTGCCTCCAAAAAATTTCATCTTTGATCTGATAGGCCAAAAGCCTATATTTCCTAATTTAGATAACTGAGCTTTGCATTCTTTTGCCTCAAATACCCCTGGTCTCAAAAGTTGAACTAGTTTAAATAGGAAAAACTATTATCAAGAAAGGGACCTTTCCTGGTTTTGCCCTGCCTAAATAATAAAAAACAATAAAAAGCATAAAAAACTTTATCAAGCGTAATTTATACTTTTATTATAAAGTAAAATATCCCACTATAAATAAATTATTTGTGGCATCCATTGGAGGATCCCACACAAGCAAAACAGCACTTAGTCCAAACAAAAAACATCTAGGAAGCAACAGTGAACCATTAGCCAACCATGGTGGAGGGGGATGGGGAATCAGGGGGCATTTCATCAGCGTTATAGTCAGGTTTGCCCTAGTAGGTGTGAAGCCTCGACCTTGGGCTCACAATCCATTCATTTCTTTAGGCACATTTGGCCTATTTTTTTTTTTTAGCATTTGATACTTTATCAGGATTATGGCCTGAAAATTATTAGCCTAAATTTACATATCATCAAATTATTAATAATGCTAAATTCACAGTTAAGCAAATTTGGGATGATTCACCACATTAATGCCCCACTGGCTTATAAGGTAGGGAAGAATACCCAAACCAACATAATAGTTTCTTGATATTAAGCCTGAGGTTATATTCAACGTGTAACACCTATATTCACCTCATTAACAACCTTATGTCACCTATTGTGCCTTACTATCTGTTGGCTTTTCAATGGCAGATAATGGAAACCACTTGACAGTGTTACCATCATTAATCTCAATCCAGCTCTCAATGATGAAACATGGCCTACCCCAACTCCAAACCTAAACTGTGCATTACCTCCTACTTTCTTAAAATATTTATCTCTTCACATGTGGTATACACCTATCTTTCATCATCTAGAATATACCCTTCATTTATTTTATTTTATTATTGAGCTTGTCTAGTATTATTTGAAGTACCATTTAATTCTTAGTAAGGCTATTCTTGATTTAATACATCTCATCATTATCTTCTGCTTAATTCGTCCAGAGATTTTGCCTGCTCAGATAGCAGAGATTAGCCTTGGTGATAACCTCTTTTTTGCCAAGCGATTGCATAGCTTTGACTAAGGATTTTGTCTTCTTAGATAGTAGAAAATTCTTTGGCAAAGACTTCTTTTTATCTCAAGAGTTTTGCCCTAGTGACTAAAAATCATCTAGGAGATACCGCTGGAGCTATTACAACTAATACTTATATAGCATTTGAAGGAACTGACCTATAAATTTAGAGAGAGACTCAAAACTGGTGCCCCCTGCCAGGTCCCTTCAAAGGCTACCTGGTGAAGACATAACTTTATTGACAATACCAGCGATAAAATGGGTGTACATCAAAAACCCAGTATTATTAATAACAGATATATGCATTGGCTGAATTGGCCTCCCACCTTGCCATGCATCCAATCCATACATCTGCACTGATGCTTCTCACTGTTTTGATGAAACAGACTACCCAAATTCCTCAGCGCCCTTTTGGTATATTTGCACTGATGCTTCCCGTTGTTTTTCTGATGAAACAGCCTACCCAAATGCCTCAGAGCCCTCTCCATCCTGCTGCATCCATGCTACTTGCTGCTCTGACGCTGAAGTCAAAGCACTAATTTGAACGCCTCAGCGCCATTTCCATCACTCTGCATTGATGCTTCTCGTTGTTCCAGTACTGAGAGTTGAACAACTGAACCAAATGCCTTGGCGCTTTAACTGTCTCCCTACGCCAAAGCTCCTTGCTGCCCTGACACCAAAATTATTACCAGCAAAACCCAACAAGAAAATCTCAGTTTTAATATTAGGGTGTGCAAGAACCTCCTGATGATCTAATTGAAGCAGCTATAATAGCCATCTGCCTCTCCACTCTGTTTTATGACGCTGAGGATTACAGCTGCTCACCCAAGCTAGCTGGACTAAATGATTTAGTGCCAAATTTATTTCACTTGGCTGAGGCAACTAAAATCTTGAGAAAAAACTTGAGCTAGCTGAGAAATTGCCCTAAAGATCAAATCACCCTCGCCTACCGCTTTATTTTAGTTTAAACTTTTTAATTATCATTATTATTTTATTTCCTACTAAGTTTTTAGGATCTCATGATGTCAGTGATTTAAAATTCTTTGACAAAACTCAATACAATTTTAAGGATTCTAAGAAGTTGCCTCTTGACCGCCTTTATAAATTTATGTGCAGCTGTATTCTAAATCTGTTACCCTTGATGTATGATTTATCTTTTAACTCTGCGATTTTATGTATGATGAATGATTCCATCTCCAGAATCATTTACAAAGTGCCCAATTGTGGTCTTGAATTTTTTAGGCCAAAATCAAAATTCCACGCCTTTGTGTCAACCAGACCAGACAATTCAACTATTTTGACTTTGTCATTTTGACCCTTGCTTTGGATCAGTTTCTTTTAGAAACCTTGATTTTCATGAGATATAAGATGAAATTGCAACATTTTATCAAAACCTAGTCCGTGAATATCCGCTGCCTACAATCAGCTTGAACCTCAAGGATCTAGACATCATGGCTAAATTCACCATTTTAAATGCCTAACCACAAATTGTTTTCACCATTTTGTTTGTAAAACCAAACCACACAATCTAACCTTGATGTTATGGCCTGACCTCTTTTTACCAAGCCTTCCCTTGTCTACATAAACTCTCAATATGGTGCTACTGACTATGTTTAGAATGTGTATTACTTTGAGATTTGCAGCGTTGAGCTCTATTTTGGAACAAAACCTACACTACCTTTTATCTTCACACTCAGCTCTCCCATTATGACGCCAAAACTAAGGTTGCCCTTTATAAGCAGGATGACTGACCAAACTTTGGGATCCCTGCCTCTTCAAAATCAATTTTCTTTCAGTAGAATGAAATTTATAAGATACACCATCCTATCATTGACTGCCTACAGATTTTGATAATGAAAAACAACTTATAATCGCCAGGCCTACACCTAACCCAATTACCTTGGGTTATCACCTCCAACCCAACTCTGGTAGTTTAGGACCCTAACAAAGGCTGTCTGACCCTGGCGAAACCATTACCATCCCCCAATCAAGGCTTGGAGGGGGCATTGTCAGAATTCTCCCTAGTAAGTGTGAAGCCTTGACCTTAGTATCATAATACATATATTTATTTAGGAAATTTTGACATATATTTATTCTTTACTTAGCAATTGATATTTTATCAGGAATAAAGCCTGAAATTATTGACCTTAATTTATATAGCATCAAATGGTTAATAATGCTAAATTCACAGTTAAACAAATTTGGGATAAATTGACTCAATAATGCTCCACTGGATGATAATATAGGGAAGAATACCCAAACCAACATAATAAATTCTTGATATTAAGCCTGAGGTTGTATTTAACGTGTAACACTTCAATTCACCTCATTAGCAACCAGGTCACCTATCTACCTTGCTATCTGTTGGCTTCATTATGGCAGATAATGGAAGCCACTTAACTATGTTACTATTAATATCATTCCATCTTTCAATGATGAGACCTGATTTACTTAGCTCTGAACTTGGACTGTGCCATTTCCTCCTATATTCCCAAATCTATTTCTACCTTCACATATGGTATACACCTATCTCTCATTATCTGGAATACCCCTTTATTCTTTTTTTCATTTGATTCTATTCTGGTACTAATTGAAGAACCATTTAATTTTTTTTAAAGCTGTTCTTGATTTAAAACATCTTTCATAATTATCTTTTGCTTAATTTATATAGTGATTTTGCCTTCTCAGATAGCAGAGATTTTCTTAACAACAACCTCTTTTTCGCCAAGAGATTTGCCCTATTGACTGAACATCATTTAGGAGATACCACTGGAGCTATTACGACTAATAATCTTGTAGCCTTCAAAGGAACTGGCCTTTGAATTTAAAGAAAAACATAGAAGCCATCATCTTCCTGAAGCAAGTCTCAGGCCAAGGTGGAAAGCAAGGGTGTGGGGGCATCCGCTGGATGTGGTTCAATACCTCTTGTGGGAGGACCTGGGTAAAGACCGTGCGCCTTGACATAGGCGCTAAGATAGTTAACAAGGTTGTGTTCAGCTTGAATATGGGCGTCTGGGTGCTTTACAAAGGTGGCAAAGTTAGTACATGTGATTTTGGCCTTGGGTTTTTCATTGCCACTGTCATGAAATTCAAGATGGAGTTGTTGGCCAAGTTGTAAAATTGAAGGAGGGCCCTCTTACCTACAGTGGTAAGGGCAGCTGAGACAGAAGGAGGGAGGAGACCTGCCGCAAGTGATTTAACTGAATTGGCTGCATCTTTGTAGAGAGGACAACAGTTGGGCGAGGCAGCCACATCAAAGTGAGCTGATGTTCATATTGGAACGAGATTGCGTTCATTTGGGGTGCAAAAAACAAGGAGTGAACTGGCTTAAGAGTTCAAATAAATAACTGTTTGATACTTAATCAGTTGGTTCAATGGGATCTCAGACTCTGAATTCTCTTCCAATAGGCCCATAGGTTTTAGTTGAATAGGATTGTGAAACTGCATATTTTTGAGATTTGGAGGGCAAATGGGAGAGAGATTTGGATTGGATGGTATTCCAAGCCTGAGCCTGATTGGCTGGGGTTAAACAGATGGCTGAGGCTGGGCAGGGAGGCTGGAGAAGAATGTTTGGGCTGAAGGCCTGACAACTGAACAGGTGGAGGGGGAAGGGGTAGCAAGGTACATCTAAAATCTTTTTTTTTTAGTACTAGATGGTCCCAACCCTACATCTAAAATCTTTTTGATGTTAAGTGATAATCTATTGTTACTTAGAAGAATTGAATGCTTTTATGAAAAGAAAGCTGTGACACCAATAAAATGCCATGACCACTTTTCTAAAAAAATCTAACAATGTAAAAATGTAAAAAATTAAATGGAACGCCTAAGATCTTAAAGCTTAAAATTCTCTATTGATTATGACAAATTCTGTTCATTAAGGTTTATTAAATATTTTTAAACACTTAAGAGCTGGTTATACTCAGCCAGATGGCCTTATAGCATGACTCTTGTGGCGTAAAAGCAGATAAGGTCACTGTGCTTATAAGCACCTGTCAGATTCTGGTGGTTGACCCAAAAATAAACCCTTCAACAACCATCAGATTGGGCCAATTATCCTCTCAATGATTAAGATAATACTTTAGTTCTCAACTTAAGCCAACACAGCTCAGGCCAATTATCCCAACTTCATTTTGACCAACTATTTATCAAAAGCACAGCTGAATCCACACATGCATTATGGCTGATTATCACTACACTTAAAACTCAGCAATTGGTCCTAAATATCAGAAACAATATCAAACACTCCATATAAAAATTGTTTGGGATAGATCTGAAGATAACGTCTAAAAGTCCCATGGACTGAAAGATGTTATAATATAATCAACTTTCTACCCTAGGGCGAAATTTGTATGTTGATCCAGGTAATAGCCAAGATAGCACTTGTGAATGGAACGCCCAAAAGGGAGTATCTAGTGCTATTGAGAGAGAGGCCTGCTGACGTCCCAATTAGGGATACATCATTTACTTCAATAGATGCAGAAATTTCACAGAAGATGTATATGTCAGCAGTATGATGAAACTCAAATCAAGAAGATCCTAGGATAATTTTGCATGTTTTTATTGCACTTTTTGTCCCTGAAATCCTCCCAATTTTGAGAGTATTTTGCCACCAATAAACCTAGAAATAGGTCTCAGTCATATCAGTTCAAGGGATGAACTGATGTGATAAAATAATCTGTTGAAATTATGTGCTTGAATGTGTCCAAGAGATGCCCTAGAGGTATAAATACCAGCACCTGGCCTAATGACTTATTCTAAAATAAATATCCTCTTAATAAAGATATTTTATTTTATCTCTTTCCTGGTTTTTTATCAGAACCTTTCTTTGAGAAGTGTCAACAAGCTGGAAGTACCAAATCCCCAGATTGTAACTATACCTGCCTCAGAAGAAATTCCTTATTAAAAAGGGAAAATTTAAGCCCAAATTTGACCAGAAGAGTTGGGGCTATTTTAATACGCCTAGTGGGTTTCTGAATGGTTTGAATACCATAAGCCACTGGCAAAATTGAGGATCAATTGGCTAAACTTTGTCTCAATTAAGCATGCAGGAATCTAATTATCAAGCAAGCAATCCTTGGAACTTTACAACTGGTGCTCACTCAAAACTGGTGACACTCTCCAAAATGAATTCACATAACCAATTCCTGGCAGATTTGGCCAGATGATAAATTAACAACGAGATGGAAACTAGCGACAAGAAAATCTTAGATTATCTTAATACCAGCCGCCAAAGCTCTTATGTGGGTACCTCCTACTCCCTGGATATTATTACAGTGGGGGAGTTCATGCAGATACAACCATCCTGATTGATCTTGTATATGCAAGCGTAAAAGTTATGAGGGAAACCCTATATCAGTATTTTAGGATTGGTACTTCACAAATTAATCCCTCCTTCAGCCTGTTCTACTACCTTAAGGATTAGGCGCTCAAGATGGAGATGTATATGAAGTACCGTGATGCAACCATGGCATCTCTTGCCAAACGTCTCACAGACAGTCAAGAAACTAACAAATTCCTTATTAACTTTGTTCAACACTCAATTAAGCATACCCAGCGAATTATTGCTAGACATAATCCAGAAATTACAGAAATCTACCGTGTGCAAGGGAAGGAAAAATCTTCCCAAAATGCTCTACTGGACAAACTAAATTCCAGTTTTGCTGAAGTCTGAAAGTCAATTTGGATACTATGGGACTTGGCAATGAAGCTCATGGAAGATTAAACACCCTCAAAGAGCTTCTAAATAAAGGAGTCTCAAAGATAGCCACATAAGTTCTTGCTCACCATGGGCTATCACACAAAAGGGTAAAAAACATTAATAACTGCTGTCAAAAACTGAAAAAATATTCTGATTACCTATTGTCTCACTCAGAAATACTTACCATACATGCCACTTTGGGCCAAAGAAATCACCTGGAGTTAAATGTAAAAGTTGATGACTTCAAGAATTATGTTCAGGCCAAGCTGGAACTGTAAAAAAACTTTGAAGACCTTGCAGCAAAACCAGCCATCCTGAATAGGGATGAAGAGAATGCCCAGATCAAAGAGGAATTTTCTAAACTTTGGACTGTGGTTTTGAGATTGCAGACTAAAAAATACTGAAATTACTCAGGAGAATTGAGAACTCAGAATGCAATTATCAACTGCAAATTCCTGAGAGACAGTATGGCCAATTATATTAGAAGCAAAATGACCATTTTAGCTATATTCAAAGAGGAGTATGACAACCTTAAAAAAGAATTCAAATCCCTCAAAAAGCAAGGCTGCCAGTGCTCACCCAGCTTTGACAAAAGAGAAATAGGAAAAGGCTCTGCTTATTTGGCCAAAAAACATCCTGGAAAATTAACTAAGGGCCAAATTCAAGTGTCAGAATCCAGTAGTTTAGAGCAATATCATGAAATCAAACCATCAGAAATTGAAACCAACGCAGAAACTGATATTTCAAGCATCTGTTATATGCCTAGAGTCCTGGCATCAATCCCTTCTCAAGATACTCCCCAACGGGAAAGAGGGCCAGTTATGAGCGATGATACACCAAGACGTTTCAAGAAGAATTACAACCCCTATGCCTGAAACAGGGCGAGATGACTTCAAACCATTGAATTTACCAAAGTTCAATAAGGATGGGAACGTTCACTCTTTCCTCAAGCTATTTTAAAAAGCAATGAAGGGAGCATCAGATCATGCAAAAGGATCAGTACTGATTAACTCACTCAACGCCCATAGCTGTGACCTCATTATGCCCTATTTGGGCAACAATTGGTCCTATATGGATGCCAAAATTGCAGTGACAAAACAGTTTGGAGGGCCTGAAAAATTAGAAACCCAAAAAGAGAGCTTCTTAATATTGAATTCAAGCAGAATGAGACTATTAAGGACTTTGCAGATAGATTTTTTCATGAGGCACAAGTTCTGCGTGGGTGCAATGCAATGGATAAGTTTGATGGTAATATTGCAATGGAGCACACATTATGCCCTTCCGTGAACTGCACAATGTCACAATACCTGCATTTAATAAAAGTTTGGAAATCCAAGAGCTTACCAATTACTTGAGAAGCTGTTCCAATAGTTTCAATATCCCTAATCGGGCCAAAGATCAGCAAAAATCCTGATTTTCAGGCCCAAAAAGCAACACTATGTCCATACAGGGAAAAAATTCAAACTACAAACCAAAAATTTGAGCAAAAGCAGCAAACAGGGCTGATTACATGCCACAACTGTGGTCAAAAGGGGCACTTTGCTAGAGAATGCTACAGGTGGTTCAACAAAAAGCCTGGGGTCAACGTTGCTCTAGAAATCAACAACGACAGTGAGGTGGGAAAAGAGCAGGTGGAGTAGAGGCGGAATGCTCTAACTCCGCCAATGTTCAAAATATTCCACCTGACCCTGGTGATCTCTTTAGGGCTGAAGATGTTGCCAAAGATAACCTCCACCATATTGTGGCTAATGATGTCATGATGGTCAATACTTGGGCCACAGCAAAAGCAACTAAACCCTTGAAAATTACCAAAGAAGCCTGAGCAGAGATATCAAAACCTTACGCAAAGCAGATCATTGATCAGGGTTTAAACCTCCACCCAGATGTTCAACCGACCTACCTAAGCTTAACAACATTCAAGTAGCTTTTCCCATGAAGACCTTAACAGATAACTTCTCAGATACTTGCTCAAGCCTGAAATCACACCTGTAATTGGGCAGCAATCACAGCATTCATAAATAATTACCTCTGAAAACTACTCTGAATGTAATTATGTGGACATAGCAGTAAACAAGGTGCAAGTTCAGGCCATCATTGATAGTGGTGCTCCTATCTATATATTCAGCACAAAATTGGTTAAAAAACTGAAAATTGCACCTGATGTTACCTACTGTCAGGAATATGGTACAGCTGAAGCGTATACAACTAAATTGCTGGGTGCATACAGTACCTTACCTCTCAGATTCGGATCTATTATAGTAACAGCACCTGCCATAGTGTTGCCAAATAAAAACTATGATATCCTATTTGGGACTGATTTCCTAAGAAGATATGGAGTTGTTACCAATCATAAGGACGATACTCTCACCATTCTTGGCCAGGCTATTCCACTTTACTATAACCAGGATAGAACAGTTGAGAAAAAGAAACTCAGCCTATTCATAAATCTGGCCTATAAAGATGGAGTCATCCTGATTGAGTATGTCAAAGCGAGGTCAAAGATAAAAGCACTACCCACTCAGATTGATGAGTCAAATGGCATTCCACTTCAATCAAATCAGAGCATCACTATACCATCTGGAGATCAAGTAATTGTCCCAATGGTACTAACAATTAATATCCTGGAAGGACTTTATGGTGAAGTATATCAACCATGGTCTAAATCTTGATTTGAACCAAACATTGCCCCTGGTATTATCATTCCTGGCCATGGAGAAATACATATCTTATGTGCAAACCTGCAAAATTGGCCCATCTCCATCAAGCGACATCAAACAATTCCATTTCTACATCTGATCCCTACCTCAGAAATTCACTCATTCCATGAGTTCAGAACTTTTGTCAAATTAGGGCTCCCAATAAGGACCTACTCAGCATAAATAATGTCATCTATGGCCAATTTAAGCAACCTGACCAACTCTGAGAAAGGCCAAGCTCAGGAGTTATTCTCTAAATATTGGGAAATATTTGCACAAGATGATTTGACTTGGGATGTGCTAAGGGTGTCACCCACAAAATTGATACCAGAGATCATAAACCAATTGATTACACCTGATTAGAAGCTCAAAATCATCAGAAGAAGCTGTATCTAAGGAGATTAAGGAACTCCTCAATTGTGGCATGTTAGTACCTTCAAAAAGTCCATGGGCAGCACCAATTTTAATAGTGAAGAAAAAGGATGGAAGCAACTGAGTAGTCATTGATTATCAGAAGTTAAACAACATCACAAAGAAGGACTTGTACCCTCTGCCACAAATTGATGATGCCTTGGATAGGCTAGGGGGCGCGAAGTTCTTCTTGGCAATGGACCTTATCAGTGGATATTGGCAAATAGATCTTCCCAAAGAGGAGTGTGAGAAATGTGCAATTATAACCCAAGAGGGCCTATTCCAGCTGACAAGAATGCCTCAAGGGCTCTGCAATGCCCGGCTACATTCCAACGGGCAATGGACACAATTCTGGGAGATTTGAAGTTGTCATGTGTACTAGTGTACCTTGATGATATCAACGTTTTCAGCCGCACTTTTGACGACCACCTGGAACACTTAGAGGAGGTTTTCAGAAGGCTAGCAGCTGCAAACTTAAAAATCAAGCCCAGAAAATGCCAGTTCTTCAAAGACCAACTGGAATACCTCGGATTTGTAATTGACAAAGTGGGTCTTCAGCCCCAACCCTCTAAGCTGGATGCCATCTCTAAAATGAAATGGCCCAAATCCAAGCGCAATATTCAAGTATTCCTAGGCATGATTGGGTACTATCGCCAATTTATTGCCAATTTCACACAACTTAGAGAGTTGCTTTTCTATCTACTTAAAGATAAGGTCCCATTTGACTGGACTCCATCTTGCCAGGATACATTTGACCAACTCCAATCGGCCCTATTGGGTGCGCCTGTTCTTCAATGCCCAGACTCTGATTGTGAATTTATCATCCAAACTGACTCATCCCTAACAGAAGTGGGGGCCATGTTATCCCAAGTTGGAGAAAAAGGTGAAGAGTATCCAGTTGCCTTCACTAGTTGTACCTTAAATGTTCATGAAAGGAACTACAATGTGATGGAACAAGAGTGCTTAGCCGTCATATATGCTTGCAAGCAATTTTGGGTCTACCTTCATGGCACTCATTTCAAAGTTGTTACCAATCATGCTTCCCTAAGATGGTTAAACAACTTAAGAGAACCTGAGGGCCAATTAGCCCGCTGGGCATTAAAGCTTCAAGCTTATGACTACACCATTGAGCATCAAGCTGGGGCAAAACATCAAAACGCCGATTGCCTATCCTGACTACCCACCATTGCAACACTTAGTTAGGCCACCGATGAGTTGTTTATGAAAATGATCAGCGGAGAGTATCAAGATGAGCCCAAATCCATCCAAAAATATTATTGAATCTAGAAAAAAATACAACCATCTGAAAATGGGATGCTTTACAAGATTGTTGAGGGCAAAAAGTATATTTTTCCAAGACCCTTGGCCTGAACAGACCTAATAATGGGGGCGCATAAGGCCATAGGGCATGGCGGATTCAAGAAAACAAAAGAGCATCTGAAGCAATTCTAACTATTGGGAGTCAATGCATTTTGACATCCAAGAAACGCTAGAATGCTGTGCAGAGTGCCAAGGCGAAAAACCGTTTTGAAAAAGCACATCTTACCAGCTTGTTCAGCCCAAGTTTGCCTGGCACACTGTATCTATTGACGTTGTCAGCCCACTTCCAACAAGCAATATGAAGGCCAAGTACATAATAATAGCCATCAACCACTTGACCAAATGGGTTGAGGCCAAGGCCATATAGGAAGCTGAAGAGGCAACTATCGCCAAGTTTGTCCTTGAAAACATCTTCCACAAACATGGATGTCCCCAGGTTATTCTGACCAAAAAACGGAACCAACTTTACCGCCAATGTCCTTGCCAAGCTCAACCAATTAATGGGAGTATGAGGTGTACTCTCTGCTCCCTACCATCCAGAGACAAACGGAACAGTTGAGCGCACAAATGGGACGTTGGTGAACACTATCTGGAAATTAACATTAGCCAAACCATCTGAATGGAGTACTTATCTAAGTTTGGCAGTATTCACCTACTAATCTCCTACCATTCATCAACCAGGATGTCTTCATTTTCAAGTATTATATGGAAGACATCCAGCCCTACCAATGCTACTATATTTGGCCCTAGAGGTACCTGGCAAAAACACTTACACTCTATACATCAAGAAGCTTGCAGACGCTTTAATTAAACTACAAGCACAAGCCTTCAACAACAATTTTGCCAAGAAAAAGGCACAACATCAAAAGGACTTAAAGAATCGCTACACACTGTCCAAATTCAAAGTTAACAACGAAGTTCTATTTTGCAACACCCATGGATCAGGCCAATTGCAAAAGTTAGATCACATCTGGGTTGGGCCATTCAAAGTGATTGAGAAGACATCTAAGTTTATATACACTATCAAGGATATTAGGACCAACCATATATACAACTGAGTTCATGCAAATTTTCTAAGAAGGTTCAATAAGTGGGCCAATTAATAAAAGAAAAAGTTGAAAAAAAGAAAAAAACAAATAAAAACAAAAAACATATATATAATAATAATAATTTTATCTAATCATTACTTTAGTTTGCACTTGAGGTTGGGGAGAGGATCCAACTTCAGACTCAAAGGGCATTTGGGCCAAAATCAACAATAAGTGGATCCAACTTTAGACTCATCAGGCGTTCAGGCTGAAGATAACAGATGACAATGATTAATGAAGGCTTATTGGGAATCTTAGGCTTATGTTCAAGTCAAGTGGGGGAAATGTCAGATTCTGGTAGTTGACTCAAAAATAAACCCTTTACAACCATCAGATCAGACTTATTATCCTCCCAATGCTTGAGCTAATACCCTAATTCTCACCTCAAAGTATATTGTAACTACATGGCTTGGGTCTAATCTAAAACTTCAATTCAATCAGTACTTTATCAAAAAGCTCAGGCTGAATATGCTCTCACATTATGGGCAATTATCTCTGCATCAAATCTCAGCAATTGGTCCCAATTATCATGAATAATATTAAACAACTAATATACAAAATCATTTGGGACTGACCTGAAGTTAACGTTTTCTAAGTCCCATGGACAATTAGATGAATGATAACATAATCAATTTCCCACCCTAGGGCAAAATTTGTATGTCAATCTGCATAATCAGCATGATAGCACTTGCATATGGACCGCCCAAAAGGGAGTACCTAGTGCTATTGAGAGAGAGGCCTACTGACGTCCTTATTAGGCGTAATCTACTTTAATCGATGCAAGAATTTCACAGAAAGTGTATTAAATCAGCAGTATGACAAAACTCAAATCCAGAAGATCCTAGGATAATTTTGCATGTTTTTATTGCACTTTTGTCCTTGAAATCCTCCCAATTTTGAGAGTATTTTGCCACCAATAAACCTAAAAATAGGTCTCAGTCATATCAGTTCAAGGGCTAAACTGATGTGATAAAATAATCTGTTGAAATTATGTGCTTGAATGTTTCCAAGAGATGCCCTAGAGGTATAAATACTGGCGCCTGGCCTAATGACTGATTATCAAATAAATAACCTCTTAATAAAGATATTTTATTTCATCACTTTCCTGGTTTTCTCATCACAATCCTTTCTTTGAGAAGTATCAACAAGCTGGAAGTACCAAATCCCCATCTTTTATCTATCCCTGCTTCAGAAGTTGTTCCCAATTACAAAGGAAATATTGAGCCCAAAATTGACCAGAAGAGTTGGGGATATTTCAATAAGCCTAGTGAGTTTCCAAACGGTCAGAGTACTGTAAGCCATTAGCAAAATTGAGGATTTATTGGCTGACCATCTTTCCAATTTAGTGTGCAGGATTTTAATTATCAAGCAGGCTATCCTTGGAATTTCACACAAGGCTTTTTAGGCAATGTTATTAATGTTGATCAATAGCTTAATTTAGTATTTTAATTATTTGAACCATTGCAAACGCTTTAAAATGAGGAAATGGATCTGATACTGTTTTGTATTCTCATAAAATCACAATAAAGTCTAAGTATTATTGCTTGCAAAACATCAGTTTAAAAGGTTTATCTTAAAGAATATACCATTTAAATTAACCAGAATGATGAGTTTGACTAGTGAGCTAGGCCAAGCGTTGGCTTTGTTCACAGTTTTGTCATGGAGCCAGACTCCGATGCTTTCATGCAGCATTGCTGGAACCTTGGTCCACAGATACATCGCAAACTCTGGTAATGGCGTACAGGTTTGGGGGTGGTTCTCTGCTGGATTGTCAGTCATTTGGTTGGTGACATGGCTTTTACTTCCCAACTCCTTCATCACCTATTGGCACAAACCCATGAATTACAACCACTGAATCATTATTTACATTTTATTCATAGTTTCTACATTTTATATTGATTGTTTGGTCATTCCGTTCAGTTTGAGATTCTCAACAGTTAGTTTGTTGGATTGGGGCATCTTGCAAAATTCATAGAGTATAACTCCTGAGGGTTTCCATTCTGAGAGAAGAAATAGCAGAGATAACCAATGTGATGGCCACCGTCATTACTGATACAAATGAGTGTGGACCCTCCATTGGTTGGGGTGGTTCATTGGGGATCGCCAGACTAGTTAATAACATATAAAAATCTAAAGAATTTTGGCGAAATTATTGGTTGATTAAGTATAATATAAAATAACCCAGCTCTCTGCCATCATTAGAGTGCTGGGCTTTTATAATTGGAGGGAAGAGAGGGGCAGGGATTTGGGAACATTTTTGACAACTGGACGCACAAATCTTTCTAAAACACTGAGACTTTTTGTGTCATGGCTCAGCTTTCACATTGTGGGTGTCTTAATTTGCGGTTCTTGTTGCCAAATTTTCATTTCCATTGGTGTTCCAGCATGGCAGCAAATCTCACAAGTTTCTTAAAAATGCCCTTCCTTTTTGAGGGATCATTTATAAATCAGCTTTGGGGCTGATTTTCTTGTTAGGACTCTATCCTAAATCTGCCCAATTGTGCCAAGATTTCATCACAGATTGTTGCAATTTTCATCACATAGGCTTTGGCTGAATCAAATTTCCCAGAGAAATACTACCTCTTCACTTTTGACTTATTGTAAATTCAAGTTGAGGGGCCTCAGCAGAAACCAACAGCTCTTCAAGTGTTTGCCCCAAATCTGACAATATCTAAGGGAAGGGCTCAGGAATGTTCCACCTTAATAGATCAAAGAGGATTGAATCAGCTAAAAGTCTTATGGGGGCCGCTGGGATCCTTACAAATATTAATTACTCAAGCCCAATTGCCACATCCCACAAAATCCAAAAATGAATTAAATGTTAAACAACTTACCTCATGGGAAACCTTTTTTAGATAAAGAAAGCATTCCAAGTGTTATAAACCAGCATACAACCCTTTATCTGTTATATATTGTTAAAATATGCTATTCAGTCATTTTTAGGGGCTATATAGGGCATTATCAGCTTATTTCCCCACTGTACAAGATTTTTAGTATATATACATGTGACCACTAATTTTTTCACTAAAGCTATTCTAAGTTATCTCTTTATGAAAGCAACTGGCAGGCTGGTGCCCTAAATTTACATATAACTTCAATTTAAGGGCCAACTAGTTTGTCATATAACGTTGGTCATATTATGTGTGTCTCCCATATTATCTGCACCAAGATCCTTTAATTGATACTGATGGATTCCTTTGACAGTATGATGCTGACCATACCTCATCAATATTATCAAGGGCATAAATTGACTTTCAAATTATGCATCGCCGCCACCAATCACCTACACCAACCTAACACATACCTTCAGATTCTATCATATATCTCATATGTCATTAATTATTAGTGCATTTTATTCTTTCACTAAGATGAATGATTACCCTGCCAATGCTTCCTTATGATGGATCACTTATGGAAAGTGCATAGAAGTGGTGGCCAGATAATAATCATACATGTATTGAAGTTAACAAGGTTGCACACCTTGGACTAGCTCACAAATTATGGTAGCTATAAAAAGCTCCTGAATTTATAGTAACTAATAAAATACTCACACCACATTATTTTATTTTGTCTTTGGTTAAAAGAAAAGGATTTCAAGTGAAATATTAAGATTTTTTCCCTAAAAATACCTACTGGGAGCATTTAACTAAGCTCCATGGGTTAATGTATGACCTTTTTAGCTAAACCAATAGAGCACCCAGCTATGTTTCCTTATATCCTCCAGAATGCAGATCAATCTGATTGATCTACGGTAGTTCACAATGAGCTTGGTTTGAGAATTAAGTCATTTTAGATGTAACATCTTATACTATATATGTTTAGTACTGATTTTGGCAGCTAACCTATCTGAAAATATAAACCTGAACCTTAAAAGGTGAGTTTAGAAGAGTTGCAAAAATTGGGTGCTAGTGCAGGGATAAATCCACACTATAAAGTAAAGGCACCTAGTTATAAAGGCACAATGGTTAAGAAAATCGTCACATCCAAATTTTTAAAAATTATATTTACCATGTCTTTGTCTCAGAGATTATCACTATAAAAAGCTGACAACAGATTAACAAAGAGTTTTTTGTTTATACCTTCAAATTAATCTTTGAACTGACCCCCCCACCGACCCTTTTATATACCTAAATATCTCACCAAACCTCAGCGTTGGAACATTTTATGGTTTGGCTAACTAAGCTGTTAATCTTTGTTGGAATGATAATACTTCATTGCATGTAACTCTACTGCTATAGATGATATATAGTAGTTGACAGCAGACGTGGCCTTGAACTTTCCAGTTACTTTAAGCTTAAATTTAGAGTTTTGCATGATCAAAGTTTGGTATTTCACCGAGGGTAGGGGTTTAAGTTGTAAAAATCCAGCTGAGTTATTAGTTTGTTTGACTTAGTTTTCTAAGTTCAGCGCCTTAACTAATAGCGGGCTCATGGCTTTCTCCTCACTCTAGGATTCAACACTTGACTTACAGATAATGTTCTGTCTCTGAAAACCTTATGCAGCTCACAGGGGTAAAGTTTTTTAGTCTTTTTTGCATCTATAAGATTATAATAAATTTGAGGTTTACTTGACATTCTGTGAACCTCAAAACTGCCAACATTGTGACCCCATCTGCTATGCTTTTAGTTGCATGCTCCTCAGATGTTCTCAACTGGTGCCATAAGGCTGGTTTAACATTTTCTCACACCTTGACCAGGGGCAAGACTTTTAATGAGGCATCACTCAAAGGCATGCATCTTGATTTTCTCCATGTGTCAGATGCCATACTGAGCATGACACAACCCTCCAACATCAGACTGATTGAACTGGTCCTACCAGAGTTTCTGAAATTAGTTCTCAGATGAGCACATACTATTCACCTAAAGAGTTAAGAAGACTCTCCCAATAGGATGGTAAAATTGATAGTACAGTAAAATGCTTGTGGTTCTATGTTCATTACATCTAAACTGCAGAAATTCTCAACCATAACTAGCCACAATATAGGCTATGCCCACCACTGCTGATATGTTTACACCCTTATAAGATACTCCAGGGCTATTTTATCTATAGGGAGAAAGATGATATGATCTGTTGACCACCCTTCTCTTTACCCAAGCAAGGATAATACTAAACCACTTTCCCTGTCTGGTAAAAAGCTCTGAGGTAAATCTTTTTCCTCTTGTATCATACTATAAAGTCATTCAGAGGCCTGAGCTTACTAGTAGATTACTCAATCAAAGGCAAAAAGCCATCAAAATAGCTTTATGCAGTCAGTGTAATTGACTACAAAACTTGCGCCATACAAATTCTAAGTGGTAAAAGAATTATGGATTAAAAATTATGCCCAGACTTTTGTCATGCCATATAATAAGCCAGAGCCATAATCTACATTATATATATATAATGACTAGTAGTTGCATCATTAAGAATTGATATCTGATATAAGACAAGCTAAATACTGGATCCGGTTGAGTAATATAATCTATCATTAAAATTCATGGATACAATTTACATTAACCCTTTCACTGATTTGATGCATATATGCATCTAAAAATAGGGGTTTGTGTAAATCTAAAAATGCATATATGCATCCAAAAATGAGGGTTATATATATTTAATTCAAAAATTTATTGCATATTTATGTTATGTATAAGAATCAAAATAATTACAAAAGTGTAAACATTGTCTATGAAATTTTGTAAAATTTAAGGGCCAAAAAACAGAGGTTTTCTTGAAAATCATTGAATGGATTGAATTGAAAAGAAAAAAATTCCAAGTGTATGAGGTGATAACCCTACTATAGAAAAGCTTTAGAAACACCCAAATAGGTTAAAACACAAACTTTGGTTGAAAATTGATATATACTGTGAACTACAGAGATTAAGTTTTAAGAGCAATCATTGTAAAGAAAGATATCTTTAATAAAGATTTACACTGAGTTTTTGCATCATGTTTGGGTATCTGAGCATTCCCTAATCTACCTTTTGGTATGATATAGTTTTATATAGCTTGAGTACCTAAAGATCCTAGAAAAGCAAATGTATATATAGAGCCATACAAAAACCATAGACATCTAATTGAAACCTACAGAGTATCTTTTGGGCATATTTAGACAGTCTCAGATGATATAGGGCAGTCAAAATTTATCCCATATAAGCTTTAGTTAAAGGACTAAGGTATCTCTTAAGCATCAGGAAAGTATTGCATGAGCTCAATATAGATTATAATTGATGGATAATGAGGATAGTGATCACAGTTAATTAATATACAAAGTTTTAATATTCAATCAACCCTTTCAATAATTTGACACATATATGCATCCAAAAATGGGAGGTGATATAAATCTAAAAATGCATATATGCATCCAAAAAATCAGATTTACATATATTTACCTAAAAAGTTATCAGATATTCATGTTATGACAAGGATTAAAATGAGCTTAAAAAGTGTGAACATTGGCTAAGAAATTCATGCCAAATTTAAGGCCAAAAAATGGATGATTTTTTTGAAAATCAGTGGAAGGGTTAAGGCAGATAAATTTCTAGTATAGATGATACTAGTCAAGTTATACTTTGTGATTGCATAGTTTTTTATACCACTCTGGTTTAAGGTATTGAAGTAAGATAATAAAATTTTTTTAAAAAATGAACCTTATCTAAAAAAATCTCTAGAAAGTATGAAATAATTGAGTAATCATGAATCCTCAATAAAACCTTTTTAAAGTTGGTGCCATCTTCTAACCTAACTTATAGAATTTTGCTTACAAATAAAATTTATATCTTATGTCTGGATTGGGTCCAAATGTATACTATAAGCAACTTAGAATATACAGTGCTGAATATATATATATTATAAATGCCTATTATAAGTCAGTTAAAATATGGTGCTAACTTCAAAAAGGGTTTTATTGAGAATTCATAATTTCTCAATTATTTTATACTTTTTAGAGCTTTTTTTAAGGAGGTTCTTTTTTTCCAAAAAAATTTTTAATGAGGTTCTTTTTTTCAAAAAATCTTTACCCCCAGTTCTTTTCCCTAAAAAAATTAGTTCATTTTTGAAAGTGGCTCTTTTTCCTACTTTTATTAAATATTACTATCTCTATATATCATTTTTGACCCCTTACTATTTCTCTATAAAATTATAAATCATTGTATATATACTATATAAAATCTTATAAATAAATATACTAATAATTCACTTTATTAAATAAAAGTTGATTTTATTGGTCAAATGATATTAAAATTACTGATTGCCATCTACAGTACTTTATTTTATCAAATTTATATGATTTTATTGGTCAATATATGCTAAATCTACTGATTGCCATCTAGAGTAATTCATTTTATTAGATTTGGTTGCTTTTATTAGTCAATCTAAGGTAAATTTACTGATTGCTATCTAAAATAATTCATTTTATCAAATTTAGATAAGTTTATTGGCCAAATTATGCAAAAATGATAGCCATTATAATGATTTAAGCTTTTTCCACTATGATCTTATACTGCCTGAATTTTGAACATACCCCCCAGCCATAGGGCATATATCAAAATTTTTTGGGAAAAAAGAAACTCCTTTAAAAAAGCTCTAAAAAGTATGAAATAATTGAGAAATTATGCCTCCTAAATAAAACCCTTTTTGAAGTTGGCACCATATTTTAACTGACTTATAATAGGTATTTATAATTTATATACTCAGTACTATTTATTCTAAGTTGCTTATAGTTTACCTTTGAACGTAATCCAGACATAAGACATAGATTGTATTTATGAGCAAAATTCTATAATTCAGTTTAAAATATGGTGTCAACTTCAAAAAGGTTTTATTGAAGAGGCATAATTTCTCAATTATTTCATACTTTTTAGAGCTTTTTTTAAAGGAAGTTCTTTTTTTCTCAATTTTTTTCAAAGTCAGTATAAAAGGAACTGATAGTGACAAAAAAGATAGACTAAACTATATATATGAACCAGATCTGACAGAGAATTTTATATGAAAGAAAGTTAGAATTCAAGTCAAATTTTAATTAATTATGAAAATTTAAAGAGTTAGTACTTCATCACTAGTACTAAAAAATAAAAAGTTAGTACATATTATGGCAAACCTTAGAGATAGAAACATAGATAAAATTTATAGATGTTTAAAACTTTCTCCAAGACCTAAATTATATTGTTCTCATTAGCATAACTATAAGTATAATGTACTATAAAATATATCTCATAAAGATTATGGGATAGCTAAAAGAATCTAACTACTGATAGCTGATAATAGATCAATAGAATGGCAAAGGTATTCAAGTTTAGATTTTTTATGATGTAAGGTAAATTTTCTGCAGACCTAAATTAAAGCATAAAATTCTATAATCTAATGATGCTGGAAGATTTGGGCTCTGTAGCTTAGACAGATAAATTAGATATATAAGGAGCTAAACTCTGATCTGGAAAAAAAAGGCAAAAAAAGTTAGATAAATTTTAAGCTCTCAGCACCATGATTTGATAGTACTATAGTGACTATTCTCTTTAATAAAGTGGGAGGATTTACTAAATAAAAAAATAAATAAAAAAGTTAGGGGTTTATGGGGGCTGGTGCAGATCACTTAGCTTACTATATATACTTGATACCTATCTTATACTTGAGTTAAGTGTTCCTTAGCATAGAGAGGGTTGGCAGAGAGGATGAAGTGCTTTTTGGAAGGTGATAACAAAGCAATCTAGCTTCAGGGGAGAGGTTTCTTATTTTACAATTTAAGTGAAGATAGAAATATAAGTGTAAGGGCATCAAAGAAACTCAAACAACTAAACTGGCATTAATATCTATGTTATATATACTATCTGGGGGTTTCAATCCAAAGATTAAATAGTATCTGCAGTCAGGATTTACTGTTAATCTGAAAAGAGATACTAAACCTTTAAAGGGTGAAACTAAAATTAAGTATAAAATTATCATTATAAGAGCCAAGATATTTAACCATCTAAATGATGCTCATTATATGTTAAAATTGATATAATCACTTTTGATACCTCAATCTTAAAATCATCTATCTTTTTTCTGAAAAAAATTATCAACATCCAATTACTTTTACAAGTAGAAATCTGATTTATGTTTATGATTAAAAAACATGTGCCCATCTTTATTATTTTATTTTTATTTTTCAACCCTTTCACTTATGATCATGGATATATGTGTAAAAGAATATGATGCTATATTATTTAAAAAATACATATATATGTGAAAAAATATAGGGTTACTTAATTTTAAAATGCATATATGCATGAAAAAATATAGGGTTATGTAAATCTAAAAATGCATATATTGGACCAAATGGTAAAAAACTACAAAATATCAGAGAAAGATATAGACAACAAAATTCTGTTTTTGCATTCTTAGTATTTGTTTTTATAACAGTTTTGTTATTTACAAGAAGTTTAGTCATTCAACAAGAAAAAATTCTTATAATTTACCTGGTAAACAAATATCAATTGTGTGGCATTACTAACAGTGTTCAAGTTGATAAATCAGAAGTTAATTCTAGTACTAATGTTGATAAATTGTCACCTATATCATGAGCTTTTAGTAATGCTTTTTCTTTGTAAGCTTCAGAAAGTGAAATAGTATACTCTCTGAGAAAATAGAAAAACGATTAGTATTCAGGATGTGTAAAGTGGAAATGGTGAGAAATAAGCCCAAAAGAAAACATGTATATATAGCCTGTGGTGAATGATTGGTTGCCTCATGTGTGATAGGATGCTTTGAAAGATTTCATGATCAATATCAAATCGGTAGGTTTGTAAATATTTACATTTGTTTCTAAATCTATTTATTTCAGTAAACAAAATATATATAATAACTCAATTAGGCTCTTTTTCATGTAGAAAAATAAATTTTTATGAGTTGAATTTTGCCGATTTTTTGTAAAGTTAAGGGTAAAAAATTTATTTTTTGAAAAGTTAAGGGCTGAAAAAATGATATTTTTTATTAAAAATTGAAAGGGTTAAAAAGATTCAGTGGTAGCAGAAACCACCCTGCATGACAACCACCCAAATCTTCCTTTTTTAACTCCATAGCATAAATAAATAACGATAAGAGGGGATGAAGGAAATTAAGTTCGTCCTAGCCACAACAGGTTTCAAACCTGTTGTGGCATTTTTACCCCACCTTAGCCTGTGGTGTGCGCAACTACACCTAAATGACCATCACCAGATAGTAAAATGGAAGATCATTGAATGCTACTACCAGCTGATTGGTTCAATCGATAGCCACTAGGGGGCACGAATGGGGAGTTTGAAAGGATCTCAAATTATCGAAAACTGGAAGGTTGGTTTAAGGTTTGGGGGAGGAGGTTGGTAGATTTCTCATGGAGAACTCAGATCTCGAGATCGATTTCGATAGCATTGAGACCCACGATTCCGTCACATTGGAGGAGAAGGAAGCCAAGGTGCTGAAGATATTGTTATCGTTTGAGCATGGCCTCAAGAAGCTTTGCAAGGTAATTTTTGTTGATTCGTCTTTCCCCCTTTTGCTTTAAAGTGATTTTTAATTTTGGTATGGTAGCTTTGTTTCCTAGGCTTCAGTTTTAACATCCCGAACCCAGTTTAATGTTGTATAGAATTTGTACAGATTGCTATTTAGTATAACTGACGCGAGCTATAAAGTTATAGCCACTTTTTAGGCTGATTGCCTTTTAGAGTTTTGGCTTAAACTATTGACCCGTGCCCCTTTTTATAACGAACGTTGCTTAAGGGTTGTACCCGCTGCATCTGTTTTAAGCGAAGCTTATGAAACTAAACTTAAGCTTTTGGTTGTTTGTTGTGACAATCCCGGCATATTGCTTGGATAAAAGATTCGATTCTACCTTTGGCTAACGCTAAACTTTCAAAGGGCAAAGCCGTCAAAATCAACACTTCGGGCCCCGAGGCACAGCTGATCTTGCTTCTGTCCCTCCCAACTTGGACCCCTACCCCTTTGACGCAGCATGCGCTATGCCGGTGCATCCGGATTCTTTACGGGGTAGCAAGCTATGCGTCGTTACAAGCGTTTACGAACAAACTGCTGGACTGGATGCAGGCTAAGGAGGCCATCAGCAACCAGAAGAAGACGTAAGTTTGGACTATAGATGCTTTTTGCCGGCCGAGGCGTGCACGCGGTGGCGCAACAAATTTGGGCTCGGCCGGCAGTTCATAACTTTAATTTCCGATAGGGCAGCCTTGGAATGTATAGGCGCGGTCGTCGAAGTCCAAGGATCGAAGGTAAGCGCGTTTTACACCGCGGCCCATTCTAACTCGGGCGTAGCTTCACGCCTTTGTGCACGATATCGTTTCACTGTGCCTTCGGCTGATGAAATCCAACTCCGAGGTAAATGGCTAAAGTTGAGTACCCAAAAGCTAACGTCGGGTTTTAGCCTTCGACCACCAAATTCAACGCCATCGCGTTGCTTTCCAAGGTTTTAAAGCATTCCAACGCCTCGCTTGAGGAGGCTATCGTTAAGGATATCTTTCGCCACGCCAAAAACTTCCTCAACCACAAGGCTGCGGGGTTTAGGGTGGCGGGCGCGGAGGTAGCCTTCTTTAACTGACGGTACTAAACGCGCAGTGCCTGGAGGCGACGGTGTTGTATTGCTCCAACCTACCCACGCTCTACCTTAACGAAGAGCTCCCGTATCTCTTGAAGAAGTTTAATGGGGCGAGCTTCGCACTTCGTAGAGCTCTTGCGTCGCTAATCTCCACTTTGATGGCGGGTTCCCAAGCATCGGGTTGTAAGGTTCTATTGCACAAACCCAAGAAACTTCTGGGGGGCAGCAGCACTCAGCCAAAGCCCCAGACCGGCGACAAGGACCCTATCAATACCATTCCCTCGATCAGCCAGATGCTCGCAAGCCTGTCCTGCTTGCACAACAAGCCCAACGCTTCCGAGGACGTTCGGTCGGGGATCTTTGCGAGCTACATCAGCCTGTTTACAAAGCTAGGCACGAGCTTCGTCGAGAGTAATTACGTTGAGATTCTTCGCCATGTCGCCGTGGAGCTGAACGCGGGGCCCAGCCAAGCCTTTGAATCCCCCTTCGACGGATTGCTTGCACGCCAGCGCTCCAACACTTTGCTGCGCACGATAAGCCAGAAAATCCTGAGCGAGCAAGGCCAAGTCCACGCTGCCAAGAGCATCCTGGAGTGGGTGGCCGAATGGAGTCACAAAAGCCTACAGGAAGAGGGTTCGCCGCCCCTGGCCGGCAAGTCTGGGGTGATGGTCATGGTTGATGAGCTCAGCTTCCTCATCGCAGATCTCGGAGATGCGGCCTACGCCGTTCAAGACATGGTGGTTGGACCTTTGACGAGTTTGCTCGAGCACCAGAGTTATTCGGTACAGATCAGTGCGGCGTGGGGGGTGCGTTCGTTATGCCTCGCTCTCCCTACCTTTCTTCCACGGTTGATGGAGAGGTTCCTCGCTTACCTGCAGGCCAACTTTGTTGACGCGATGCCCGTCCGGAGGCAGTCACTTCGCAGCTGCTTAGGCTATAGCTACGCGATAGGCGCGCTGGTGGGAATATCACGTGCGGCTCCCCAGGCCGCCCTGCACCGACTGGCGTCGCAGGTGTTTGCAGTTGCCACCCAGCTGTTGCGCGCCGAGATACGGCTGTCCTTCACCTCGGGCGATGTTGACGTGTTCCAGTCGCAGACAGCCAAGATCCAGGTGGGCTGGATGCTGCTTGGGTCGCTCATGAGTTTGGGTCCTAACTACGTGCAACTGGTGCTACCGCAACTGATCATTCTACTTAAAGCGTACCTGGCAAAGCCTTCGCACAAACTTTCATTTGTCGATGTTTCTTCGCAGATGCTTACCCTTTCGGTAGCTCATGCCCGCGAGTATGCTCTACAAGCCCTCTATCTGCTGCTTCTGTCCAGTAGTGAGGCTCTGGTATCGGGGGATGTCGCCCAACGCATCCTGCCGCTTCTGGCCAACGCTCTAGACTTTCACAAGGACTTGGTACACTTTTTGCGCGAGCTCAAGGACCGCGAGCGAGAAGCTGCCGCGTCGAATGTGCGCAAACTTGCTGAGAGTGCCAGTATGGTGCGAAAGCGAGCTCTCCAGTGCTACGCTCTAATCAAGCCCATCGAAACCTTTGAGTCCAGCTTTGCATCCCTCACTAAAACGACAGTTGAACTGCTCACCGCTACCGCCAGGGTGGACCGTAGTGGAGGATCGTATACCGATGCAGACGTCGTCGCGGAGTGGACGGGGTGGGCGGGTTCAGGCTACGCGATGACTAGCGGCTTCCATCGCCTTAACCTCGCCATTGATCGTTGGCGCGCTGACCGAGATGCCGCTGAGGATACCTTATGCCCAGATCCATTGGATCTCGACCACCAGTTACAAACCCCACGGTTTGGTGCTCGCGAGTACGATCCCATCTCCCTGTTCGCGCCGCCCACCCAACGATCCCACCTGGCCCTCACCTCCACCGTGGTCAGTGCCCACGACGCTGCCATCGATTTGTTTTCTCTCGTGTTCCCGCACTTGCTCGCGCGTGCCCAAACTTCGGCGGTTGAGCGCATGACCCACGCCATTCACTCCTCCCCCGAGGGCTGGCGCAACTACGTCCTCTCGCACTGCCTGTTTGCTTTGATGGGGGCTCTTAAATCTCTCAGCCCGCGCAAGTTGGATTCTGAGCTGCTTAGTGAGCGCCTCGCTGGGATCATGGCCGATCTCATCTCTCTAGGCCTGGCCTCGGATGACGAGCATATCCGACGGCTGGCGGGGGATACTTTGGGCTGCCTGTGCAAACGTTGCCCTGCGTCGTTTGTTTCCAACCAGCTCAAGTTGCTCGTTGGCCAGATCATCAACCAGGCCGAACCGGGGGCGCGAGCGGGGGGCTTGCTCGGGCTGGCCTTGATTCATCGCCATGTCGGGGCGACGGGTGGGCAACTGGCGCCAGTCGTTCAGGTGATGGGATCGTTGACGAGCGATCCTCATCCCTTGGTCCATACGCATGCTCTCGAGTGCCTTGCCATCACCATCGGCGCCACGGGGCACGTTTTTGTCCCCTTCATCCTTGATACGCTTTATTCCATGTTCAAGCTCTTCTTGGCTGAGACGCACCAGCCGGGCGGGGATGCTTACGCTCGGGCCCCCGCCTCCGATCATCTGCTCTTGCGGCGGGCTTGTGGGCGGGTTCTCCGCAGCGTCATCGGGACGCTGGGCCCAGAGATCGCCGTCAGCCATACCAGTGCGGCAAAGT
Source organism: Massospora cicadina (assembly GCA_022478985.1). Classification (NCBI taxonomy): domain Eukaryota; kingdom Fungi; phylum Entomophthoromycota; class Entomophthoromycetes; order Entomophthorales; family Entomophthoraceae; genus Massospora; species Massospora cicadina. Next base: position 155,734 of record JAKSZP010014459.1, read on the forward strand.
TCTTGTGCTACGGGCTCATGGAACAGCTAAAGCATGACGCTGAGGAGATGGTGGTGGTGGAGTTTCTGCAGTGCATTCACCTCGTTATCATGTTTGACTATTCCCACATCGATCTTGAGTTTTTGGTAAGCTTCCTATGCGCCCGCCTTCAGTCCGCCGACCCGCAGCTTAAACGGGTGGCGGCCAACTGCCTCTACCAACTCGTGCAACGCAACGTGAGCCACGTCTTACGATATACGGGTTCCGGCCTACTCGAACAGCTTTTCCAGCTCCTGGACTCGGAATCCGATGCCGGGGAAATCGTTGTTGTCATCGGCATGCTGTTGGCCAACACCCCCGCCGGAGAGTTGGTGCCGTGGCTTGCTGTGATTCAGCGAGTTCTCAGCAAGCATAACGTCGACAACGTTGGATCCTTTGCCCGCGCCGCGCCCGATGCGGATGACGAGGTGGGTTCGCTTCACACGCAAACTGAAGGCCTCGGTGGCCACCAGGGTACCTCCCGTTGGCGTACCCAATTGGTGGCTTTGCAGACCCTGCGGAGCGTGGTCACGAGGCTCCAGCCGGTCCAGGAGCCGGTGCTCGTACCGCGGTTTGGCGATCTCGTCAAGCTAGCGTTTGCTGCCGCCACCAATCCCATCGAAGCCGTCGCTCTAGAGGGTCATGGCATCCTGCAGGATCTGCTGGCCCAGTTCGGTAGCACTCGGGATCCGCAGATGCCTCAAGTCCTTCTGATGGATCAGTACCATGCTCAGATCACTGCCGCCCTTGCCCCCGCTTTCCTCCCTGACGCCTCCCCCGTGGTTGCGGCGGCAGCCATCAAAGTGTGCGCCACCTTCCTCACGTCTAGCACCAAACCTTTGCAGCGCATCCTGCGCCTTATGGAGACGGCACTCGTCAGCTGCCAGGACGTCAGCCAGCTGGTCAGTCTGGCTATCCTTAGGGCGTGGGGTGCCATTGCCCTGTCTCCTGCGAGTCGCAGTGCTGAACTTTGCACCCTCCTAGAGGCTCACCTCCCCAAGCTCGCCCAATTGTGGCTTAAGGCGCTGAGCGATTACGTGTTCATGCGGCTGGACCCCAAGCTGGTATCGATGGTCGACCGCAGCGAGACCACCGGCGACTTGCGTTTAGCCTCAGGCCTCGACTTTACCCGCAGTTCCGCCTCTCGTGAATGGTTGCGGCCAATGTACCAAGATCACATGTCACTGTTCCTTACGGCACTTGCCCACTATCTCGAAGCTGACCACCCCGCCGTCCTGCGTCAGTTTTGCCCCCGCCACCCCGACCCCAACCCGACCCCCTCGCGCCCCTTTTGGGTCGTGTTTGGCTTGTGTATGGAGACGCTTTCGACCCACTCTCTGACGCCGAGCTCTTCGGTGGAACTCACCCGCGTTTGCCTCGCGTCCCTACGCGCTGTCATCCGCAGGGACATCACCGGCCCTCAGTTTGTTGAGTCTGGCGTCTTCGATGAGGTTATCGTCGTCTTTGAGCGGTTCAAATACACCTACCACCTGGACGTCATTCGGGAGTTGGTCAACACCTTTGACCGGGTCGTGGTCACGTATGGCCGCGAGTACCTCTTTGCCGACATCCCCGATGACCCCGCAACGGACCCCAATGCCCTTCTCTCCAACTCCAAGGGCTACCGAATCCTCAAGTTCTATGTTGGCGTGCTGTTGGGGTTTATACCGGGCGCTGCGGAGGCTGCTCAGCCCGTCGAGCGCCCCGCCACCCCGGGGGAGTTGGATCTTGCAGTCATTTGTCGCACCAGCCAGGCCCTCGTGGAGCTGGTGCTGGTAACTCCGGAAGCGTATCGCTCCAATCTGGCCATCGTCGCTCTCAATCTTCTACAAAACCTCACCCAAGTTTCCGCCTTCTCGCCCATCTCCCACCACACCCTCCCCCTATTTGGGAGGCTGGCGTCGGCTATCCAGCTGGAGGCTGCTTTGGCCAGCATCACCGATTGCCTTTTTGCGACCTTCCTTAAAGCTCGAGCCGACCCTTCCTCTCACGCCGTTGCTTGCGACAACCTCTTGGCCTACGTTACCATCCTTGTCGACTGCTCTGACTCGTTGGGGACTAAAATAAAGCCCATGGTCACCGCCATCAAGGCCGCGCTCACCAGCGACTCCCAGAAGGTACGCTCGAGGTTTAAAGGCTTACCAGGTAGTTGAAGGAGGGCGGGTTTAGATGCCTGGAGGTGCTGATCAAGTCCTTCCTATCCGACCTCCCCTCCCGCCGCGCCTTGTGCCAGCGCTCTATCCAGGTGCTGTTTCCGGTGGTTGCGGCGGAACTTGAGAGGACCATGGCCCTCCATCCCGCCAAGCGTATCGGTATGCTCGAGAAGGTTTCCAAGCTGCTCAGCGCCCTCTACGTGGAGGGTGGCAACGAGCGTAAGTGACTCAGTCTCGCCTCTAAACTCCGCTAGGGCCTTCCATCGCCAGGCTCTTTGTTGCCGTCCTTATCCAGGCCACGCGGTATGAGGAGTGTATCGCCACCGTTTGCGGCCACCTCTCGGCCTTTGCGTCGGCCTACCCCACCATGTTCCGATCTACCATGTCGCAGCTAGCCTCAGAAGATAGGGGCCGGTTGGAGGCGGCCCTACGAGCCACCACCGCCAAGGTGCCCGACGAAACAACCGCTTCTAGGCGACGGCCAACGGCCTCCGACGAAAGCGCGTCTGACAGTGACACGTCAGATGGGATCTTTGGCACGGCCCCTGCCCCCACCATCCAACTCAAGGAGTCGTTCCTTTAAGCTCTAGCCCAAATAAAGTCAGGTTCTTCTCTATAGTGGCCATCTAAGCATCCAAGTATCGGAGCGAGTTTAATCCCTCCAAATGGGTACTGATAAGCGACACGCCTAAAATCCATACCAAGTCAAACCTTAACTTATTAATTATAATCTACAGCTCAATAACGCTATGAATTTATAACGATGAAGCTAGCAACTTTTGTACAGATTAACCCTCAGCGCCGCTATAATCAAAGCCTTAATAGAGTTTCAGCTGGAGCCTCACATGGCGTAGGTGAGGCTTAACCGAAGGCGCTAAGCCAATAGCATGGCGTTTAAAACTTCTAAGCTACCCAACAAACTCCCAACATGCCTGCGCAGGCTAGCGTCAACCTCACCCTATGCCTGTTAAGGCTAGCGCCAGCTCATAGGTGGCAGTTTAAGCTGGCGCAAGTTAAGGTGGGCAAATTAACCTAAACTGGCTAGCAGCATCTCGCTAACTTATGAAAGTTTGATACCGAACTTCATAGCATGCTCAGTAAGGAGTATTGTTGGGATGAAGAAATTCAACCCAGCTGGTTAATAAGTACCGAAGTGGTTCAAGATCGCTTCATAGGTGGCTGGATTTTAGCCAGATCTGTCCACATAGTCATCGTCTCTAAATCCGATCTTTATATACAACTGACGTATGAGGGGTAGGAGTTGATATGGGGTAGTAATCATCACCCTTTGATCAGATTTATAGATTTAATCAAGGCCTAGAGGTATTGGTACCTATATAAGATGACAATCATCTCTAACCCATCAGACCTTCATCTATTATTGAAGACTTGTAAGGGGTAATATGATACAGGCTTGAGGTCATCTTGATTTCATCAGATCCTTATCTACAAAAATCTGGACCTAAGATAGTAAATATTGCTATGAGGTATTAATCATCTCTACATCATATAAACTTTATAAACAAAACCTAGACCTAAGAACTATAGGTATTGGTATAGTTATCCATCATTTCTACCCCACCAGATCTTTATTTTAAAACTCCAGTTTACAGGGGGTAGGTATTAGTATAGGGTAGTAAGCATCTCTATTCCATCCCATCTTTATATACAAAATTTTAGACTAGGATTGTAGGTAGTGATTTATGATAGTCATCACCTATCTTCAGAGTTTTTATATGAAAAATCCTATCCTAAATTGGATCAGTATTGATTTGGGAAATAATCTCTACCCATCCAATATTGATATACCTAATTTAGGCCTAAGAGGAGTATCAGTATATGATAGCAATCACACTTCATCTTGTATGATTTTAGCAAAGGAAATTCAGACCTAAAGGGTAGGTATTGATAAAGGGTAGTGATCTATGTATAAAATCTTTATATACAACAACAGATGTATGAAGGGTAGGACCTAATATAGGGTATGTATCTCTACTTCGTCAGACAATTTTATATAATTTTAAGACCCAAGAGGGGTATGTATCAACTTAAAATAGTAATAATTATACCATTAGAACCTATGTTAATATTTTGGCATAATCAGTTAAATCCACTGAGATGGTTTGCACAGGGTATTGGCCACTGAGAAATGGAAAGGTTGATATGCAGATTGCTGATCTAAATAAAAACCAATATTATAAAATATGGAGCAATTTCCCTGATCAACACTTTTATCTTAATAATAAAACTCAGAACTGATCTGCAGACTATCAAAAAACCTCTCCTCTCATTCTTCCACTCACCCCTTAGCTCAGTATTCTAGGTCAATACCACCCCTCTGATTAGTAGTCTCTTATTTGCTTTCTTTTAGAAGTTTTTGTCCATCTCAAGGTTTTGGTGGGATTCCCTCAATTCACCAAACCATCAATACATCAATTGATTTGCTTCATACCAATATACTTTCCACTCAATTTTGAATCTCAACTTGACTCTAATTTCTGATCTGCCAGAAGGTGTAACTTATCATCCAGTTATATCAATTTCTTGACATTACCCCCCTTTGCTTGGACAATATGTTCCTATTGCTTATATGCTCAAAGGAACTTTGCGTTTACTTGGTTGATAATCTGACCACCTACTGGTACCTTAATGGTGTAGGCATCAATACCAGTCTTCTCAATTATTTCAAATAGCTCAGCCCAAATATTACCAAGCTTGTTCTGTCCAAATCCATGTTGGTCATGGAACAAGACATGTTCTCCTACAGTGAACTGAGGGGAGTCCACTATGTCTACTTTGGTCAGCTGCTTGATCACGAATCTTCTTGGACAAACTGCTAGAATTGCTTCTGTTTGTAGTTTAATCAGCGTCTCCATTAGATCGGTCAAATAACGCTGCAGTTTCTATGCCACCAGTATCCTCCACACATGAGTAAAGCAGGGCAGGTAAAGAAGGATGTCTACCATAGAGCAGTTGGTAAGGACTCTTTTTTTTTAGTACTAGATGGTCGTTGGTAAGGACTCTTGCTGGTGGCCTAATGGTAGCTGATATTATATGCAAAGACAGCTTTGGGTAGGAGGGTACTTCATTCAGAGGGTCAATCTTTCATAACCTTGTGGAATATGTTTAAAAATGTTCCATTGACCCCTTCCACCATCCCATTAGATTCCAGATGGTAGGGTGTAACAAAGACCCCACAGATTGCCATCAGTTTGTTCAACTTGGGCAGGTTACATGATGTGATATTAGTTCCATTATCTGTGAGGATGAACTGCGGATAGCCATGTCACTGTATGACACTCCATTCTAAACTTGCCGGTGGTGACCACCTCCAAGTCATTAAGCAACCTGGCTTCCACCCATCTTGTCAGATGATCAATTGCTATGATTATTTACTTAGAATGGTTTGCACCAGTTGGAAGAGGCCCCACTACATCAAGGAAAATGGTATGCCAGGCAAACTGGGGCTTAACCACCTGGTATGTGGTCTTCTTGTGGAAAGGTTTCTCCACTTGGCACTGATGACAGCAGCTTACCGTCTCTAGCACATCATAATGCATGCTCTCCCAATAGTAGCATGGTTACAAAAACTCCAACGTTTTCTGCAACCCACAATGTCCTACCACCCACTGTGCATCCATAATAATTGCTGGCCTATCAGAGGGTTTAGGGAAGCTCAGCGTCAATTCCCCAATCCACTTATATAGTTCCCCATCACATAAGAAGGTGTCCTGTTTAAGCCCATCTAGCAATTTGATCATTTATGGTGGTTCATCATGGTATTTTCCCACCGCCATCTTCTCATACATATTGTCAGCCAAATCTTCCATAATAGCAACTGTTGGTAGCCATGAAAGATAATATGAATTTTGATATTTTGCTCCCAGCCAGTGTACAATCTCAAAATCATATGCTTGGAGCTTCAACGCCCATCATGCGAGGTGTCCTTCATGGTCACAGAGATTTTTCAGCTAGCGGAAGGATGCATGATCTGTTACCACTTGGAATTTCACCCCATGTAGATATACTCTAGCTGTTTATATGCGTAGATCACTGCTAAGCACTCCCGCTCAGTCACAATGTAATTTCGTTCATGACAGTTTAAGCTTCAGCTACAAAATGCAAAAGGGTGCTCTACACCATAATCATCATTCTGAGATAATACTGCCCCTACAGTAGAAAGTGATGCATCCGTTTTTACTATAAATTGTTTTTCAAAGTTTAAGGTATTGAAAAATGGTTGCGCTTGCTAACTCAGTTTGTAAGTGATCAAAAGCATTTTGGTATTGTTCCGTCCAGTCAATAGTGGCAATTTTCTCTAACAACTCAAAGAGCGATGCTCCAATACAACTGAAGTTAGGAATGAACTGCTGGTAGTAACTGACCATCCCCAAGAACACATAATTATCACGTTTATTACCTGAATGAGTCACCTTGCTTATAGCTGCCACCTTCATTAGCTGCAGTTTAAGTCCTTTTGAGTCCAACATAAACCCAAGGTATTCTAATTGCTCTTTAAAAGTGACACTTCCAAGGCTTGATTTTAATATTAGCATCAGCAAGTCGGTAGAGCACTTGTTCCAGGTGGTCAGAATGCTCTGTGAACGTTCTTGAGAACAAATTAATATTATTGAGTTAAACTAAAACTCAGGACAGCTTCAGATCACCCAAGATTGTATCCATAGCACGTTGGAACGTAGCTGGGGCGTTGCACAAACCCTATGGTATAGGTGTAGGCTGGAATAACCCCTTTGAAGTGATTATGGCGCATTTCTCGCGTTCTGCCGCTGACAATTCGATCTGCCAGTACCCTAATATTAAATCCATGGCAGAAAATAACTAGCCCCTCCAAGTCAATCTAACATGTCATCAATCCGTGGAAGGAGGTAAAAATCTTTCTTCATAAACACTATTGAGATTTTGATAGCCAATGACCACCCAGTTTATGTCATCTTTTTTTTTAAAATAAGCACTGGTAATGCCCACGGACTCTTAGATAGCTCTAACATCCCTTGTTCAATAAATTTTCTACCTTATCAGAGACAACATATTCCAACACCTTTGAGCGCCAAATAGGTCATGATAAAATGGGAAGGTGATCTCCTGTATTTAACCGATGAACCACCCCTCAGGCACACCCCAAATCGTGGTATTCAGAGGCAAAAATATCTCAGTATGTTACAAATAAAGCTATCGCCTTATCTTTCTGTTCCCATAACAATCCAGTTAGAGCTTCACATGGAACCACTTCCATTACTCTGAATGATGGATTTGCTGGTAGTCTGAGGTCCTCCCATAATCCAAAGTCATGAATTTGGTGAACCTCAGCATTAGGCGCTAATGTAAATAAACTACCACTTTGTGCCTTTAGACCGTTATTGACTCCTTCTGTAGGTTCACTAGCAATACCTTCACTTCCCCATTTTTTGGTAACAGTAGCCCCAGAGCCAGATGAGGTTCAAGCCACAATTGCTGGTAGAGCCCCACAATTACCCTGTATAGCTTTTCAGGAACATCTATTTCGAGCTCAGTTCCTATTATGATCTGATACCCAGAAGGTATGCTCAAAGTACTCACAGATCATATCAGAATACCATTTGTACTCGTATCTCTGGTTAAAAAGAGCTCTGGTCCTCCACTTCATTTTGCTAATATAAGACAGGAATCACCCTATCACTATATGCTAATTTATCTTACTGGAGCAGAACGGGTCCTTTGGGATTTCAATAGAGGTAAAGTAATTGGGAATCTATTGTCCCAATATACTAATGGTTTCTTCTACCATATTGACCACAGATCCAAATAGCCTCATGAATGAAGCACCTATCAGCATATTATAGTTATTATTTGGCAAAACCACCAATGGAGGAGAGCCCTAACCAAACTAAATTGCAAAGGTAATATACTGTAAGCTCCTTTGGACACAGTGCTCTGTGACCCTACAGTCCCATACACTACTCTGTGATCCACATCAGGCTTCAGCGGAAGCTTGGCCACAAGCTTTGTGGAGATTATATTAACTGGTGCACCAGTAACAATATAAGTTCATATTTTTGTGTTTTGAACAGATATCACAGTAGGTACACTCCAAATAAGAAAAACCATTGGTTTTTATTGTGAACGTCCAAGGGCTTTTTGTTACCAAGAAAGAGGATATACCAATACTGACATGAGGATACTCCTGAGCGATCTTTTCTACTTGAATGGCTACACTAACCCTCATTAGGGAAACAATGTCCATTGAGGGTCCATCATCTCTTGTGCCATATTGTTTCAAGCTTTGCCATGCATACAGCTTTTGAACATTTAGTGGAACTCAGAGCCTGAAGGGGAATAGTCACTCTCTTGAATGAAGGCTGAGATTTCCCCAAAAAGTTGTTGGTATAATAAGTTGCTGGGCAGGGTTCTGATCTTAATGCAAAGAGACTCTCAGGAATCATTAGGGACAATTAAATATAAATTAGTGGAGGTAGAGCGTCCCATCTCTACTCCACTTGCGCTTTTCCCTGCTCAATAATACATATGGCACTGCATACACCTGCTGTTTGCCTGGGAAATTATCTGCATAATGCCCTTTTTGTCTTCACGAGAAGCTAGCATTCATAAATGGCTCTCTCCTATAGTTCACACCTGAAGGTTTGGATTAAAAGTTAACCAAAGTATTGAAGTTAGGCAGGGGACAGGGCGGCTGAGAGGAAGGAGGGCAAAAAGGATCCGCTGACATATAAGGTGGATGAATATTCCCCAATAGCTTATAACTGTGTTGTTGCTGTCCATATCATAAGGAGTATGTCTTAGAGATATCAGGAGCCTTCCACTCCATATTGGGAGCACTGAACGTGGTGGAGAGATGGCGCAAAGTGTTCACAATTTGAATAAGCCCTATGTCTTTATCCAAAACATGAGACATAGTATTAAAAAGTTCATGGTATGGTTTGACTGCTGCTGCCATAGCTATGTCTACCTCCTCAGTGGTTAAAATGTTGGCTCCTACTAACACATGAGCTTTAGCTGTGAATCGCTTTTAAACTCTACCAGGGACTTGTTATTTTGAAACTATATGGTCAGAAAGTTGGCCTTGTGCTGCGCCATCTTAGCCGCGCCCCCAAACAGATGAAGCACAGTCTCCTTTACCTCTTGATATAATGCAGAAATATTTTAGAGGTAACAGGTGATCTGGTCGGTGCTCTTCAAATCTAAAGCGGAAAGCAACAGCTTTGCTTTCCACCAATCTGATGCCCCTTCTATGGTGAATTTGAACTGTTTGAAATATCCATGTATGTTCCCATCATGACTGAATGGCGGTAACTTCACAATCCAAACAAATTTGCCTCGCTCTAGACTCAGGGCGCAAGGAACAGCTGAAACAGGTTCCAAATAACTGAGAGAAACATCCTATTGTGAACTAGCATAGGGTCGTGAGGATGGATGCAAATCTGCCAAAGTGGACTGGGAAGAAGAAGAATTGTGAGGGGGACTGCCACGACCCCCAAGGGATACTTGCTGGCCGATCCATAGCATTCTTCTCATGACTCACCGCTGGCTGCACTTTTTTCCTCCTTTACCAAGCTGTTTAGCAAAATGTTTGTCTATTATTCTCTCCGCTTTAACTTAATAACACCAGCATTGGCCATCTTGCACCTCCTGTTGAAGCACTTGAAACTGATCCTGCAATTTGCAGTGGAATTCCTGCTAAGAGTCCAGTTTTTGATCCATTACCTGAAGCCATGAAAGAACATCCTAAAACGTTCTCTGCATTCTTCCATCCAGTGTCCCATGCATGTCAGTTTGCTTCGTTTACTTGATTAATGAGGGAAGATCATTCTCACTTAAGTTCCTCATTGGATCATCAAAGGGTATCAAAACGTACTCGCATATCCACATACTCCACCATCTTGATGAATAGAAGGATAATGGCTCATCTTTGATCCAACTGACTAACACTTTCCAATTGAGTAATCTGACCCAGCAGCTGGTGATATTCTAAGGACGCCAAAAAAGAGCTGGTTGTATGGTCAGCCTCCACTGGTTACTCCACTCAATGCAAAGTTAACTAAATTTGGCTGCCACAGAGTCAACGTGATCCGTTATCCACTGCTCTGTCTGGGTAACCCAATCTTTAATCCAAGCCATTACTGCTTCAATCACTTCAGCCCATTCTGCCAGGTCCATCATAAACCTCTCAGTGTTACTTCCTAATGTGGTGATAACCCAAATCCATTCCACCAATAGGCTAAACCAATCCAACAGTTTACCTATCGCTCAGGGTAACTCCTGATTTAACTGTGGAGCCAATTCGTCCAAGTGATGGCAGACTTCCACAACACTGTTGTCCACATGCACAAGTGCCCCCTGAACCTCCAAGAAAGAGTGATCAAGCTGGCCAAGTAGAAGGCGAATATCGTTCTGCTGCGCTTGAACAAACTGCATGATGTCCACAATCTCAATGTTGTGGTGGCCAGACATGCAGTAGCTGGAGGATTGATAGCTGCACATATGCAACCAAATATTTCTCAGTTCCATGGCTATTAAGCCAACGAGACATCCCTGTGGTAGATGCATCGAGATAGGACATATATAATGTGTAGTGGGTTTCTTGGTCCCATTGTTTGTAGAATAAACTCAGAGCATGCTCCCCCGCCTCATATTCATAAAGTTGGTACCCCGCAAATGCCATTCTATAATGACCCGCAGCTGCTGAGGGTCACATTTGTAGACTAGCTTTTTTGATCCGCTGTCAATGAAGGATAGGTTCCTATCTACAATTCAATCACAGTATCCTTGTCACCTAGCTCTGTCACTGTGAAAAAGCCGATTTTTCAGTGGATGCTTACCTATCTTCCTTGGCATATTGAGCATGAAATCTGATTAGGTTTTGGTGTAATGAGTGAGGGCTTGCCATGACGCCCAAGTGCTAATATGCTACAGTTGACCAGCGGTCCCCTGTAGTGAGCACCACTGTTAATATTTTGGCGTAACAGGTTAAATCCGCCAAGCTGGTTTGCACAGGGCATTAGCCGCTGAGCAATGGAACAGTCAATATGTAGATTTTCAATCCTCAATAAAAACTGATATTATAAAATATAGAGCAATTTCCCAATTGATTTTTTTTTTAATAAAAAATGCAGAACTGATCTGCGGACTACCAAAAAACCTCCCCAACTCAATCTTCCGCTCAACTCTTATCTCAGTATTCTAGGTCAATTCCACCCTTCTGCTTAGTAATCTCCTATTTACTCCCATTTAGGATTTTTTTGTCTATTTCAAGTTTTGGCAGAATTCCCTTTATTCGCCAAACTATCAATACTTAGATTGATTTGCTTCATACTAATATACTTTACATCAAACTTGAGGCTCACCTCAATTCTAATTTCTGATCTTCTGGAAGGTGTAACTTACTGTCCAGTCATAAAAATACTTGACACCCTATATTTAAAATCCTTACTTGAGAGGGGTAGATTCTGATTAATATGGTGACCATATCTATCCCATCCCATTTTTATAAACAACAACAGATATGTGAATGGTAGGAATCGATATAAAATAGGAATAATCTCTATCCCATCGCATAACTATATACTAAATCTATACCTAAGAAGGGCAGTCATTGATATAGGATAGTTATCAACACTATCCAATCCAATATTCATATAGTAAAATAGGCTCAATTAGGAGTAGGTATTAATATAGGATATATAAAATTTCTATCCCATAAGATCTTTAACATAAAATAAAGACAAAGAGGGTAGGTATTAAAATCTGGTAGCAATCATCACTCTCCTACCTTTCTTTATATACAATATGTAGAGCTAAGAAAAGCTAGGTCATGATATAGGGTATGTGCCATCCCTATCTATCTCATATACATATATAAGACCAAGGCTTAAGAGGGCTATGTATTGATATAGGGTACTCTTCATCTCTATCCATCCAATCTTTATATACAATAGACGTATGATTGGAAGGAATTTTAATGGGTAGTAATCATCTCTTTTCACAGATGTTTAGATATAAAATCAAGATTTAAAAGAGTATTATCAATATAAAATGGTAATTATTATACCATCAGACTTTATAAAAATCTTACCCAGGAGGGGTAGATTTTATAAATATGGTAATCATCCCTATTCCACCACATCTTTATATAAAACAACATAACTATGAGGGGTAGGAATTGATATAGGGTAGTAATCATTACTATTTGGTCAGATTTATAGATATATAATCAAGACCTAGAGGTCTTGGTACCTATATAAGATGATAATAATCTCTAATCCATCAGATCTTCATCTATTATTTAAGACTTGTGAGGGGTAATATCGATACAGGCTAGAGAGGGCATCTTGATTTCATCAGATTTTTATATACAAAAATTGGGACCTATGATATGTAAATATTGCTATGAGGTATTAATCAATTATTACAATACATAATATTTATATACAAAATTCATACCTTATGTCATGTCTTAATGACACAATTGAGGGAATCAACTGTAAGGACAAGGCTGGACGTCAGGAAGCCAGATAGATTAAGTTGGCAGGCCTCCCTGGCCTTATACATACCCTGGAATAACTCTGGGTACAGGTGAAATAAGCCCAGGTTGGTATTGAAGATTTTGCATTATGCTCAGCCCAGCGTTACAGCTGGGGCGTTAAAATGCACCTGATATTTTCTTAATCCTAATGGTTCATTATGGTTGCTTAAAAAAAAAGGGTTTTAAATTGTATCCAATTTAATATTACCAAATTGGGTTGAGTTTAAGCACAATATATAACTCAAATTTTGTCAATCTCAAGATACAGAACCTAGGTTGATGGTAGCATGCGCCTATTGGTTTGCTTAGGCTTAGCACCACTTCTGCCAATTGATATCTCCCCATTGTTTAAGTATGCTTTCATGAGACCAACTTTCTTTGTTGTTCAACTTTCCTTAATAAAATTTCCCATTAAGTTTACATTTTTAAATATGGTTCTTGATAAACCTGTGCGCGGACCTCTATGAGGAGGTCTTCAACAACGTTGGTTGCTTTATTTTATTCAAATTAACTACAGTATCTGGTGAACCTTTGGGCCGCCCTGGTCCCATCCAGATGAAGGTACCCAAACACCCTAGCACCAATCTCCAATTGTTTATGGATTACCCTTTGGGGTCCAACCAGGATCTGTGTTCCTTTGTTATATACTATTCTATACTGTGTTGTACACCCCTCACCTAGGTCCCTTTTTGTCCTGGAACCCTCCACGGTGCCCTATTTCTGATCTTGCTAACATCTAGTTCCCTGGAGGTGTGGCTGTGCATCCTGCACCTCCTCTCTGAGAATGAGAGATTTACAGACAATCTCTTAACATTAGTTGACCAATTCTTTTATTTTATGTGCATCAGGATTATTCATGTGGGGCTTTCTTAATGTATAAACTGGGTGCACTGGCCTTTTGTCATGGCCATTATGGTGCTCACCACAGTTTTCTCATTTGGTTTTGTATTGATGCATCTCAGCGTTATTTTGCAGCTATCAACTGGGAAGTGCCCACCCTTCCTGCTTGTACCTGGTGACTTGGATTTTTGTGGTCCTTTTGTCATGATTCCCCAATTTTCCCCTAAGATTTACTCCAAAATTCAACAGCCCTTGTTTCCCTCTCGCTGGAAGGTTCTTTTGTTAATAAAAAATTGTCTGGTTCTCATCCACCCTCACGTGTGGTGAATTTTCTATATTGGATGTCTACAGAGGCGGACGACTGGGTTTTCATGATGTTCTGCGCACAGCCGCTTTTGTGGAGATCAGTGGAGGGTTTGGAGAGTGTCGTGGAGCAATGTTGTCTGGATGTGTCATCCATTTACACCTTCTAAAAGTTCATTTCTCTGCGCGAAGCTGGCCTCCTAGAAAATTATATTTGAATGAATTTTGAGATAAAGCACAGGCCCTACCATTGCCTGACGTCATTAAATTCATCTTTCCTCAACTTTGGACTATCCTATGAGAAACTTCCCAATTTGGCAGTCTCCCACCTCCAACTTTGACCAACTGATTAAAGATTTTGGGGCGGTTTCCAGACCCAATCTGGAAAGGGCCAAGTAATTTGTCCATCATTGTTTCACCCAGGGTGGCCCCTATAAATATGTCCCCAAAATCTTGCACGCGCCCTTAAAAAGGAGAATATATATCTTTTAAACCTTCAATCTCTGTCAAACTCAAAGGCAAACAAGGGTATAGCACTGCGTTTAGAACAAATTTAACAGACGATTCCTCTGTGATGATGTCACCTGTGGCAGCCTATATAAATACAGCAACCATGACTACTGTTTTCCCTTAAAATTAGCATAGCTCCCCACTGATTCCCTCCTCGTTTCAGCGGAATTTGAGGGTTTGGTAGAGCTTAGATCCAAATATAACAAAAAGAGATTATATAATGACGATTTTTCTTCACACTGTGTTTCCACGGTGCAGGCCAAAGCATTGACAAAGGTCTTGGTGGTGATGGCTTGGATAACGAAGCAACCTGGCCATTGGAGCAGGTATGATGTTGTTGATGCCCCAATACGCGTTTTATAACTTAAATGACATACAAAAAATGAGCTGTTTATTAGCTCATATGGCTCTGACGAGGAGCTTATTTCAGTACATAAAATTACTCCTGAGAACCCACGCTTGGCCCCTACCATGATCCTCAGAACACAGGCAGTGGAAAAGGAGTTATTATTAAAATAGAAAAATGTTTATGCAACTGCTGAAATTATGGTGGGATATGTGGCCTCAGTAGTAAGAGTAACCAATTATCCCTCTCCATTTTATGATGCAAAAACATACCCTGGAGGCATGCTTATGCCTGATGAGTTTTCTGGCAAGATGTTGGCGTTTTCTGCTTCTAACAAAGACAATTCTGGATATTTTTGCTGACTGATACTCTTTCATTCCCTTCAGGAAACTTACAACTATTTTGGTGAATACATGAGCCACTGAGAATTTTATTGGCTAAGGCTCATCCAACTACCTTGAGTTGAATTACTTGCCTGGTGTTATGGTTAGCGGAGGGGCTTCCCAAGGTATTCCCACGCTAAAGGTTCTGGATTTAGTGGATTATCAAGTTAGTAAATATCATTTGTCTGACTGCTTCCAAGCAATTAAAACCTCTTGTACCCCATTATTTTGGAAGTAGACTGGTTGAGAAAGTTTGACATAAGGACCAACTTGAAATAAAATACCGTATCCTTAACTTTGAAGATTGGTCAAAAATTAGTTGTCTCCTTGTCTGAGGCTAACTATCAGGGCGATTTAACCAATGGCCCAAGGTCAACACACTCAGTCTAGATCCGCTGCTGAAGACCTCTTTGGAGGTACCCTTACCTTTCTGTTTGGAGGGGCTGGAATCTTCGCTTGATGCGGCTTCAGCCTATGTAGTACCAGCTCTTCCCTAGTTTGATTTTGAGTTCAAACTCACCGTTGGTCTGGTGCGTGTAACTTATCCCGTTTACTCCTTGACTGTACGGGAGGAAGCAGCGATGGATGTATGGGTCAAAGAGAAGTTAGCTAAAGGCGCGATATATAAGTGTACATCCCCAGTGTGATCCCCACTTCTTTTTTGGAGAAGGCTGATGGTACCTTACGCCTGTGTGTAGATTATAGAAAATCTCAACAACATCACTGTACCAGACTTGCGTCTCATTCCTTTGGATTCTCAGATTTCTCGCTAAATGGAGAAGGCAAAAGTCTTCTCCAAACAGGATTACTAAATGCATTCAATCTTATCTGGATTAAGAAAGTCAAGGAGTGTCTAACCGATTTTTTGTACCTAAATAGGAATTTTCCAGTTTTGGGTTATGTCCTTTAGGTTTAAAAACGCCCAAGCTATCTTTCAACGCCATATAGATGCGGCCTTGGGGGACCTTCTGGGTGTGTGCGCGGTGGCTTACATGGATGATATCCTGGTGTTTTCCCCCAATCAAGAGTACCATGCTATATATCTTTGGCAAGTGGTGGAGAGTTTAAGGGCAGCAACCTTACGCTAAAATTAGTAAATGTGTGTTCTTTAAGTCCCAGATAGCCTTCCTGGGAAACATCATGTTTGACCAAGGCCACATGATAACTCCAGACAAGGAGAAGGCGATTCAAGAATGGCCCACCCCAACTTTGGTCAAGGAATTGAGGAGCTTTTTGGGGACGTGTATGTTTCTTAAGAAATTTACCAAATCTTCATGAGTTGGCGGCGCACTTGTATAAGTCTAATGGGGAAAAAGTGCTCCATTTGTATCCTATTTTGCAGGATGCCTTCTAAGTGGTAAAGTGCACTTTGCTGTCTACATCCGTCCTTTGTCATATTAATCCTGATAAGGAGTTCATTGTGGCTTCTGATGCCTCCAACAATGCCATTGTGACCACCTTATTACAATTTGGAAAAGATGGAATAGAGCATCCAATGAAATATTTTCTTGGAAGATGCTTCAACCTGAGTTTAACTACACCGTCTATGACAAGGAGTTTTTGGCAGTGGTGGAGGCGCTTAATTATCGTTGTCATCACTTGCATGGCTCATCCCAACCATTCCGCGTTTGTACAGATCACTGTGACTTGTACTACTGCGCACCTCATGTCCTGACCCCGCAGCAAACTCGCTGGCATGAGACCCTGGCCCAATTTGTGTTCTCCTATGAGTTTACAACAGAGTATGAAAATGGTTTGGTGGATGCTTTGAGCCAAAACCCTGCGTTAACTCAAGATCCAAAGGAGACAGTGGTACTCAACAACCATTTAATGATTCTGACAGGTAAGATTGTGTCACAACGTCCCTCCCTCATGACCCACGGGTCAGCGCT
The DNA here is from genome assembly GCA_022478985.1 of Massospora cicadina. Taxonomy (NCBI): domain Eukaryota; kingdom Fungi; phylum Entomophthoromycota; class Entomophthoromycetes; order Entomophthorales; family Entomophthoraceae; genus Massospora; species Massospora cicadina. The sequence continues at coordinate 172,716 of JAKSZP010014459.1, forward strand.
TGCTCTTCTGGAAAATGCGGAGGAATATGGCATGTTCAGAAAAATAGTCCTTTCACAGCTTCTGTTGGCAGAGTATACTATGGTCCTTTCCAAGAGCAAGATGAATCAAGAAGAAATTACCAGGGGAAACCACATTAAGGATGAGATTGTATGGTTTCAAGACGCCTCTAGGTTCCCTGCAGGACCCCTTTGCCTTAAAATTATCTGGGATCATCATGATGGGATCACTAATGGACACCCTAGAACGGCAAAGACTCTTGAGTTTATCCACTGCACTTACAAATTGGAAGGGATTAGTCATGCTGGTTTACAGGTTTTGTAAAGAGTGCCTGGTTTGCAACCAAATAAAACCAAATTGCCAGCCCCTCGCAGGGCTGTTGGTGCCAGTTCAAAAGGTCAAAGGGCCTCAGACTTCCTTATCAGTGGATTTTATTGTGGAGTTACCTGCTTCTGAAGGCTACAACGCCTTCATGGTAGTTGTGGACCGTTTTACAAAGTTCGCCCACTTTATATTTTTTGTAGAACCACAGCAAATGTGAATATGCTGGCTAGGCTCTTTGTATTTCATGTGTTTGCCCTTCATGAGGTGCCCCAGGAGATCATTAGCAATTGTGGTCACCGGTTAACCTTTGTCTTTTGGGAAGAGTTGTGTAAGAATCTTCTGATTAATCCATGCTGTTTAACTTCCTATCACCCTTAATAAGATATGCAGACTGAACGAGAGAACCAGTGCTTGGAATAGTTCCTGTGGTATTATACATTGTGGACCACTAAGATTGGGTTTCCCACCTCCCCATGGCCCAATTTAGCTACAACAACGCCCAACATGTGCCAATCGGTTGTTCTCCCTTTTTCGCCAACTATGGATTCAACCCCTCCATTAAACATGGAGCCCAGTTTTGCATCCAAGGTGGAGCGGTGGAGGACTTTGCAAAGATGATCAAGAAAGTACACCAGGGGGTGAACACGAATTTGGATGCAGCAATGCAAGCATTATAAAGAGAACGTGGATGGGAAAATATGGGTAGGTCCTGCATATAAGGAAGGGGATCTCATGATGCTTGATGCAGAAACATCTTTATCAAGCAGCCATGTAAAAAGCTGGGACCAAAGAGGATTGGGCCTTACCGCATTGTTGTAAAGGTAGGTCACGCTTTGTACCAGTTGGATCTTCCTTTGTCATTCCAGATCTTTGCCGTCTTCCATTTAAGTAAGCTTAAGTTGTTTGAGGGCCACCCACCAGAGATTCCAGAGGCATATCTCGTGGATGGGGCGCCTGAGTGGGATATGGAGGAGATCATAGCCTCAAACCAAGTAAAAAGAAGGCTTAAGTACCTCATGTCCTGAAAGAGGAATTTGATACAGCGGAGAACAGTTGAGTATTAGTGCATGACTGCGCCCATATTTAAGGTCTGATTGAAGATTTCCACAAGCGTTTCCCCCAGGCTGCTGGACCTCAATCGAAGCAAACCATCACCACTATGAAGTTGGCCCCAGACCACAAAAACTATTCCCTGGTGTAAGCCCCTGGAGGGGGGTGGAGCCTCAAAAGAATGAGAGGGTAATATCATGGCTTAATGACATTATTAAGGGAATTAACTTTAAGGACAAGGATGGACGTCAGGAGGCTAAAAAGATTAGGTTTCAGGCCTCCCTGACCTTAAACATACCCTGTACCAACGCTGGGTACAGGCGAAATATGCACAAGTTGGTATTGAGAATTTTCATGATTCTCAGCCCAGCGTTACAGCTGGGGTGTTAAAACGCACCAGATACATTCTTAATCTTTATGGTTTGTCAAGGTTGCTCAAAGTTTAGGGGTTCAAAACCCATTCCATTTTTAATATTACCAGATAAGGTGAGTACAATTACAGTCTATAACTTGAGTTCAGTTAATCTCAAGTTACAGAACCCATTATGATGGTAGCATGCGCCTATTGGTTTGCTTAGGCTTAGCACCACTTCTGCCAATTTAAGTCTCCCCCCATTGTTTAAGTATGCTTTCATGAGACCAACTTTCCTCGTTGTTCAACTTCCTAAACAAAATTTCCCATTAATTTTACATTTTTAAATATGTTCCTTGGGCCAACCTTTGCGCGGACTTCTTTGGGGAGGTCTTCAACAACTTTGGACACTTTATTTTATTCAAATTAACTACAGTATCTGGTGCACCTTTGGGCCGCCCTGGTCCCATCCAGATCAAGGTACCCAAGCACCCTAGCACCAATCTACACTTGTTTATGGATTCCTCTTTGAGGTCCAACCAGGTTCTGTTGTTTCTTTGTTATGTGCTATTATACACTGTGTTGTACACCCTTGCCCTAGGTCCCTTTACTCTGGCACCCTCCACGGTTCCCTGTTTCCAAACTTGCTAACGGCTAGTTCCCTGGTGGTGTGGCTGTGCATCCCGTGTCACCTCTCTGGTAATGAGAGAGTTACAGACAATTTTTTGACACCTTAGAGGAGTAAGTATCATTATATGATAGTAATCACTCTTTATCCTATATGATTTTAGTATAGAGAATCCAGACAAAAAGGGGTATGTATTGATTTAGATCAGCAATCTTCTTATCAATTTTTTATAAACAAGTTCTAGAGCTAAGTGGGGTAGGTTTTTATATATAGTGTGAAATCATTATTATCTCATCTAATTTTTATATACAACAGACCTAGGAGGGATAGGTTTTAATATAGGGGTCATAATCATCATTATAATCAGAAGGTTATATATTAAACAAAACTAAATATGAGAAAGTATAGATATAGGCTAGTGATCATAGTTATCCCATAAAATCTTTATATAAATTTCCAGACTTAAAGGAAGGTAGCAATCAAGGAGAGCTTAGATCTTAAAGGGTTACCAGTGTAGCGTTAAATAATTGGAACCCACCCTTGATTATAGCACTAGCCATAAATACATTAATCACATCTTTGATATGATTTCTTATCTAATAGGATTTTAATTTATGGGTACAGGTTTCACCTTTGAGGGTATTATTTTATAGAAGCTAGGTGATTTGTTAAAATAAAACTCCAGATTCTTAATATATACCCTAGCTTATGATTTTTTAATTTCAGAGTCACCCTCAAAGTGGACGATGTAGATAAAAGCTAAATATACAATCAAGTGTATTATAATAACCATCATTAATCTTAATAACTTATCTTATAAAAATTTAAATAAAAAGCTGCTTTAGTTTGATTATATCCGTAGTTTTAAAATATCACCAATATGATGCATAACAAATAGATTATCTTAGTATTAAAATAATTTGAGAGGATACATATGGTTAATGAAAACTGCTCAGTTAATGAATGCAAATCTTAAAGAGTGGTAGAGCTTTTAATTACCCTTTAAGTATCTAATTAGATGTATGGTGTAGATATCATATAATTTTACTACATAAGAAGGTATTAAATTGTTTATTTTTTATAAGGGGAGATAGATGGTATTATCTGTCTATAAGCTTTGGCCTTTAGATGAACACTATGATATCAAAATAAAAGATTTATGAAAAGTATCTAATGGCTGTTTTGTTACAAATTCTTACTGAACTCTTGTGATAAAATTGTATCTAGCTATATTAAGTATATAAATGGGTACTAGTTTGTCCTATTTGAAGTGGTCTACATAGAGAAAAAAACTAAACTAAATGGATTGAAAGGAGGTTAAAGCCCAGTTAAATCTCAGCGTGCAGAGTTCTGAAAGGCTAGGAGCTCTATGGGCTGCATTGCTAATTGCTGTCTTGGTGGAGTGTTGGTGAGCACTTAACATAAGCACCATTTCCCCTACCAGGTTCACTTCAGGGATTATCCAGAGAGGCAATGACAGAGCTCTGCTCTACCATTGAGGCATACTCCCCTCTACTAGTTTATTAAATGATTCATAAATAAAATTTAGCTGTTAAATCAATTAGAATAGACCATATATGATGTATATATACTACTTTATTACCAATTTAAGATCTATGATAAAACCATATAATGGTTAATTGTTTAAAGATAGTAAAACCTCATAAAAGTCTAGAGGCTTACCAGTGCACCAGATTAAGGCTTTTATTTTCAACAAAGCTAAAGTTTATGATAACATCTAAACCTTTTAACTGAACTATAAGCAATTAATTAAAGATAGCTTTAAGTCTCTGAATATAAATGGACACTTAATTTTTAAGCCACAAAAAATAGATCCTATTTTTTCACTTAAGATCAGAAACACTTAAGAAATGGACTATTGTAATATAAGCATAGCTAAACTTAAAATGAACATATAGTAGATTTGTAGATAAGTATTTGGGTTTTTTATGGTTTCACGTTACTACTTATATAGATATTATCTTGCCATATAGCTAACAAACATAATAGATATGATTAAAAAATAATATAAAGTGTAAAGTACTTACTCAAGGCAGGCTATCCTGGAGACAAACACTACCTCTTAATAAGATAATAAACATAAAAACTAAAGTTAAATTTGGTTAATTAAAAACTTCTGCAAAGATTATAATAGTTTTTATGGATTAACTCAGAATTTGCAAGAATCTTAAATTAAGATGATTAATAGTTATTTGAAGCCTACACTTGGCACAGCAATATACTCACAAAGGCAGGATAAATCTAATCCTCAACATGGGCGCCTAGGCTTTACCAGAATGTGCAACCATCAAACCTTCCCTCTAAAACTTTTTAGCTACCCAATAAAAAGTATCTGTCTTTTTTTTAGTACTAGATGGTCCCAACCCGAGGGGGGAAAAGTATCTGTCTTTTTAACCAGTAATAGCTCAATTTTTCAAGTATATAATTTAAATGCCTGTAATAACTAGTTGCTTGTATACAAGGCTGGTTAGTTTGAAGTCATTGACATAAAAAATATACACCTTGTACTTCAATAATCCTATCTAGGATCAGTTATAAATTACTTATACTAAAGGCAATAGCAAAGCCTTTACATAATATATGTTAGTTTAATTTGTAAAATATTTACGTTTGAACTCCTTCACTAGACTAATATTAAATTTACTTGCTTAAAATTAATTAATGATTCACTTTCATCATATACAACATATTGACTTGCTCATGAGTTAACTAGTCAGTTTTATAAGTCATTTAAGGTGAAGCTTGCTCAATATTTATCTGTAACATGTTCCATATTTCTATATGTTACATAAAATATAATTAACAACTGTGTCATGGAACAGGCTAATAAGCTAAGATCAGCCTGCCAGTCAGGGTGGGTAACCACGTAAACACAAACAAGAATACTAGTGGTATATCTGACTACAGAGTTTTGTAGTTCATGGTGATGAAAAAAAGAAGAGGGTTTAAATTCACAACCACTGTCATGGACGGGCCCACAAGAAGCCATATGGTAGTAGCAGTAGTGGACACAGATTTAAAGGAGGCAGTTGCCACAGGCATAGTATGATTTCTAGGATCCTTCCCTACTATAGGAAGAGGAGTCACATGGGGTCATTGTGAAACTTGGCAGACTGGGTTGGAAGCTGTAAACATTTAGAGCTTTGGTTAATCAACTACCCCTTGTAGTGAGCACCAAATGTAAACTTTTGAGGTAAGGTTACTCACTGTAGCTCTCAAGTCTACTACTTAGGCTCTGATGTAAGCGTTGAGATAGATTATTTATACACTAATTGACTGGGTTGACAATAGTATTAAGACTGTCATCCTAATTGAGATTTTCACAACCAACTTGAGTATTATCTTAAACGCAATACTGGTGCTAACACTCTGCATTCTAATCCTTGAAAATACTTCTGGAAAGCAAGATAACTCCTCCCTATTATTCTTCCTTCTAGTGGAATTTACCCTATTAGTGGGTTCAGTGGTTCTCTCTATCTCTCTTGATGTAAGAACCCTCAGAGATCTTGATAGCAAGAAAATGGACAAATGATATCCTATCCTTTAACTCCAATACAAGAGTAAAATATACACTTTATTTAATACTATCTATATTATTTTAAGTCTTTAAGTTTCTACCTTTAAGTCTTACAACTTTTCTTTATTTGATATAAAACAAGGAAATTTATAGTGGAATCTGGCGCCCAAATCTTCCATTGGCGCCCAATAAGAAACGGCAGTTGTTTCCAATGGATTAACACTCTAAAGTCACTTCCAAATATGATATTCCTCAACCATCTAGTCAGATTTTACCGCTGACTTGAATGTAGCCCTTTCTGGGTTGATTTCAAAAACGTGTCCCAACACTTTTTCTTAAACAGCGTATTACAATAATTAGGCTAGCAACCTGATTAGGTAATGCGACTTTTTACCCATTAACTGCAGGTACATAAAAAAATTAACACAAGAATTGATACCAGAATAATTATTAACGCTTCAGCAAATAATCATAAATCCCTTAATTGATCACTGATAAACTCTGATCAATTAATACATTATAATTACATTACAAACTATTATATCTATAATTAAACCATATGTAAATACATTGTCAGGGATTGTCCCTAATGAAGCATTAGCAATAAAGCAGAATCAAATCTTAGAAGATATTTTATATCGTTAATAATAACAACCAACTATAGTTGTCATCTCTTATGATAACTCATATTCACTAAGTTAACTCTCTCAGCGGATAAAGCAGATTTTGTTACAATCTGGTAAGAAGGGTAATGTGGCATACTGAGATCTCAACGGAAGCACCTCAAGGATCATAGTCACATTGTGATGCCATAAGGCATCCAATAAAGGGGAAACACTAAAGTAGTTTCCAAACTGATATCCTCATTAAAACAGGAAAAGTAGCATGGTGGTCACAATTGCCACTTTCGCCAAGTCATTACACAGACCAGGGAACATGTCACTTAACATGTATTGCTTTGAACTTGACTAACAAAAAGTGAAAATCATTTATTTAAGAAATTTTTTATCAACAAAGTAAAAGAAATTGATTGACAACTACACCAGTTAGTTAGACTTGAGGCCCAGCCCCTGTGCCTTGACAGGGACCAGCGTCCCTTCAGAACCTAAATGGGTCCAAAGGCCCAGGTAAACCCCCTGTCACAGTTGATTGACTTGCTCATGAGGTGGAGTACATATTGGTCACTTCTCTGGCCCCAAAAGATGCTCCATCCATGCCTATCCCCCTTATCTACCTTATTAGAGATGCTAGAGGGGGTATGCTTAGACGTTACCCAATCCAGGGGTCACAGAAAGGCCCTTGGGGCTCACCCCACCCCTAGAATTTTTTTAAAATTTACTAAAAACGGGTCAAGACTTTTAAAGTCTGGTTCACTAATTCTAGGCCAGTAAAGCTGGTCTGGATTACCCATAACTAAAAATCGAATTAGACCATAATTTATAACCTGACAATTGCTAAATGAGCCAGTACAATTGTCCCAACCTACTAGAACAGATTCAGAAAGTTGGGATGCTGGCCACATGAGTCTAATGGTCAGGTCATGGGTTGGTAATGTTGACCTGACTTAGCCCCAGAACTTGTGGAAAATTCATAAAAGTTTTTTTTAAAAAATGTTGAGGCTTCAATATGCTTGCCCACCACTCCCCCATCCAATTGGAGTCCATGGCCAAATCTCAGTGACCAATCCCTTGATGCCTCTCCCCAATTTTCTCTCAACGCATAAGCTTAAAGCCCTTCACAGGGGTTTTTAGTTCATTTTATTCCCTTGCCTAAGCTGCGAATAATAAACCACTGCATTTTGCTCATCCTGTCATTGCATCCATTTATTATTTTTTGTCTTAAAAATTCTGTCTTTTGATATGGTGAAGCGTGCCACCGCCCAAGTTATCTTGATGCTCATTAACTAGGTCATATGTTTGGTTGACCATACCAACTGGCAGTTCATCATAAATCTCTTGGAACAATTTTCCCCAGATGACGCATCCCCACCTCCTGTTGCAAACATGCATCCCCTTATTTTGAACCCAGATCTTACCTCACTGTTGGTTTAGTAGAAGTATCTTATTTTGGATGGACCGTAACAGAGTGACTCCATCAATTGTCAGTGGAGTCCAGCTCCCCTCACAACCCTCCTGCAATAGACCTTGTTTGCCTTGAGGGGCCTGGTGCACCCCTCTCAGGGTGAGCTAAGCCCCTAGCTCTGTGTGGGCCTGTTTGTGTCCTTTTTTGTCACCAATCTTGTGGCAAAACTCAAAACACCCCAATTTCAATACACTACACCCATTTACTAAAATCAAAGGCCCACAACCAGGAACCACAAGAAGTTTTATCTTCCCTGCCTCCCCCTGTCTTTGGGGGTTGTCCCTGAAAGTAATGCAGCTTCCTCCATTGCAGCCATCTGGTTTTCCTTGAGGCCTTCAGTACATTGTTGAACTTTTACTTTCTCACATACAAGCTAAAACCCCACTTCTACAAGTCATTTGGACCGCTGTACCCCTGGTATTTTAGGTCCTCACTAGGTGTTCACGCACCCCAATTGGAATCCCAGTCTAATCTTTCTCAGATGCGACCTTGACACAGTTGTAGGCTGTTATCTTAAGAGTAAAAGGGTTGAGGACTAAGTGTACTTGCATAATTGTTAAGAGATCCCTCCTTGTCCAACTTTAACAGATTGACGCACTAATGTACTTTCAAGCTTTGACTCAGATATAACCTGGCTGTCTGGATTAATATCATTTTTTATAATTTTTTTTGAGGCTCAATTATGCCTAGCAGAGTGTCAATGATTTTTTTCAATGGCTGGCGAGGTGCGCCTAGGGCCAGTGAAGATACATCTAATTCCATAATAAATCATATGGTTTCAGTACATCCAAACATGATGTGGGCAGGCTCACCTTCACTGGCGGCAAGAGAGGGGAACAGACAGAGAATTTCAAATCTTAGATTGATTCAACAACTTTATATCATTGGGTATCAACTTGCAAGTAATATTGGCACTCAAACTAGGAGCTGATGCCTTCTTGCAAGGTGAGAGGCTACTACCTTCCTGTCAGCGATGGCTCCTAGCCACTGCCACCTCCTGGCGTACTTCCTGGAATTTCTCTACCAGCTATTGGTTAATAAGGAGAGGGAGGGGAAGTAGAACCTTTAGAAAGTAAGCTGTTATCCACCGCTCATCAACCACATGGGCTAAATCACCTTGGTTGATAAGAGGGGAGGCCTACCTCTTTGGCAGTTCTTGGTCTTAAAGGGAATATTTCCCAGTTAAGATGCAGTGGGTGCTCCCCAGGACTTACAACCTGCTCTTAACATATGGCTTGGTATATGGAACTAAATCTGATAAAAGAATCTGTACATACTTAAAAATATGGTAAATTGTCCTCCTACCTACTTTGGCGTGTAACTTTCTATTGTTGATATGAATTAATACTATAAGCTCCTACTGATAAAGGGAAATGCATAAAGGAACCATAATCTGCTTTGATAAGCCTTATAACTTGTTAGGTGTGCCTTTACTATGCTTAGTTTTTACATGCAATTATTTATATCATCTGCAATTAAAGGTACTTCAAATGGTTACTTTAGCCTCATGATAGCTAAGTACTTGTTTAGGATATTATGATAAATCAGTTGCCAGAATAAATTTTGCAACAATGAAAAACTATTCTAAAAGCCAAATAAAGCAATGTAAAGTTTTACAAAATTATTTTTGTTCTATTTAGATAAAAATATGTCAACTTTAAAAACTTTTATATGCTACCAAGCTATAAGATATTTACAAATACTTGCCTCCATCAAAGTTAAGAGCTTTTTTTACAAAATATTGTATATAGGGTGTGATACTTGGTAATTGATAGCTGGAGAATACTTGATCATCAGGTTTTTTGATAAAAAAGTCTAACTATCCTTATTGTTTTATACCCAACTTAGTTGTATTTTTTTGAGACAGAAATCATGTCATCTGATATATATGGGTTAATAATTAATAATACATAACAATATATAAAATTTCAAAGTTTAACATTAGACTAATTGAATTTCCAATTAATATTTTGACAATTTATAGGTAATTTAAGTTAATATCTTTATGAGATAAACCTTATGATGTTCAATATAGTAAAAAATAAATTCAAGAACTATGTATAGAGTTATTTATATACTAATAAAATTAAAGCTTAAATATCTAGATGTTCCCTATTAAACAATCATTAATATGAATTATGTAAAACTTTGTAACTACTATAATGTAGTATAAAGGTATACTTTTAAAAAAACGCTTAATGTCATATATAAGGCCTCATGTAACCAGCCATCAATCTTGACCTAGGTGTGCACTCCTTTAGAGCCAAAAAGGGGTCAAATTCCAAGGCCATACTCTCACCAAAATCTATGACCTAGGGTATATCCTAGATGAGAGATGAATGGCTGCTGCTCGCCCTGTAGGCCACATGGTCCTTCCACTCTTCACCAACTCAAACCCATCCTAATGTCAAAATCTACAAAGTTTTACTTGAAAAAAGTTAAGCGACTGTGTGAAGATATCAGGAGAATTCAGAAGCCCCCACCACAGATCCCATTTACAGCCTCCAACTTGTAGGTCAACCTGAAGTTAAAATGAAAGGGGAAAACTTACATATAAAGCAAATTTAAGAAAAAAGTTGAATATAAAGGGTCAAAAATGGGGTTTAAACCCAAAACCCTATTCCAAAATCAAAAATGCGATTTTGGACATTTGGAATTTTAGGAGCTATCATGAGCATAGTTTATAAACTTTGGGCAATACTATCTAGGCAAAATTGGGGATTTATTAAATAATGAATTCAAAAAATGGGACTGATCCCCTATCAAAATTCAGCTTAGCAGCTGTTCATTCCCTTTACAATATATAACCCAGCATCCTGCTAATATTAGGGCATTGTGTTATTTTCTTTATTATTTCCCATATAAGATTTCATTAAAATTTACTTTTTGAACTTGTTAGATTTTGATGGTTGACTCAAAAATAAACCCTTTAAGAAAACCATCAATGCTGATAGATTACTCCCATTGATGGATCCTTTGATCCTTCTCAATTTATCTTCATGATCTGATAAATCAGATTTACCTCATAACTGCTCTGATTGCGTCTGAGGTAACCCAATTATCAAAGCTAATAATAGCTATGATATGATCACATTATGGCCAATTATGGATCCACTTGGGTGCAAAGTGGTCTCATGGCATTAACTAAATTGCACTTTCTAAATTAGTGCACTAATATTAATGCACTAAGGCGGAATTTTGGGTTTGATTAATGCGATCAATTTTATTATGCACTTAAACATAGACGTCCCAATTAAGGGCGTACTTAGTGCTATTGAGAGGCCTGCCAACATCCTGATTAGAGGTGCGTCATCTTTATTGTTTATATATATTATTATCCCCATTTATTGTTATTCATTGAGTAATGATGTAGCTCTAATTTGGAAGATTTTGATGTTTAGTTTACAACCAAAATCTTCCCAATTATGAGTAAAATTGCCTTCAATCAGGCTGTAATGATTGTTATTTTTAGTCACTTCATGGGCCAAATTGACTTGAGGATTTTTCATGATTATTGCCATGACCAACAAAGGATTGGCATAAATGAATGAACTCATCTAATAGATGAGTTCAGCCAGGAGATGCCTGAGAGGTATATAATACCAGCGCCTGGACAATTAATAAATCATCATAATTTATCATTTAAATATTGATCATTAGCTACTGTTTCTTAGTTTATAAATATTGTTTTCCATCTGTCATCTATCTGATATTTTTATCTGTTGCCTCTACGTCTATATTAGATAGTTGTGTGCATTTATACTTCCTGAAGAGAAGTACTCAATTTACCTGCTGGAGAAGTAGTCCCAATTATAGAGGAAAAATTTCCTAAATTTGTATGAAGACAGAAGGTCTCATAATTGTTGTTGCCAGTAGACTTAAGAACGGTGAGCATACTGGAGTTACTTGGCTATTATTGAGGATTATCAGAGAATCTACTTCCCAAGTATAAGCAAAAGTTTCAATTGAAAAGCGAGTATTCATCCTCAAATTCATTGTTAAGTTATTTTAGCTTCCACCATTGGCTGAAAACTTAACTGAACTGTCTCAACTTGTTAATTTCATATATTAAACGACATATGAGAATAATTCTCTGGGTTGGAGCATGCTCAAACCCCCTCCCAACGCGCCCACCCAAAATCCCCTGAATCCAGCGGTGACTTGCTGATCTTGGCTGCCCCTGTGGCTCTTGGCGTTCCCTAACCAAAAGTCAGGTCATTCCTTAGAACTCTGGGTTCCTAACATCATAAGATAAATCTGAAATATAAACTAAACTTTAAATACACAAATATTGTTACAACCAGGTCTATGGGGCTGTATCTAGATAATGGGGCACAACCAATAGTCCTTAAAACTTCCTTAGCAATAAAATATAATCTGGTGGAGGGTGCCTCAGTGGTAGAGTATGGAATCAATAACCTCTGCCTCCAAAGTTCAATCACATTAGATGAACTTTGGGTAGAGGACGATTTATGACTGAGTTGGCATTATGCACCAATGCCTAAAACTGAGATAGCAAATAGCAAGGCAGTCCATGGAATTCCTAACCAATTATAATGCCGCACATTGCCAGACAATTACCTGTCCAATTTTGTAATAAGAGTGATTCAGGTTTAAATAAGGCTAATACCGCCAAAAAACCCTGGTTGATACTTGGTGGAAACCCTCAAATTGGGATAATGCGATTTCCTCCTCTTCTTGGCCAAATAGGCCTATAGTTAATAGCAGGGTTACAACAAATTGGTGGTGAAATAAGGGGAACCATTATGAGGTCCCTCCCCATCTACTTAATAAAACACGTTCACTGACTGACTGACATCTGAAACTATCAAGTCTGATAGGTATAATCTATTTGAGTGAGTGGGTGATACTTGTCATATATTAGCTAATAATTTACCAAATTGCTCATCTGAAACTGATTGAGTCTGAAATGTTCAAGAAATTTGGGCGAGTGGGTGATAAGTGGCAAATATTATCAAATAGTCACCAAATTGCTCATCCAAAACTAGATAAAAATCAGTATTAGGGTTTTAAGTAGATTAAGTAGTTAGAATAATTAGCTCACATGCCATGGGGCAACAGCAAAGCTGTTAGTCCGAGTGGCACAAGAGTAGCACTGGCACAGCCTATAGGCTATTTCAGTGTGAGATTACCATCTGATAAAATTTTTAATTACTGTAGTGAAGCATGGATATCTGGATGTTAGGTTTATATAGTTTTAAAAAAGCTGCTTAATTTGGTTCCCCTAATTAATAAATACTCTTAGCGAGTTAAGTAGAAGTTGATTTAGTAGTTTGGAAGACATGTCACATACACAATACTTTATATAAAAAGATGTTTTGGGTATCAGTTTGGTGTTATTTGATAGGTTTATTTTGTTTGGCTGAGTGGTAATGAGCTTTTGGTTGAATTGATAGGACATGGTTTAGTTTTGAGGGTTGATTAGCTATTGGTTGAGTTGATAATTTCCACTTAGGTTTAGCTGAGCGATTGGTTGGTTTTGGTTGATTTAATTGAGCAATTAGATTTGGCTGAGTGGTTATTGTTTATCTATAATATAAAATCTAAATAAATTTGAATATATAAAAGTGTATAGACACCATAGCAAAGCATGGGTAATGAATGGCTAGTGATAGAATAAATTAGTGAGTATAATGAGTTTCTTTTTTTACCACTAGTGGTGCCCAACCCAAAAAGGGGGAGCCGCCATGCATCAAGTATAATGAGTTTTTATAAAAAGGAACTTTAACCTTCAAGGAAGTCTCAAACTGCATAGGTTCAATAGAAATTAAATTGATTTATTCAAAGCAAACTCTAAACCTATTTTTTATCAATTTAATATTATAAGTATATTTGCTATTGATTTAACAAAATCAATCAGAATAAGTTTTAGAAATATGACAAATAGAACCAAAAGTAGGAAAGGTCATATTGATGACCATACATGTTAAAATTCCTTAATTATTAGCTTTGTTAAAGGATCATTATATTTTAATCTAGAATTTATAGAATTATGACTGTGGGATAAATTTACTCTTGGTAAGGAAATTCTTTGAATCAATTGACACATTTTTAGTGGTCAATCTTTTTTATAAAACTCCAAACTTTATTTAAAAAATTAAAAAGAAAGTAAGAGGGGAGGGAGGAATACAAGCGATTTGGCCAAGTTTTAGTGTATAATCTAAATCAAAACTTTGAATCAAAAGCCCAATTGATTTTAAAAATACCTCCTCAAGCATAATAAGCTCAGCTTTTGGCTCTAAACTTAAATTTTATAAAGGTCAGTTGTTCAAATACTGGTGCAATCACTTTTATCTATATGTATAAAAGAGAAATATCACTGACTGACTGACCCATCACAAAATCTCCAAAAAATAACTAACCAAGAAACTCAAATTTATTATAGGTTCATTATGTGATGTAGGTGAGCATAAAGAAAGGGTTTTTGAAAACTCAAAGTTAACTAAAAAGTTTTAGATATAATTGAATAACCTATATGTTTTGATGGTATTTGCCATATTGCTATAGCTAAGAGTTTTATATTTGGTTGCTTTAATAGTTGTTTATGAAAACTCACCCATAAATTTTAACCAATCAAATTACTTAATTTAAGCTCTACTGATAAGATTAAAAATTGTTAATACTGTTAAATATCTAATTGGTCCTTTCTATCAACACTAGCATCCATTACCCTGCTTCACTATAGCATCAATATAATTTTAGATGATTTGAATTAATTAATTTAGATTTTATACTATAGATAAACAATAACTACTTGGCCAAATCTAATTGCTCAATGGAAGCAACTAAAGACCACCAACCACTCAGCCAAGACTAATTATTTTTAATTGCTCTTCTATAACTTAGTATGGCAGAAATCCTCAAATCTTGTAATTGATTTCTAACTACTTTCTAGACTAGCTTGAGGTTTTTAAATTTGGTCACTTATGTACCTCTGATGACAATATAATAATGCATTAAAAGATTTAATTCTAACGTTCAAAATACAAAGTTTATTTATATTAAGTGAAAATCCTATATTTTTTGGTGATAGTCAGTATATACTTACAGCTAAGCAGTTTGATATTTGGTTAATTTAGAAAGTTTCAAGTTTCCTTTCCAGAATATCTAAAGCTATATATTTGGCACATTTTTATATCTCTGATGACAATAAAATATCTTATTAAAAATTATAAAAAGTGTGAATTTTGAAAAATGAAAACATTTTTGTAACGTTTACCATTTTTAATTGCTTTTCTTTATTTAATTGCTTTTCTTTAACTCACAATGAGGTATGTGTTCAAATCTTGCATCCTTTATTTAACACATCTCCTGTCATAATCTATTGATGAAATTTTGCACAATTACTAAAATCAAATGGCAATACAATCTTCCACCTTAATTTTTTATTTTTATTGTAAATAAAAAAGGTTTATATATAAGAAGTAAAAATACTATATATTTTCAATGGTATTTGGTATACTGTTACAGCTGAGATGCTTGATACTTGGTTATTTTGATAGTTTCAATGGTTTTGCCAAATGGTTGGTGGGTTTAGATTGATTAATAAGATTGATTTTTTTAGTAAGCAGTTAGTGATTGGTTAATTTTGTTAAGTTACTTGGTTTTTGGTAAGAGTTGGTGGTTTTTGGTTTTTGGTTGATTTTAAAATCTGAAACCATTTTTCCCAAGATTTACTTGGGTTTATCTAGTCCTGTATTTAAATTAGTTTGACCTTCTCTGCAGAGACTGGCTTCTTTTATAAAGTTGGAGGGGTCACCCAAGGTGCAAATATTTCCCCCCACAGTGATTGGTCAAATTCATTAAATCCTTTCCTCACGGACTTGTTTTACCTGATATTGACACTTGATTGGCCATTCCATTAAAGCAAGGAAAATTTCAAGAGCACTGATAGGTCAAACGCCCATATTAACTAATTAAATTGCACCCATCCTGTACCAAATTTCCTGGTAAACTCACTTCAAACCTTGATACAAACTTGAATACTAAGCAGCCCAATAATGAGGGGGTTCACTTTATCCCAATTTCTGCCCCTAATAAAATTCTTATAAAAATCTAATTTTTTAGTATTCAGTTTAGATTTTCTAATTTAAACTTAATTAACATAAAATCTACTGTTACATTCATCCAGCAGTTGAGAGTTATATTTCTCCAGCAGAATATTGTTGGAATTGAGGTATAAAAATGCACCAGAGAGCATACCAACAGCCTGAGTTTCAACAAGTGGTGCTCACTACAGTGGTATCTGTACACTAAAATCTTGTAAAAATTGGAGGGCGTTCAAGTGAGTACCCCTCTTACCCCTCACACTAAATATGACACAAGGATAGTTACCCTTAAAATGCAACTAGCCACTGCACTTTACCACCTTGAAACATCAAACTGCGCCCCCTTCTACTTTACATGAGGATATCTCTTATTAAAACTCCTTGTAAAGACAAATTTACCCCCAGAGATTAGCATTGCCTCATTTATATATATCTATGAATCTGCCATGGAAGGCGCCACTGAACAACAAAAAGTCAAGCACATCCTCTCTCTCCTGAGTTGCATGGCCCAAGAGGTAATGGTCCCTCATATGGACACTTTTAGTACATGGGCAGAGGTTAAGGACGCGCTGACTGCTGAATTTGGCTCAACGCAAAGTTTAAAGAGTAAGAAGAAGGCTTTTATGTGCCTCATCATGAAAAGATGAAAAATATCTCACCACTTTTATTAATCAAATTTATGGTGAAGCTCAGCCCCTGATGCTTGATAATATGTTACCTCTTGATGATGCCCTTGCTGCCATTCTAACTGGCTTAGCTTATGACCCTTTCATAGCAGAGCATCTTGTCTCTGTTAAACGCCAAATCCATACTATCTGAGATATCAAGGAGATGCTGCTAGAGGTTGCATATATATATAACACTGAGGCTACTTCAAAAGTTGTGTCAAATCCACAAGTCTTTACCATTAAGGTTTCTCAACCAAAGCCCCACAAAAGGAGTCATGGATGATCCTTATGGCCCCACTTGTGTTGAGTACTACCCCAAGACCAGAACCTGCAGTGCGTCTCAAACCTGATCTCCCTCCAACCTGCAAGCCTGAGGTTAATAAGCCAGTGGGTTAGAGTGCGCTACCATCAGGGGGCCGCGCTCCCTGCCACAAACTGCTGACCAAGTTCAGCATTTGCCATTTATTAAGCCTCTGCCCCACCCCAAGCCCTCCGCGGAGAGGTCTCTCCAAGAGGCCCAAAAGGCTGCTCTTAAGCCCCTAACCTCTCCTTCCGGTGACAGTCACTCCCATAAACCGTGGGCTCAAGGACAAGGCTTCTCAAGCTAAGCGGCCTGCTCCCCCAATGTATATAGCTGCAGATGGCCCCAAAACTAGCGAAGTTATGGCTTCCACCTCCAACTGCCCTTCTAGCATCCACCTAATGGGTGTGGTAAACCCTTCTGATGATGAATCTGAAGGGGTTTAAGAGGACATTGGTATTATGTCATAGGGCCCCTGTTGAAGTAGGTATACAGGATCAGTTGAACCCTGAAGGAAAAGATAAAGCCCTGATCCCTCAAGAAACCTACCTTAATCAAGTGCTGAGGTGCCCTGAGGCTATTGATACTGCAAAGCGATGCTGACCAGTTTATTGCTTCTCTGATCAACCATTTTATAATGTTCACACCCTACAGTCTATTAAAAATATTTATCCTGAGAAGGCTAAAATGCTTGCTTCTACTCTCCATCTTAAGGAAGTATTAGCTCTCCACCCTTACTTTGGCAGGACCATCACTAAGGTAAAGGTCGTTATTCAAAAATCTGGGTTAGGGCTAACTTAGACACTGGATCTCCCATGAACGTTCTCTCTTCCAAGCTGATTAAGAAGATTAAGCTGGCTCCTGTTCCTAAGTATATGCAGGAGTTTGTAACGTCAGGTCCCAACAATACCCGTGCTATTGGAGCCTATTCCTCTTTGCCTATTCAGATTGGAAAGCTCATTTTGTGATCTCCCGCCGTGGCCTTGTTTAATAACACTTATGACATGCTTATTGGTACATAGTTTATGATTGAGTATGAGGTATAATAAACATGAAACAGAGTTACCTCTCCCTACTTGGGCATGAAGTCCAACTAATCTTTAACTCTGAAGAACTCAATAAAAATAATACTGCTTCTTAGTTAAATACCCTTCCACTGCTTTAACTTCATTACACACGACCTCTGTATGCAACACAAAAAAGTTGCCTGATTGGTAGACGCTTCAGAGGGCAAACCCTTTTGTGCTTCAGTAGAAACAGTAACCAAAGTTGATGAACAATGGGTGGTCACTACCAACATTACTCTACAGATCCCCAGGTCCTTTCTGCTGCACATAACTAGCATTGATGGAGTAAGCTCTTCTGAACCCCAGGTGTTACTGGGTATACTAAATCCCACCTATCAACAACCTAATAGTATCCTATTATGGAACATTATCATTAAACTCATCATTGTCAAAAAACATCAAGAGATAGGGAAAGGTCTTCTAATTCCCCTCAATGAGATTGACAGGGTCCACTTTATTGGGTTGATGTTGGATATGGGTTTAACCACTGACCAGTTGGTGTGTACTCTGCCTAACGTCCACATTTCTGATGACCTAACCCTGGGTGAGCTTGAAAAAGTTCATTCTCTATTGGATACCTATGGTGATATTTTCTCCCAAACTGAAAGGATTATGAGCACATGAAGGAATAGAGACACACTATTGATGTTTATGATGCCCAACCTATTTGATCTAACCCTTACTGTAAGTCCAAAGTTGAAGAGCAGCAAATGAGGGTTGAACTCAAGCAGTTATTAGATGATGAGTTATTAGATGATGGGTATATATAACTTCCCAAAGCCCTTGGGCGTCTCCTCTCTTGCTGATCAAAAAGAATAATGGAGGTCATTGAGTAGTGATGGACTATCATAAATTGAAAACCTCATTAAGAAAGACAACTATCCTAACCACCGCATAGATGCCCTTTCATAAACTCCCCAGCTCAAAATTCTTCTCAGCCATGGATTTGGCCAGCGGATACTGGAAAATGGATCTCTCTCCTCAAGGTCAGGAGAAATGTTCTCTCATTTGCAGTGAAGGCTTATTTCAGCTTACCCACCTACCCCAAGGGCCGTGCAATGCGCCGGCATCCTTCCAACGTGCAATGGACCACATTATATGGGACCTCAAGCTAAGCAGTGTGATTATCAATCTTGATGACATTCCTGTCTTTTTTGCAACGTTCACTAATCATCTCGCTCATCTAAAAGAAGTCTATCAACGCCTGCGGGCTTCTAACATCTAGTTGAAACTATCAAAATGCACCTTCTTCCAAAAGAAGCTTTTGTTTTCTTGGACATGCTATTTCTCAGGAAGGGATCCAGCCTTTACATGATAAGGTTGAAACTATCTCTAAAATGCCTGCCCCTAAGAACCTCCAGGACATCCAGGTATCTCTGGGTATGATGGGGTTTTATAAGTTCATCCCCAAGTTCGCCCAGCTCAGTGAGCCTCTCTTCTGACTATTGGCTAAAACACCCACTTCTATTTGGGTATAGAACAAGCGACTGCGTTTGAGATGTTAATGAGATTGCTTAAGCAACGCCCTATCCTACACCACCCAACTAAGGGAAACCCTTTATATTGTTCATCAATGCCTCAGATTATGCCGTTGGAGCCATCCTGTCCCAATTTGTCACTATTGGAAATCCCAGTTTACGACCACCATAAAATAAATAATCCTTTGGTGCACTGACAAGCAACCAAAGTAGCCTAACTGAGTAGGGAGAGTTTTGGGGCACTGAAAGCACCAAACATTGCCTAGTAAGAGTTGGTTATGCAAGGGTTGAATAGTGGTTGGTCTGACCCAACAATGCAAAAACTCCTTGAAACGGATACCAAAAAAGACCAACAGGTAAGCGAGGTATGCTAACCCCAAAACAATCTTTGTTGCTATTCTGGAGATAAAAAGGGCCCGACGACCAGAGCTAATCTAGGGAGCAACCAACAATGCTATCCAGTAAGGGAAAGCTAAGGTAAATTATTCCAAAGTGAACTTTAGAATGGGCAGGCACACTTTATAAAGGACGCACCTCAGGGGCCTCACCCAAGTCATTGATTAGGCTTGCAAAAGTCTAATATACAACTTGGGTGAGGCACAACCCAGCGCCCAAAATACCAAGCTAAAATTACTTTTAAAACGATTTGACTCACATTTGGAAAATCCAAATCCAAGCCTAATGTAACAATTGAGATGAACTTGATTGTCACACAATTGGACAGTAATGGAATAAATCATCCGGTCTCCTACTTCAGCAAAATGTATTCATAAAGCTGAAAGTAACTACAGTGTCACTGAAAAGGAGCGCCTTGCAGTATTACTTGCTATTATACATTTCCACCCTTTCCTATATAACACTTCCTTCACTGTGGTTACTGACCACATCTCTTTAAAATGGCTACAAAACATGAAGAATCCCACTGACAGTTGGCCCACTGGGCCCTTTAAACTTCAACATTATGATCTAAATAAAGAGCACCAAGCTGGGACATATCATATTAAAGTGGATTTTTTTCTCAGCTGCCTATCCTTCATCTGGACAACAGTGAAGCGGAGAGATTGCATGATCTCCTTATAGATCCTGAGGCCTGGGACAATGAGGATGACCCTTCAAGAAATTTAAGCATGACACTTCCACAACGCTAAGATGGAGAGAGGAAAATTATATAAGAGGGTAAAAGTAATTTGCTGCCCTATCTGTGACCTTTAGAATGTTCACTGGTGTTCTTGGACGCACACTCTACCCTTGGGCATGGTGGAGTGAGGAAGACGTATGAGTGGATAAAGGAATGGTACTATTGGGAGGGCATTATGGAATCTATTATTGAAGTCTTAATTGCCTGCTAACCTGTAAAAAACAACCCTAACCCAAGACCAAATTTTAGTACAAACTGACTACCCCTCAACAACCTTCCCACACAATCAGTTTAGATGTGGTAGGACCTCTACACCATACTACCAGTGGGAATCACTATATATTGGTAAATATTGATCACTTCACAATATGGATTTAAGAAGTGCTTCTCCCTGCCCAAACTGCAAAAGCTACCACCTCTTTCCTCCACCAGCATATTTTCACTCGCCATGGATGTCCCCAAGTCCTCCTCTGTGACAACGGAAAATCTTTTTTTAGTACTAGAAGGTTTCAAGTGACAACAGAAAATCTTAACCTCTATAATGGTTAAGATGTTTGCTACCTCTATGAGAGCCTAACAGATTTTTAGGCCCCCTACAACCCCTCTACCAATAGAACAGTTGAAAGAGAAAATTGGACCTTGGTATCTATAATGTGAAAATGGCCACCCCTGACCCTCTATACTGGGATAAGTTTCCGCCTAGTGCTCTTATGGTTTACCGCATTAGCTACCATTTGATTCTCAAAATCTTTTTTCCTCGTTCTATATGGGTGACAACCTGGGATACCCGCTCTATTAGCCAAAGATGTATTTACTGGTAATCCAAATGATCCTGACAATGCCATTACGAGATTGGCCTAGCACATCATTTGG
Source organism: Massospora cicadina (assembly GCA_022478985.1). Taxonomy (NCBI): domain Eukaryota; kingdom Fungi; phylum Entomophthoromycota; class Entomophthoromycetes; order Entomophthorales; family Entomophthoraceae; genus Massospora; species Massospora cicadina. The sequence continues at coordinate 194,282 of JAKSZP010014459.1, forward strand.
CTACAATCTAAGGCTAAGGATAACTTAGTTAAAATGGTCATTAAAGAGGGCCAGGCCGCCAACTAGTTTAGGCCTCCCTTGCCCACCTTTCAACTCTCTGCTGTATTATGCTACCATAATCGCATCAAAGCTAGGAGTGAGAAGCTTGGTCCCATCTGGGAGGGACCTTTTGTCATCACCTATAAGAGGGATGATGAATAATCCATCAAGTCATTAGCTACAGAAATTACTAACTAAGTTCATGGACGTTTCCTGTGCCTTTATTCTCCCTCTAATACTCTTAAGGGGGTAATGTCAGACAATTACCTGTCCAATTTTGTAATAAAAGTGATTAGGGTTTAAATAAGTCTAATACTGCAAAAAAACCCTGGTTAATTCTCAGTGGAACCCTCAAATCAGGGTAATGCAATTTACTCCTCTTCTTGGCAAATAGCCCTACAGTTAATAGCAGCGTTACACCAAATTAGTGGCGAAATCAGGGAAACCATTCTGAGGTCCCTCCTCATACTGTATATAATTTAGTTAAATCTTTACTTCAGAGACTGGCTTTTTCTATAAGCTTAAAGGGGTTTATCAAGGTGAAAATATTTTCCCCACAATGATTGGTTCAAATACACTAAATTATTGCCTCACGGACTTGTTTAACCTGCTATTGAACCTTGATTGGCCATTCCATTGAAGCAAGGAAAATTTCAAGAGCACTGATAGGTCAAGCGCCCATATTACTTAATTTGGATGCACCCAGCCTTTACCAAATTTCTCTTCTGAATCACTTCAAGCCTTGATACAAACCTAAATACTAAGCAGCCCAATATTGAGGGGGTTCACTTTTACCCCAATGCTGCCCTAATAAAATTCTTATAAAAACCTACCTTTTTGGTATTCAATAAAGGTTTTCATATTTAAACTTAAGTAATAAAAATTATCTATTACATAAATCACAGCATTTGAGAGTGATATTTATCCAGCAGAATATTGTTAGAAAACAAGTACAAAACGCACCAATGAGATTACCAAAAGCATGAGTTCCAACGCTCCTGAAGGTTTACTGGGATTTAATTTCCTTTACCATTTATTTTTCTTTTTCCCCATTAAATTGGTGCAGTATTGTCTCCAGGTTGGCCAATATAAAATAAATAAATAAAGAATTTAATTAATAAGAAAATTTAATAATTGACATGATTTTGACTAAACGCTCTTACTAGTAAGTATATATATAATTATCTTGACTACATAATTAATACATGGTTATTTGTTTTTAGTATCTGTATAGTATATAATGAAACTGATCCAAACATCTTTGTACTAAGCTATAGGTAACTTGATATCCTCTTAATCATCTATTTAAATAATTATAAGAGACAGAAAATAGAGACAGATGCTGATCATAAAAAAAGTAAAATTTGATGTTACCTACTAAGTTGCGTAAATGATATATATCTACTTTTAAAATAAACAGGCATAAATTTATCTGAAAATCTGTTATGACTTCACATCATTCCATAATATAATGGTATCTTCCTGAAATGACAAGGAAAAAATATAGAAGGAATTTTTTAATTACATGCTTTCAATGGGTAACCCTTTTGTAAGCGGCTAAAGATGTAGGATAATGAATTTTGGTATGGTTAAGATGACTTTTAGAACTTGATGATTGAGTGTGTCTTGTTTAAAGGTTTTCAAATCTTAAGGTTCAGATAAACTTGGTTTGGAAAGGGCTCAAGCCATCTTCAGTTTTAAATTAATCCAATATATATTAAAAAGCCCTATAGCTAGGGAGGATAAAAAGAAAGAATTGATCCTTGGATATAAACTTCTTTTTATATGGCGTGTGCCCAGGAAGGCTATATATAGTAAGAAAATTGAGCCAATATAACTAACTTAAGATTATTTTATCCATCTATAACTCTTTTCTACTTTTAAGGAATAATATTACAGATTTAACTTCAAGCCAAGGCTAAAAACTCATAGCTATTAGCCACTTTTTTATTAGAATAGATGCATCCAAAAATTGCATTTTCAAAAAATTCACTTTTATGTCCTCGTCCTCCCTTAAAGCGCTCAGAAAAATTTTTATTTCTATAATGGGCCTTCTGAGTTTCTATTATCAAAAAATTATTTCATCTATGGACAGTAACTAAATTTTGAAAAAACTAAGTTATTAATGGGGACATTAGCATTAACCAATGGATAACATTTTATTGTTCTGAGGTGGATCCTCCTAACCTGGCTATCCTTGATATTAGTGCTAAGTATGGAGGGATAGTACCCTCTATTGACCAAAATAAATATCAAAATAGAATTATATATAGCTCTAATCATCCAACTGATAATTAAAGGCATATCTATACCTGAAGGACAACTAAGATAGTCAAGGTAATATTATGTACCCTCTACTTTGAGAGTTCAGTACCAATCTTCTACTTTGTCATCTAAGAAGCAGGTACTATATCCAACCACTATACTATTTTTATAAACCATTCCATCTATCATATTATGCAGATTGAAAGATGTACCATCAGGGAATCTTGATGCAATTAAACCATATTCAGTAATTGCTCTATTATGCCTTTAATTTTTTATCAATATGCTTCCTACTTTGTACAAGAGAAAACATTATTAATCCTAATGATTGTTGACTGCTCAACGTAATCTATCAATCAACAGGTGGCCTAACTGTAATTTGGTTTTCCGCTTAACTACAGAATTAACTACTAGAAATAACAATGCAGTAACTGAAAAGCAATTAAAGCTGTGTCATTTTGTCTCATTAACGAGGACTCTAATTACCATATTAGAATCAAATTAAAGTACCAATTTGTCCAATTAAATGAGGTTCTTATTCAGATAAAGTGCAAATTGATCTCGTCTGGTCTGAACTCAGGGAGCATCTTTTTAGAGGCCATGGCTCATCTGGGCCTAGAGGCCACAAAACTATCAAGGGCATCCAGACTCCCATGAAACTACTCCTTTTGAATTGGAGGATAAAGCTATATGCTCCAATTAATGAATAAGAAAAGATTATCCAATTAAAAAAGTCTATTTTTAGTGGCACATGGTTGCATGGTAGAAATCAATAGCAATCTTCTCAATCCTAATTGAACTATTGAAAATACTAACTAAGGACTTATGAATATGAAACAAAATTATGATTATCTAGCAAGTATCTATATGGAACTGAAGATATATTATTTATCTTAGATGCAAAATCAAAGTCATCAAAAGAGGTCAGCTTAACATAAAGGAAACTTATAGGCCCAACAAAGTTAAACAAAACGGTAAAACAATATAGATCAAAGGGCTGAGATTCAGTTTAACAAGGCAATGGGCCAATACACAAGAAGATGAATATAAATATATTTTAAGAACTTAGTTTGAATTACTAAAACACATGGCTAGCCCAAACATAGTCATATGCAACAAAAGTTGCACCAAAAATAAATTTTATGCACCCAAAGCTCTAGCTTTTAAATTACTTTGAAGAAAAAGAAAGTAAAGATGAAGGCAGTAATTCATATTCTATATGTCTACATAAGCCTTATAGGGGAAGCCACTGAATGATAAAGAGTAAAGAACTTACTAATTTGTTAAAGTCATACTTCCAAGGAGATTGTGGTCCCAAATTTAAAGATAAAACGCTGGAAACCAAGTCAAAGCTTTCTTTAGAAAGAATTTTTAAGAAAGTTGACACTTTTTATTCAAAAGCAGGGCCTTATGGAAATACAACTTAGAAATGAGAAACTCCTGTGAGCTGCGAATTGATCCTATTTATGAGATCAAACATTGTTGCCTGCAACACCATTAACCTAAACAATGTGATTACTGCCACAGTGTCAGACTTGGCTCCTTACTCTTTACTACAACTCCATATTAATATTTAAAGAGAAAACTGATGTGCGTTATTTATAGAGGAGAATTTAATTTATCCAGATATCTTACTCCAAAAATTGACCAAAACTTAATAAAATTTCCTATGAGTCTCCATAACTGCGATCTAGAGAGAGATAATTAAGAAGAATATGTATTGCTTCTATTTTTAAGGAAGTTGGCATTTAGCTGAAGAATGCTATATTAAAATAACTAATGAGCTATTAAACTCTAGCTAACTTAAAGAGCCTTCTTTATAATTTTGACAATTAACTAACCCTATAAAACCATTATTCCAAAAAGATTGTTAAACTACTGCCTATCATTCTGATTAGTGTGGGGAAATGTCAACATACAGTAGAGCCTGCAATTAACTTAGCTCTTGTTTTCATTTACCCCTTTAGATTTCTTTATAAAGCTGCCTTTGAGATTTGAGAATGTAGTAGATAAGATGGAATTAATTTTTATAAGTTAAGGTTTATGACTTATTAGTATGGTTCAACTGTAGATGCCATCCCTTCCAGATTAGTAAGTCAGGTAGGTTTTTCATCTGACCTCTAACATTACTGAGCATGGGGCTGTGGAGGCACTGGTCTACCAAATCTAGTTGCGCATATTACTCATTGGAGTTGAAAAAAAATCCTTCATATATTCATGACCATATTATTAAAAATGAGTTACAGCCTATTTATGTGGGCTCAATCCCTACAAGGACACTTAGGGATATCTGCCTTAGCTGAATCTTATTTTTACTTTCTGGCTTTCAGGTCCTGAAATCTTTAATTCATCTATTAATGAGAAATCCACTAAAAAGTACTTGTTCCATATGTAAGCTGATCGGTTGGGCCATCAATTGAAAAACCAAGTGATTAGTCCACGTGTGAAGATGCCTTCCTATGTTTTTAACACCAATAAAGGGTAATTATCTATGCCCCACATCATATGCAATATACCAAAAACTCATTTTTGAAAATACTCAGATCTAAATTCATACCCCATCAGGACACTTTGAAAAAAACATGGAGTATAGTGTCCTTCCATCAGAGATTTTACATTGCAAAGGATAATAGACCCTACTTATTTAAAAGACATCTAATATTGTTGATAAACATTATTAATAAATTTTTATTAATAAAAAGAAGAATTATATATAGATAGTATATATTTAGTACCCTTAACTGCCAATATTAGAGTGTTAATTTTGGTTCTTTTGAAATTAGGGCAAGAAGGTTCCCAACTAGAGTTATTATTGAAGACAAAGGTGAATACAAACTTACTTCAAATCAACGTGAAATAGCTGTGGCTAGCTGAGCACCAGTTTTGATAGTTTCTCCACTATTCAAAAAAATAATTTTAATGCTTTGAACAACGTATCTCATTGGATTAACATTGGTATATCCTACTGTGGTAACTCTGACGTTATAAGCACTAAAATTAAAATATTGGCTAGGCTCATGTGATGCTTTTGAGACAGTATTACTAAAAAGGTCTTTTTTGTAATATCTTATTACTGGAACAATATTCCTAAGCTATCTATTTTTTTTTTTTTTAGTACTAGATGGTCCCAACCCAAGGGGGGATTCATCGATGTTTCCTAAGCTATCTATTAATGAATGCAACCTCTGATTTCTTAATTGATATCACAACAATATGTCCTATTGTAAACTATCCTTTCTTTTAGTAAAATAGGAAGAAAAAACAAAAACTAAAATTATCAATGAAATATTCTTATTTAACTAAGATAGACTGATTAGGGGACGGACATTACCAAAACTCAAAAAGCCAACAAAGAAATTCTCACTGAACAAAATGAATGAACTGCCCAAAATGAATGAACTGCCCAAGATGAGTGGACGACACACAAAATGTAAACACAACCAACCAGTTGGGACAGCAGGAACTGCTTATCCCATCATGGCAGAAGGGGAGGGGGATCAGGAGGCTCATCCTTGGCCTATGCTTCACCCCAAAGCATGGCATGGGCTACAGTGGAGAGCAGGGGTGTTGGGGAGTCAGTGGGGTGCAGAGATAAATTTCCAATGATTGGGGTGGCAGGAAGACAGTAGTTGAATATAAGAGTTCTGTCATAGCTGGACAAAGCTATTTCAGCTTTCATGCGTGAATTGGGGAGCTTTACAAACGTGGTGATATTGGTGCAGGTAATATTGGATTTTGGATTTTGCGCTATCACTGCCACATGCTGGATGGCGTCATTGGCGGCTTTATGAGATTTGGTCAACATCTTATTTTGGAGCGTATTGGTAGTGGAGGGGATAATGGGAGGAGGGATTCCTCCTGCAAGCATCACCACTGATTTGGCGGCAGCTTTGTGAAGAGGATGACAATCTGGTATAGCCGGTGCTTCAACAGCCAGCTGGTGGTCGCTACAGAACGTTTTGGCATTTTGCTAGGGCATATAAACAAGGTGGTAGTGTAGCATCATGGTCAGTAAACACAGACTGCCCGTTTTAGATAGTGAAGTCTTCATTAATATTTCCAGACTCATCAATTTCAGCCAATAGATCCCGAGTATTTTGATTGAATTGAATTTGGAAATCAGCATATTCCTGAGGTTTGATTGGTTGGTTGGAGGATGCATGGGAAAAAACTGGGGTCCAATCCTGTGCTTGATTAAAGGGAGAGTTTGTGGCACTGGGGTGAGGAGGAGGCAGATTAGTGGCTGATGGCGCAGCTGCAGCAACAGCCTTTGGGGAGGGGGAGGTAAGATCATATCCCATACTGAAGCTGGCGTGAGGTAGGTGGCAGATTGGAAGCTGGCGGACAAAAACCTGAGCTGTCAGAAGCAGTTAAGGATGGGCACTTATGTTTCTAGTTGTCCAACTCAAAACAGGATGGATAGATTGTCCACCCATCTTTGACATGGTCCCAGAATGGATGGTCAGGGACAGAGGGGATGACAGCATTAAGGGAATTGACAGGGCAATTTTATTAGACTCAGGGCTGATTGTGGCATACACTTGAAGCCCAGCGAGGCATGTAGCCCCATAGGGACCTCAAATTGTAAGATGGGGTTCGAGCCATAGGCTTCCAAGTCATCCATCAGCTTCTGGTAAAGCATCGCAGGGGGGAGGTGGGTGGGCAAACCAGCAAACTGGACCACCAAAAAGGTATCTGCTGGGAGCTGGGTCCAAATTTCTGGGAGTGGGGTACCCTGGAATACCAGGGGCATAGTTGCCGCAGTGGCAGCATCAGCTTCACAGGTGAAGCTGAGATCAAAATACCCCTTATAGGGGCGGAAATATATAAAACCAGCGGAAGTCATCACCACCTGAGCCATTTTGTTAATGGCTTGGTCGTGTTAAGAGAAAAGTTTCCCATAGTTGACCCTAAGGATGAAACACATGTTGCTCCGCGAAAGCACCAGGGGGCAATGAGGTACCACTTAGGTACAAGTGAGGTGAGCGTCAATATCCTTGGGAGGAACAAATTGTCCCAAGGGTTTGGTATGACTGGGTGATCCAGTTCAAGTGCATCTCCCTGCTGAACGGAAAATGATGGGGGAGTTTCACCACTGCCCCACACTGGAGCATCTGGCGAAGAATCCAAGGACATTAGACTAAAACTATAGAGGGCAATCAAATTTACTTTCTTTGTTTTCCATGTAATTTGCTCATAAAATTATGCTGAGCGGATTATCAATGAAATAATAATTATTTAAATATATTCTTAGCTTTTTATAACCATATGCACAAAGATCAAGAATATAAAAGGATATTTATAAACTGACACATATTTTCGGTTTTTAAAATATGGTAGCATTTTCAATTAACATAATTACATAATGTTAAATTCATATGTGTTAATTTTTGCAGATGGCCCTTTTTGTCCTAAACTATACTTTTAATTACCTTTTATCTGATCAGCATCTGAAATAATTGCTCTTGTGAATTTTAAGACCTTTTTTGCTTTAAAAAGAGGATTTTCTTCACCTTAAATCTATCAAGGATTGTGCCTCATTTTATTTTAGACTGGTGATCATTCTACAAGGCTCTTCATTTATGGAAGTATGACAATGGAAGTAGCTATTGCCCTTAAACCCTGTGCTTTTCTAATCTCAGAATTATACTTTTTAATAAACATTTGTTAGCTTCATAGTTTTTCTACAATATTATAGATTATCCTTGTTGGTTAATTTTTCATTGCTGTAAGTTTCTATATAATCATATCCATTGTTGTTCATATTGATAAGATTGTTCGCCTCAGCAGAATCTTCAATATGCATTTTTAATTTAACATTGGTCTCTTATGTCTAAGGGCCCTTAATATGGACTTTCTGGATACTTTCCACAGTTCTCTTTCTAAATAGCGAATTACTATTTCTACTTAAACTAGCTTTGTGACACCACCAATCCTAAGATGAGATCTAGGAAATAATAAAAGGTTTCTTAAATGTGGTAGCATCCATATATAGCCTTATTAACTTTGTACTTGATTGTATACTCAGTGCCTCTCCTTGCCAAGACTATAGCTGTCCCTGACCACATTGCTTTAATCTTGTCCAGTTGGCTTCTGCACATATGATATAATAGTACTTGATCACCTTCTCATTCAGAAATCTGGGTTCTCCATTGGCTATCCTTGTTTAGTGCTATATTTTGCCTCACAATGATTTAACCTTTCTCAATTTAGATCCTTACTAAATTTATATTCTAGAGCATTTTATTAGCTTCCTAGAGGCAAGTTTATTTTCTTTAGCATCAAAATAATGGCGATGGCATTGATGTTAGGGCGCCTTTACGCCCATAAACTATTTAGATGATGACATTATAATCACTTGGTTTAACTATGTAATATAAAACAATGTAAATTGCAAAATGGTGCCCTAACGTAAGACTTAGTTAGTTCTTAACTTCTTGAGGATCCCAGACAAAGTTATATTGACTTTTTTAAAATTTTGTTGGATATTGTGTGAAAAGTTTATAAATTATTGTTGACCCCAGTTAGGCCCATCATCTTCCCTACTACATCTGAGATAAAGCTTTGTTTATTGTTTGAACGTAGTACTTCTGGGCATTAATGTTGTTTAATTGAGGGGGATGAAATCCGCCATTCAAGAAATGTTCAGGGCAACTAAAGGCCCTGTCATAAGGATTTTAAATTGTAAATAAATAAGTAAATAAACCAAATAAAAGGTAAAAGCTTCTTAATTAACAAATATCCTTAATCTTGCTACTTAATAGTGGTAAAAAATATTTGTGGAAAAGTATTAATTACTTTATTTTAAGGGTTTGATATTTATGAGGATAAAGTATAAACTTTTCAGGATATATTCAGGAACTTCTGAGAAAAAATCTATATCCAATTTGTTCTCCTCAATTTTATAGCACACTAAAAACCTTTTGAAGTAGATAACTTTGATCCTTTAAGATAGGTTTAAACCCCTGAACCAGAGGTGATTGGAATTTCAGATAAGGCTAAAATAACAATAACACATCTTCTAGATCTTATTAGGGGTAAATGGTAAAAATCTGAACTATGTATCCAATTCAACACTGTAACTTGGGTATCATTGACAATTGAATGTTCATCTACCCTTTTGTAGTCGACCTTGTAGGGTCCTATCCATTTTGAAGCTAGTTCTTTGTTTCTTCTACTTGGCTTGTGATAATAAAAGAGGAATTAATCACCTGGTTGAAAGGTATGTAGGGTGACAAGTTTGTCTTTAAGCTGATTTATCTCTCTAGAAGTGTGTAGCATAAAATTATTTGAGTCCAGATCCTGAGAGAATAGTTGCATTAGTGATAGCTTCCATGGTAACTTCTGAGTCTTTATTTGAGGCATAGTCCAACATATATCACACTTTGGAGGGTAAATAAGATTCTTTCCATACAAAGCTTGGAAGGGGAACATTTTAGTAATTTGGTGTTGGATAATTTGGTAAGCTAGAACTGCATTGGGTAAGTATTGTGGCCAATGTAGAGGGTCAGTCAAGGCCATTTTATAAAGGTTTAAGATCAAAGTAGCATTAACTTAATCTACCATACCTTTGGTTGAAGGATGATAAGGGAGTGATAAACACTTGAGTGAATTCCATTAATTTGGTAAGTATTGCTCCAGTGATAATCAAAAGTTTTTTGTTATTGTCCAAGAAGTTTACTTTTAGGGAATACCATGTTGGGTGATAATAAAAAAAGTATAGAAATGAGGCAGTAGTTTTGGACAAATCTGAAGAAGGGGATATGACCTCAATCCATTTAGTGAGATTATTACCGTCCAGTCTGAGGAATCATTGCCATTAAATGCTCGAGATAGAGGGACCACAACATTGAAACTAACCATATCAAAGTGTATAGAAGGAGAACTATTTGATGTGTGGGGTGAGGAATAGGACCAGCGTAGATTCTAAACACTAGGCAAGACATTATACATTATGGATTGAGGGGAGCATCTTTTCCCATTAGCACAGCACTTGATCAATTGATAGGTTTCCATCTTCCTCTATGGCCAACTTTCATATGGCCTTCTAAGAAAGTATCAGTTTTCAGAAGAAAAATACATGGTATCCATTGGGTTAATACTAGTTATAGAGTTTACATCCTGGATTTGAACATTTGCCAAACTTTATTCTAGATCTTATTGAAATTAATTGGGCTAGCCTTTTCATACCTAAGGTTGGCTTAGAATATTATAGAGTCAATCTTCCCAGGTTTGGGTAGAGTTAGAATATGCAACTTGGACAGACAATATGCATCCTTTGTATTAGGCTAGGCGATAAATGATATAAAATCATTATTTTATAAGTTTGAAGTCCATAATTCCAAACAATCATCAGGATCTTTTCTTTGCTGAAGCCGTTGCAAAGATGCATATACATATTTATAGTAATTTTGACCCCATATAGATATGGTTAAAAATGTTTGATGGCTGTTAAGATAAACTGGCACTCACATTCTATTATACTAAAACTGCATTCAGCTTTAGGTAATTTTTTGCTGTAATAGGCAATGGGATGCTCCAATAATTTTTATCTAGTTTAGTAGTATAACTTTTATAGTGATATTGCTATCTTCAACGAAAATTATAAAAAAGGCTTACTAAAGTTGGGGTGTATAAGAACAGTATAGTGAGTAAGATCTAAGCGTAATAGATCAAAGCTTTATTGAATTTCTTCTGTCCACTATATCGATTTCCTTCTTTAACAATTAAACTACGGGTTAAAATGTACTTGTAAAGTGATAAATAGATTAGCCGTAATATTTGGACATTCTTAGAAAACCTTTGCATATTGATGGGACTTAAGTGGCAGCATATATGAGATAGTCGTGACTTTATCATTCAGTGTAGATATTTACTCTTAAATTACGTTATGACCTAAGAATCCATTTTACTTCATAAAAAGAGGACAATTGGATGGTTTTAGTTTTAATAAAGTTTAACGTTTCACTGGAAGACATCCCTAAGGTAAGTTATATGTGCAGTGAAAGTTGGCAAGGATAAAGTTATGTTATCATGGTGACCAGTATAGAGAATCGTTTTAGACCCCTAATAAACAATTCATTGCTCTTTGAAAAGTAGCATGGGCATTGCGTAGCCCCTAGAGCGTCCAGGTAGCTTCAAACAGCCATTTTCTAGAGACAAGAGCCCATTTTTCGCAATCCTCAGAGGATAGGTCAATATGCCAGTAACTACTGATGAGATTAATTCCCAAGAAAATTTGATTTAGAAATTTATACATAAAGAACTGTCTATAGCCAATAGGGATAACTATTCATTTTGAGTGATGGAATTTAGTCTACAAAAGTCCATTTTTACTTGAAGACCACCATCTTTTTTTAGATTAATAGCAGATAGGAATCCCAAGGGCTTTTAGTTGGTACAAGTAGTCTGTCCTCAAATAGTTGTTTAGCTCTCAAGTCGCTTGAGCCTCCTCTACTTTAGACTATGAATAAGCTTGAGCTTTGAAAGGGGGATGATTATCAGCTTCAACTTGCCGGAAGCCTACAGACATTTTCCCATAGTCACAAGGTCCCTAGAAAAAGTTATCTCCATATTCTTTTTATTAGAATTTTACATCTTGAAATTGATCAGTAGTATGGATGTCAACCTTTCTATTATGTAATAGGTAATTTGTAGTAGGTGGGCCAATCCTAAGTCTTGTAGAGTGATGAAACAGTTTACATTCATGATAAGTTAAATGGGACAGGTTTGACATAGGCAATGACTGCATGCCGTGGAACTTGAAGAGTCTGATTAACTAATCTCCCTTTAGAACAGAGATAGACTTTTCATGGGCAGGATCTTGGATATTTGGCATTTTAAAACTTCCTCTATGGAAGGATTGTGTCGTCTATATATTTCTAGTACATTAGTATGGAAAGTTTTAATTTTAACTTGGGAGTCCGCCATGCCTTTATAATGTGAATGTTTAATAAATCAATGGGGCGTAAAGAGGTATTCCACCCTCTGCATCCAAGATGTAAGGGTCAGTTTAGTTTTAAGCCCTAGAATTTGGCATTCTATCTGACATGTAGTGGTAGGATACCCATTGAAGCATTAAAGCTTCTTGGGAGCCCATCATTTAGACTAGAACTTGAATAGCAGTATTACCTAATATCCCAGAAGAGAGATATGCTGTTTCTTATAGCTGATTATATAGTTGATTTTTATCATTAGTTGGATGCAAATTAAATATTTGTAATTTGTGTTTTCTAAGGCTATAGAATGAGCATTGACAAATAGCTTCCAAAAGTTTAGAGATAAATCTATATATGTTCAAATAGATATAATGGACTGAGATCCCGTTGTTCCATATAGCCTCATAGATTAAATCATGAGCCATTTTTCAATTTTAGTATAAGTTGGAAGGATATAACATTAGCTGAGGATTGAGTGTCAACTATGGTCAAAGCTTTGTTTTTATGGACTATTATTTATTCTCCTAAAACAGAAAATCCATGATGGGATTTACCTGTCAAAAGACAGTCATTAGATACCTGCAGTGAGGATATTACAGGGTTTTATCTAGGTCAAAGCTAAAGTTTTTATAATTGTTTCCAAGGTTTGCTAGTCAAAGCCTGACTCTTACTAACAAAACAAATTTTAAGAATTTGCTTTGGTTATTTGGCTAATACTGGAATAAGAAAGATTTGGGTCTTTATTGCTTTATAAGAACAGATTTACATTGAATTCATATTGGGAGGCTATTAAAGAAAGTCATAAATATTAGGCTTAAAAAGGGTGATTTATAGTGCTTGGGATTATCATCAGAGGACAATTGCCCCAATATGGCCGCTTTTTTGCTGCATTATTCCAAGGGCTATAGTAACAACTACCTAAAGTGTTATTGGTGCGCTTGCAGTAATTTTGGTACTGACATGGGGTAAGAGAATTAAGAAGCGTTACAGCTGGTACTTGGGGCTGAGCTTTAGAAATAGTATGAGTAGTCCCAGCATTCTAAAGAGATCAGTTGGAATTTCCATAGGATGTTTCCTGACTGCAGTAGTAAGGTAAGGTTGCGATTCACCGCCTTAAGGTATAATTGTATATTGAGCATGGCTTTGAACTCAGATAAAGCAGCTGTAATGACATCATACAAGGTAAGCCAATTATTTAACAATAAAGTTCTGACACTGAGGTAGAACCTTTGGGGAAACTCATTGTTAGCTTCTCCCCTATTCATGCTATTTTCTAATAAAGTCTGTTTTTGCTTTCTAAGTTTAGATCACTCCTGAATTCTCTAATTAGAGATGTCTTAGCTTCAGTCAAAGTTCATTTATCATTAAATATAGAACCATGATATTTGGAAACTCAGATGAGGCAGCTGGTTAGAAGTTAAAGTTCATTAATTGATAGCAATCTTCATTGCACTCAATAACATTACAGTAAGGAAAAACAATTTACTTTTCTCAAACATATTTGTTTTTACTAGAGGGCTTAGAGGAGTTTCCTGGAGGGGTTGCGGGTTAACAACATGGATATAAACAGAAAGTACACATTAAATCAGGGAAAATTCAGTATCATCATGATATTCATGTGACTGAATGGCATCTACTTGACTATGTAACTCAAACAATATCAATAATGTGGTTGATTTGCTTGTGAGTGGAATAAAGGGAAGTTTTAAAAACAAAGATCTGGGTCAATAGTCTAACTTCATTTTTTATACTAAATGTTGTATCCCTAGCTCAAGTTGATGCTTTTTGTAGAGAGGTTTATCTGTTACATCTTTCTTACAGAGGCTGATAGTGCTGTTAAGGCTCCAATCCAACAAGGATGAGCAGTAAGAGAAACTTTGCATTTTTAGCTATCCCATATTGGTTGAAATCAATCTTCTTCGTGACGCTTCCTATAAGTATATCTAACATTTGCACTTATAGTAAAGAATGTATTCTATCTTTCAGAGTCCCCAAATTGTTTCTAGGCCCAAGAGGTCTTGGAGGTCAAATTGGCCTGGCATACCTGGACGTCCAGAACTTCCAGGGGTACAAGCATCCCAAGAAGACCAAAAATGAGTATTAACTAGGGGTTTCCCAAATTAATAGGTTATTTCCTCAATATAAGTGAGGCAATACTCCACAAAATGATCTCAAGGTATCCATCTGGGATAGTATTCCACAGAGATAAGCCCAATATGATTGTGGAGATCAATTTCTTAGATCACTACAATGGTATATAGTTTAGAATGGAAATATCTGATCACTCCTTCATTGAGGCGAGTTAATGTCCTTTCATGTCATTCAAGTTGCCAAGTATCCAGTATTGCACTTCAATTCTCTTAATAAAGGATTAAGCAGAGTTTTAAAACTCAGTAAGTTGAGTATGTAAGGTTTTGACTGGTGAAGATGCTTGAGTAATTCCTGGTGGTGAAATCCTGCTACTTTCCATAAGTGGTATAAAGTTAGGTGGACAAATTGTCACAAGTAGCGCTCAGTGCAACCTACTGCAACTTGATTACATAAACAGCTGTGGTAAGACATAGACTCATCATTAGGTCAGTTCAGCAAGAGCTCATCTTAACTTTTAATTGTCACATTGGGACAAAGGACCCAATTATGAAGTTGAAAAGAATCTGAGAGTCCAAGAAATGTAAGATAAATGGTCAACGGAAGGGGTGATGAGGTCCGCCTCCTTAGATACTGACAAATTGAGTAGTACATGACTCAAAAGGTTCTCCTACATGCTCGTTAATCGCCCACTCACTAAGACAGCAATTTCACAGTAAGAAGGGTATCTGAAGCGAGTCACTATTGTTAATTACCGTTGTCAAGCTTGTCAGGAAATCAGGGAGATCTAGCAGGGAGCATATAAATTAGTTGGCATGAGATGGATGAGATCCATCCATCCAAGAAAAATTTAGAGCAACAAAAGACCTTGACAAAAAATCTGATTTTTATATGAAACTAAATAACCAATTATAGTTATGATTCCTTAATTGGCAGATATCCTTGAATGTTGTTAGATAATAGCAGCAACCAAAATATTTAAAACAGTAATCACTTTTCCAAGGGAGTAAATATTTATAGAAAATAAATAAAAACTTTTTGGGGCATTGTCAGTAAAAACTGAGACAAGATCTATGTCTCTTTGTTCTCCTCAATTTTGGTGGCATCCTACGACCCTTTTGAAGTGGAGGAATTTTTTGTTTTTAGTTTGAGTTTGGACCCAAAAAAGGCTTGGTTGATCCTTTATAAGGGTAGAACCACAACATCAGAGGAAATTAATATTCATATTGGACTAAAATCATACCAATGTATTATAATCACCTGATGACAGAACTTAGTGGTGGCAGTAATTGTGCATGCTCAGATAGTAAAAGCTTCAACACACTTAGTGAAGTGGCTAATACTAATAATGATAAATAAGTTCCACTTAAGTACTTAGTAAAAGTATAATAGCATCAAAGGAACTTAAGGATAAAAAATACAGCTGTACTGATGTTAAGGCGATGCTATCCCCCAATGGAAGAATTTTACAGGGTATGTATAGTTTTGGCTTGATTAACATCAAAAATTAATTTCTTTCCATTAGATTCATTTTTTAGGCGGTTGTAAGTTTTTTAAACCTTCCATAGACAACTTGGTCATGCACCTCCAGAATAACCAGAATCCACTCACTGGGACTTAAAATTTATATTACCAAATCCAGTTTTGAATTTTTCAGTTTTAAATTGTCTTACGCTTGTTTGAAAATTTGATTAATTTTTTAATGGTATTTATTTATATATACTATACTGTTAAGTCTCTGATAATTACAATCATTTATTAGGTAAGTTTGAAAATTTGCTTTAATTATTTATACCTTTGAAAGGGTGGTTAGCCTGGCAGATAAAACTGCTTTCACCCTAGTGCAGGTTTTGAGTTCAAAGCCTGTAAACGCTAGAAAAATCCTCAGTGTGGTATATTTGTCCCAAGGTTGACCCACCTCATATATTTTTATTTAAACCATTAATTTAATTCATATGATACTATTTATTAATGTTTAATAAGGCACATATAAATGAAAATTTTCAGGTATTAAGTAATCTTTTTAATGTATTTCATATAAAATTTGGATGAAAATTGATTGGGCTTAGTAAAAAAGCCTTTTTTATTCACTTATCCACCGTTTAGTTAATCCTTTTAGTATACTTATCAAATTCTGACTCATCACACCACCAACTGATTGATTTCCTTGCCCCACTCACCCGCTGCTCCTGTGTGAGGCAGCGGCAAAAACCCTCCCAGAATTTTCTTCCCTGCAGAAAAACACTTGTAGACTGGCTGATCCAGTCCTCACAAAACCTCATTTCAATTTCACCTCCAAAGGATCTTGTTTTGCACCTCGCACATATCTACCCAACTTGCCTCCATCCCAGTGCAATTTCTCAGTCTACCTTTCACTTCTTCCTCCATTTTCTCAATGATCGTTTGTTCCCATATAAATGAAAGTTAAATAACAAACTTGAACTTTCTAACTTTGCGCAGGCAGGGTTTTTGGCTCCAACCAATTGAAGGGATAATTTAGTAGAGGGGTTTCCTCCAAGGAAGATGCATCTAAGGCTGCATGAACTCAACTAGTATAAAAACTCCCTAGTGCCTTGACTCATATCTGTCCCCTAATATCACTAAAAGGATGGTGACATATGAAAAACTTCCCTCATCTCCCGCCTCAAACAATATATAATTAAGCAATATATGGTATCTTCACCTATGGCTCCAACCCAATCCTCCACTTTGCCATTCCCAGAAGAAATGAGCACCTATAATTACACCTTTTAATAGTTAACATTACCACCCACAATCTGACATAGCCCAGAACATCCTCACACGCGCCTAAATTGACTCAATACTGGAGAATCAATTCTGAGCCCTCGTTGACAATGGATACATTATCTTCTCAAAATTGCTTTGCAAGAAATCACTCCAAAAATTATGTCAACATCCTGAAATACCCCAACGTAGATGACTACCCTATGGGGCCACACCAGTAGCATCTAATTGGGGGACTTGTCTCCCACACAAATTCAGTAAGCTTGCTCATGGGGATCACAACATAACTATGAAATTAGAAAAACACCATTCAAACCATCAAAACTATCCAAAAAGAGCCAATAATGGAGGTCAGACTCAAATAAATCTAAACATCTTCTTAAACAGTATCTCACTTAATCACTAAACTCCATATCATCATGATACATGTCAACCACAATACTTCTGCATTAACAGATGAGATTACAAACAATGTAAAATGTATCTCCCTTTTTTGCGTTATTATATAACCAAGTTATGACTTACTTTTAATGTTCTCTCACTCCAAAATAATATGCACCCAATTATAACGCCATCCCATAACAAAGTAACAACCCGCTGGTCATAGCATCAGTGACCTCACCAGATTGTTGCTCACTCCACAAAATAGTGGTAGATTCTTCCTCTAAGATGTTGTCAAAGTCCTGGAATAAACAAAAGCTCACGGGTGCTTATGGCACAAGATTTGAAAATTTTAAAGAAGAAGGTTTAGTAAAACTCATAACTGCTCTTTAACAAAATAGGGACAATTTTCAATATGACTTATATAAAACTAGAAAACTTTGAATTGGGTAAATAAGAGAGTTATTAGTTAATTTTTATTAGTGACAACAATGGGTTGAAAAGAGCCCCCTATTACTATGCCACTGCTTAGTATATAAACGATTTGAGGTTTGAAGTGAGATGGCTGAGATTTTCAGTAAAAGCTATGAGTATCTAAATGGGGAGTATAGGGTTTTAACCCATTGGATCTCTCAATACTCGCTCTGCTTCAACAGAATGCCCTATGAAGGATCAATAGTAGGCAAGACTAGTCTGTTAGGCAATGATTTTATATAGCTGAACTAATAACCATAGGGAAATTTTTTTACACATGGTGGAACCCTCTTTGAGGCTATAAAAGGGGGTGGTCTCCATGTAGTAGTTTAACTAAATGGTTAATGGGACAAGGAGGAAACTCAGATGGACTCCCCTGATTTTGCCGCATGGTCAGTGCAATTTGACTAACTAAACTCATGCTATTTGGCCGAGAATCATTAGAAAGTATTGCCACAACTTAAGAGGTTCTAGCAAAAATTGGTGTGGGGCTTTTGGCCAATTTTAGCCTTAGATGAACTGAAGCACTCCTATTACAATATAAGACTCGTAATTTCCAACATTACCACCTTTATAAGTGTTAGGGGAAGAGTAAGAGCGCAGGAACTGGTCATGGACATGGTTAATGTTAACTCTGGTAGCCAGGGATTAGATAGAGTACTCATCCTCTTGCTTATAAGTGATGACAAAAGGGCCTTCCCAGATAGACCCGCTTCTTACTTCTGGGAGTGATACAATTATGGTAGTATAGCACCAAATCTGACACTTGGAAGGAAGGTAGAGAGGCTGGAGCTCATTAGCAGCTTGACCCTCTTTGGCGAAAGCCTTTGCCAAGTTGGTCATCGCCTCTGATTGCAACTGGATGATGTTCTGGGCCAACTTCTTTATAGCTTGCTCAGGATCTGTCTTATCAGAGAAAATATATTTGTCTAGTGCCACTGCACCCTGGGTTCTCAACCATACAACACTCAAAAATGTGACATTTTAAGGATCAAGTGATAGCTGATACGTTAGGCTTTGAGGTAATTGAGTAAGTAAAGATCCCAGTGAAGAAGGCCTGAAGTGGCCATTTTTTGTAAAATAGAGACTTAGGTCCCATTGGTTCATTCTATGGTCTCATTGGTTGATGGATATAGGGGGCTGAGAAAAGCTGTTGCATTCCATGGAGGTAGCGAGGATCTTCACCACTATGGAGGTAAAATCTTTCCCATCGTCACAGAGCAGGACCTGGGGATAACCATGGCGAGCAAATATATATTGATGAAGGAAAATGAAAGTGACTTTAGCAGTCTGGGCAGGAAGAGATACAGCCTCAGCCCACTTGATAAAGTGGTCTATGCCTACTAAGATGTACCAGTTTCCCCAGTAGTCTGGGGTAGAAGGCCTACCATGTCTAGAAATAGGTGTGAAAGGGTTGTTGAGGCATAATGAGCTGGTACTGATACCTGGTCTTGTAGCTGAATTGCATTTTTGAAGGTCAGACAGGC
Source organism: Massospora cicadina (assembly GCA_022478985.1). Lineage (NCBI taxonomy): Eukaryota > Fungi > Entomophthoromycota > Entomophthoromycetes > Entomophthorales > Entomophthoraceae > Massospora > Massospora cicadina. Next base: position 213,699 of record JAKSZP010014459.1, read on the forward strand.
ATCCAGTATTTCAAATATTGTCTCCATGACTTCCTACCAGTAGTATCGCTCTTTTAACCACTCATAGGCTTTCCATACTTCTCTATATCTTAGAATGGTATAGGACTCCAAGATCATAGGTACTTGCTCTGCTGGTCAGAGATAGGGAAAAAAATTCACCCCCACTTTCTTTAAAACTTCCCGCTTTCCACCTTGGTGTTGCAGGAGTGTCAAGCTAATGTTCTCCTGATGGGTTCATCCTCGTCTTCCCAGGCGTTGAGGGTCATAAGGAGGTCGTGCAGCCTCTCAGTTTCATTATAATACAGGCGAAGGATAGGCAGCCAAGTCAAACCATCAAAGTTCATATGGCGGGTTCCAGCTTGATGCTTAATTTTCATACCATAGGGTTGGAGCTTTAAAGCCCAGCGGTACAAGCCCAATGTGGTCCTTCATATTTTGTAACCACTTCAGAGAGGTGTGGTCAGTGACCACAGTGAAAGAAGTCAAATATAAGAAAGGGAAGTAATATTTTACAGCCAACAGGACCGCGAGGCACTCCTCTCAGTAACGCTGTAATTGCGTTCAGCCTTAAATAATGTCTTGCTGAAATAGGAAATGGGGTAATCCACGCCATTAGCATCCAATTGAGCCAGAATGGTCCTGACAGCGTAGTCAGAGGCATCAGTAAACAATAGGTAAGGCTTATCATAATCAAGGTGGCGCAGGATTAGACGATTTTTCAACAACTGATTTAGTGTCTCAAAGGCGGTCTGTTGTTCAGCTCCCCAATGAAAAGGGACATTCTTAGCCAATAGCCGGACAAGAAGCTTACTTAGTTGGGCAAACTTGAGGATAAGTTTGTGGTAATACCCCATCATACCCAAGAATACCTGGATATTGTGCAGGTTTTTGCGAGCAGGAATTTTGGATATAGCCTCAACCTTGTCTTGGAGGGGTTGAATCTCGGATTGTGAAATGGCGTATCCAAGAAAATCTAATTTCCTCTGGAAAAATGCGCAAATGGAGGGCTTTAACTTGATATTGGCCTCACTTAGGCGCTAAAAACTGCCTTCAGGTGAAAAAGATGTTCGTTGAAGGTCTTTGAGAACACCATGATTCATTAAAATAAACGATGATGCGACTTAACTTCAGATCCTGAAAGATATGGTCCATGGCTCACTGAAAAGTTGCAGGGGCATTACATAACCCTTGAGGCAGCCAGGTAGGCTGGAAAAGACCCTCACTGCAAATAATAGCACATTTCTCTTGGTCTTCAGGGGAAAAGTCTATTTGCCAATAACCACTAACCAAGTCCATGAAAGAAAAAAGTTAGAGCCAGAGAGTTGGGCTAGGGCGTCATCAATGCCGGGGACAAAATAACTATCCTCCTTGTTGAGGTTGTTCAGTTTATGGTAGTCCATAACTACCCAATGACCTCCGTTTTTCTTCTTTATCAGTAGAAGCGTAGATGACTAAGGGCTTTGGGATGACATCAGAAACCCAGCTTCCAACAACCATTTTAGCTCCTTCCACATCTGAAACTCCTCAACTTTTTATCTATGGTAGGGATTGGATTGGATGGGACAAGCAGTTATAATGTCAATGGTAAGCATCCAACCCTTCATGTGCCCATGATCAGTTTCAGAAATAGAGATGTCGCTATGGGACTCCAGTAAGGTGTGGACCTCGTCAAGTTCAGCGGGGGTTAGTTAATCAGAAATATGAACATTAGGAAGAGTGTATAGAAATTGGTCTGCGGGCAAAAGCCCATATCAGACATAGATCTGATAAGAATGAACTTGTATAATGTCCACAATAGGGATCAGCAGCCCTCTTATGATCTTTTGATACTCCTTGACGATTATGTCCTTATTGGTGAGATTCCCCAACAGGAGATTGATTGGTCGCTGATAAGCTGGGTTTAGCACGTCTGGCAATACTCTAGGATCAAGATGTCTAACTCTGTAAATGCTGATTAGGTGCAATAGACAGTTTTGGAGGTTTGAATGGATATCTTCTTGCCAAACGTCCTTTTTTCACCCGCCTTGATTACTACCTCTTCAGATTCATAGAAAGGGATAACCTCTAGAGAATCCACTGATGGAGGCGACATTTTGGTGTTGCATCCTGCCATTGTGTAGTGTAGGGATAAGGCGGAGGAGGGGTACTCAACAGTGCAAGCGCATTATTTTTATTGAGCTCTTCATTGGTCAGAATCAGAGTAAATCGTATTAAGAAGGGAGAGATAGCCCTGCTTCAAGTTAATAACACTTTCATATTTGAGTATAAACTGGGTCTTAATGAGTAGAACATAGGTATTATTGTCTAAGGCTACAGTTGGAGCTGACAAGATGAGCTCCCCAAAACAAATGGACAGAAAAGAGTATGCCCCAATGGCGCAGGTTTTATTTACCCTGCAGTTTCAAATTCTTGGTCATAGTCAAGGTCAGGGGCCAGCTTAATTTTTTTTATAAGTTTAGTTGACACAACGTTCACTGAGGACCCAGTGTCATTGATGTTCCTAACATGCACTCCATTAACAATGACCTCAGCTTTGGTTGAGGGTACACCCAAGTTGGTGGAAAGAGAGTGACCTCTTTTAAACGGAGAGTAGAGGAGAGTTTTCTTTGGAAGTTTCAGGGTATCTCTCTTGAATTGACTGCAGGGTTTGAAAACACTGGGTAGATTGATCAGTGTGGCAATGAGCTGGTCAGAGTCACTCTAAGTGTCAATAATCTCCAGACTCCTCAGCACTTGAAGAAGATAGGTTCTGCGGGGTATCCTAGCCATATCAACTCTTTCAGGGTTTAGTTTTTCAGGTACCTCCACTTCACCTGCGACTCTAAAACATAATGACCCACATCTTCACAAACCCCTTCAGATTCGTCATCAGAAGGGCTATTAATCCATGTTAGGGAGATTATAGGGTGTGAGGTAGGTTCAGGGCTTTCCTTATGGCAGGATAGGTCCTGATGTTGCTTCTACACCTTATTAACTTTTAGGGAGGCGTTGGAAAGGTCATGCCTCAAATTTTGATCTTCAAAATAGGGTGTTTGGGCTGCCTCATGGCTACAGGTATTGAATTAGAGGTGGCTGGAGGAGATAGCATCGTAAAGGTGAATTCTTAAACTGTGCCAAATTTGGGATGATCAACGGCTTTGAGCCTTAGTGAAATAAATGGTTTAGCTTTAGAGATCTAGTTCTTAAACCCATTGTTGGTGGGGGCGAATGTCACCTGAGAGAGGTTTAGGCTTAGGAGCAGGCTTTAGGACTAATTAGAGAGGCTTATTGGATTAAAAAGATGAACTTGGTGGCAAAGTGGGGGCAGGGAGAGCTGCCCCACTGACAATAATGTACTCTGACTTACTAGCTTAGGAACCTTAGGTTTGCAGAGCGGAGGAGTATCAGGTTTGAGCCGCACTTCAGGTGCTGGTCTTGGGGTAGTAACCAAAATAGGGATCAATATAGTTTCCTTTGGTGGGGATTCAGTTGAAAATTCCTCAATGGTCCAAACCAAGGGATTTGAACCAACGCCTGAAATATCTTCAGCGTTATAAATATCTGCAACCTCCAGCAGAGCCTCCTTGATATCACAGAAAGTCTAGAGGTGACGTTTAATGGAGATAAGATGCTAGGCTATAATAGAGCGAGAAGTTAAGTCAGTTAGAATTGGTCACAAGAGCATTATAAAGTGGTAGCATTCTTGCGAGCTTTAAGGGCTGAGCTTTAGCATAAATTCAACTAACAAATGTGGCAAGCGACTCTCCCCTTTTCATGATGAAGCACATAAAGGTCTGTTTCTTCCTTAAACTCTGCATGGAGCCACACTCTTCATAAAGCGCTTTTTTACCCTCCGCTCAGGTTCTGAGGTTGAAAAAGTTGGGAACCTTTTTTCTTGAGCTATACAGCTCAAGCAGGTAAGAATGTAATTAAATTTTTGATGGTTAGTTGTTCCTTCCATCCCCAATTCATAAAAGAACAGAAAAGAGGCAATGCTATACTCTCTTGGGGTAAACTTGTATTTAAGGGGGTTTATGAAGAACACTAAAGGCACCATGAGGGCCTTGAGAAGAGAGCTGCTTGAGCCTATTGAGGCAATACAAATCACTGGCTATCTGGAGTTCCAGAGTAGCCAGCCAGGGGTTTATTTCAATGTAGATTGTGAGGGTTACCTACCCCACCAACCTTCCTATTTTTAGTTTGTTTTGTGGTGCACATACCCCCTGTAATGAGCACCATTTGTGAAGTCCTGTCACAAAATAATGCTTTCCGGTGCTAATGGCACAGGATTTGAAAATTTTAAAGAAGCAGGTTTAGTAAAACTCGTAACTGCTGTATAACAAAATAGGGGAATTTTAATATGACTTATATAATACTAGAAAATTTTTTATATGGGTAAATAAGAGGGTTATTGGTTATTTTTACCAGTGACAACAACTGGTTTCAAAGCCCCTATTATTATTACACTGCTTAGTATATAATTGATCTGAGGTTTGAAGTGAGACGGCAATAATTTCATTAAAGCTACAATTATTTGAATTGGATAATATAGGGATTTGACTTATTTTGGATCTTTTGAAACTCGCTTTGCTTCTATAAAATGGCTGATGAAGGGTCAATAGTAGATAGAATCAGTCCGTAAGGCAAGGATTTGATATATCTGAACTAATTATCATAGGGGAAATTTTTACATCTAGTGGGACCCCCTCCAAGGCTATAAAAGGGGTTTTCTCTGCGTAGGTGGCTTAACTAAATGGTTAATGGGGAGGGGAGGAACCTTGAGTGGACTCCCCTGCTTTTGCAGCATTTTCAGTGTAATTCAACTCCTAAATTCGTGCTATTTAAGTGAGAATTATCAATGAAAGTATTGCCCCGCTTTAAGGGGTCATACTGAGAATCAGCCAGGGTCTATTGGTTGATTTCATCCTTATTATGAACTAGAGCTTTTCTGAAACAAAATAAGACTTGTGATTATCTGGCAGATGTGACTGGGACTAACCCCTTATTCTCATAACTTTTTCCTCCCTGCAAAATATGAGAATTAATGCTTGGTGCAACCATCAATGATGCTCTCAGACATTTGTTGAATTATAATTTTCACTTTATCTACAAAAACATGTACCAATATTGCTAATTTGCCTAGTTTCCCAATGACCGCGTTTAGGACAAGAAACCTGTAGAAAAAGTTTATGGTAGCAATCCTTCATGACTAAATCAGAAAAATAAATTTAACCTTCTGCAACATTGACCCACAACATGCAAATGCCCTCGCACTGCTGACATTACTGGTTTGTTGTTTAATCAATACTGAGGATGTGAGATTACATTGCTTGACCCTTCACCCTACGTCATGGTTGGTTATCTGGTTCACTACTCCCACTGGGCTAAAGAGTCTTTATTCCCATTTACTCACCTCCCCATATCCAAATACATTGTCTCCAGTTGCAGACTCCCAGATAGAAAAGTAAAGATTAGAAATCAAAAAAAGATATTGGCTTGATGGCCAATTGTTTTAAGAATCTTTTGGAAAAGTTATAAGCTAAAGCATGCTGTTTTAAAAATGAAATTTAGCTATCATCTAAGTGTTGCAGCAGGGGGTGGAAGGCGAGTCAGTAAGGGCGTATGGCTACCAACCTGAAGGTTGTGGGTTCAATTCCCGCCCTTTGCACATTGATTGGGGTGCCAGCCAAAGGAAGCTATTGGCGGTTAGTAGGTCTAATAACACAAAAACCTTACCCATGACGTAACCAGAAAAATTTGAGTCCCAATCTGGAGGTGGAAAAACTTTCTTTGACGGAGTTGACCCTGTTCAGGTTTCATGTTGTTTCTTTCTTTTTTGTAATGCCTGTCCCTAGTCAGCTTGCCTCGGTTAAATAAATATAAGTGTTGCAGCACACTCTCTATAGAAGAAGTTCCATTACCTAGGCGTAGCTGCTCACTTTTTTAAGATTATCTATCTGAGGCTTATTAAAAGTTAGAACAAGCTCTTTAAGGTCTCCTAAAAGAGAAATCTTACATTTTTAACTTTTATGCAACAGTTGCCAATTCATGTATAGTGATAACAATTAAGTTGTTAAAATGGCTTATGTTATACTTTTAGTATAAATATTTTAATAATCATATATTTAAACCTTTTCATTCCACTCAGAGTAGCTATTGTGCAATTTTTAATTAAAAAAGTAAAACAAGTCTAACTAGCCTATGCCAACCTCCCCCATTCGCTCCCCAATGACCTCATATTCTCTGCAAGCTGCTCCCATGTGGGGCAGTGGCAAAACACCACCCAGCATTTCCTGTACAGCAGGAAAACGTGCGTGGACTGGTTCGTCCAGTCTCACTAAATCATCAGGTCAGTTAATTATACCCAAAAATCTCTCAATATACTCAGCATGTGTTCAGGCAGTGCCTCACAGCCCACTCGTTCTCCCCCTATCCCAGCTGCATTTTGGCCTTTGGGTCATATACGGGAAATTGTTTGTACACAAAGAGAAAGCCATTATTTACTTATCCCAGGCGGTGATGCTGTCAGCCAGTTTTGTAAATTTCCGCACCTATAAGGGGTATTTTGATCTAGGCTTTCCTTGTGAAGCTGACGCCATCATTGTGGCCACCGTTCCCTGGGTTTTCAGGGCATCCTATCCTCACAAAGCGCACCTGGATCCCCACTGACATCACTATGGTGTTCAGTTTGTGGGGTTGCCCGCTCACCTTCCTCCGTTGTGCTCCATCAGGAGTTGATGGAAGGTTTGGCCGCGTGTGGCTCCAACCACATCCTTCAGTTTGTGGTCCCCAATGGGGTCACTCACCTCGCTGGTCCTTATGCATTTTCCACAAATAGCCCAAATTTTAACAAAATTGCTTTATCAATCCCCTGGTGCTTTCATTCCTTCTGCACCAACCACCCATTCTGGGCCTGCGTCAAGGGCGGGCAGACCATCTTTTCATTCTTCTTCGAGTTGGATCACTCAAAGCATAAGTTCCCCTCTCTTGTTGCTTCCACCGGACTTTCATTGTCTCCATTACTCCCCAAATTTTCCACACAATCCACTGCCTTTCCGGTATGGGGTACAATCCTTCCCCCCTCCCCCAAAGCCTGCTAACACTATGGGGCCCACAGCTGCCCATCAGCCCCCTCCTAAGTCCAGAGCCACTTGCGCCTCAACCAGGGATTGGCTTGGACAACAGTTCGTTCCCATGTTATTCTTCAATTGATAGCCACAGCCCATCAATTCACTAACCCCAATTTACATTATGACTTGAACCCATGGACTTCATTGGATGAAACCATTGAAAAGGGCAATATAATTGAAGACTCAAAAAAACCCAAATTTAAGAATTTATCCAGGTATAGCACCTCATTCAGATCCCTTGGCGTTTTTATACCCCCAGCCAAATGACACTGTGTTCCACTCTGAACACCAGCTCATTATTGCTGCAGCTGATCGCCCAGATATTAGCACCATCTGTGAGATGGCCAATTCATCAGTAGCAATAATTTCCAAGAATCTCCCTCCTCCCATTTTTGCTCTGACAATAGCCCCGCAGGGTAAATGTGACGTCCTAACAACTACACAAGCAAGCAAAGGCCTCCATCCAGGAAGTTCTATCGCTTTGCAGGCCAAGAAAAAAGCCACCCACATCACCGTAGCTTATTATCCCAGCTTCCTCCCATTCACCTTCATGCGGAGAACTTCTTTTACAAATACCTAGGTGCAATTTTTGATGTAGGTAATTTTGATGACCAGCTGACCATCAGCCAACTCATTCACCATGTCGCTGATCACCCCACGCCATTGCTCTCCTCCTTGGCCCACACTACTTACTATGAGGAGGACTTCAATACTGAGGATGAGACACCTGATTCCCCTTCCCCTTCCACCATGGTGGGTTGAGTGAATCATCGTTGCCCACCTGGGTGGTTATATTATTTTTGGTTGTGTTTTGCCTGCTTATTTTGGGCGGTAAAATATTCTGTTTGGGTAAGTCTATTTGTTTGTATTTTAGCTCTTTGAGCTTTGGTAATCTTTATCCCCTAGTCACATACCTCAAATTAATTTAATACATATATTAGGTGTAGATTATGTTCTTTTAACCATGTACTCTAATTATGCTTTGGGAGCGTTTGGCATAGTTCACCATATCTAATTTAGATAAACTTTAGTGCTGGTTAAGCACTTGCTAATAAAATGCTGGGCTAGCTGTCACCATAAATAGAAACCTCAACTTTTTATTCTAGATAGACGAACTTGTGCATCAGTAAAACTACCAGATTTTTTAAAACAGTGTTCGCATAAGGGGCCTCAAGTTATATTACCAGGAAAAAAATCAGGAAATCATAAAAAACTTGATAGAAAGTCAAACAAAGAGAAGATATAGAAGCACAGCCATTTAGCTAGGGTAGCAATATACAACTAGAGGACTGTAGGTTTAGTTGATATAAGATATAAAAACTTCTAGAACATGTATATAAATATAATAGCAGTTATACCATATATGTCACCTGTTAAAAATTTCATAGATGTCGCGATTCTGATATGACTGGATGATAGCCCTCAGTCATCATGGCAAAATGAATAAGAATCTTCTGGAATCGAACTGGTAATGCATCCAAAGTCATTACCATATAGGCAAGATAAGATGAGTCTTGAGATTTACAAAAAAGGGATACATGAAGTATAATCGAGCAAAAGGAGGACATTTGGCTAATCAAGAGGAATTATGCTGAGATTTGATACAAACAAGAGCAACTCAAAAAGGAAGAATAGAAGATTACCAAGATGAGGATGCATCTGGCTGGGGAATCGAGGTATAAAGAGTCTGATGGAAGATTAAAGGGGGATAGTCTTTTTATGAGTGAAGAGGGAGCGCAGATAAATCTGCAATTATATTAAAATAAAGGTTGTAATAAGGGGCGATAGCTCCATACATATTTTTATTGAGTTTATTATAAGTTGGCAATCTTCATATCGTCCAATTTGGTTGCTTAGTGGCTCATACCCTGTGTAAAACCAACTCAGCGGAATCGAGCCCAAATGTTGAGAATTAACAGTGGTGCTCACTACAGGTGACCACTAAGCAACTATAGTTGGAAAAACAAAAAGCCAATTACTCTACAATGATGAGTCCTCCTCCATTTCAACAGCAAAACTGCTTGCAGAATATAATCAAAGAAGTTCTTTTGTGAGTGCAAGCTGTGTAACAGCAACTGAACAAAGAAAGGGGAATCTGCCAGAAATTCCAACAACAATTTGAAACGCTGCAACAGGAAATTCAGATATGCAGTGTAAATGCTGTTTGGTAAAGCGGAACAGTTGATCAACAAACAGTACAAGGAGCATACTGGAGCTGGGGAGAATGTGGTAGTTAGTGGCAATTTGGGGAAAGAATGTCATGGATCAGCATATGAATATCCATTGGGTAATACAATGGACCCCCATGTCACACCACTTCTCCCGATTCCTTTTTGACAAGTTCAAGTTCATCCAGCCAGCTGTAAGATAACCCATCAAGGAATGGTTCCCATAGTCGCTCTGACAACAGTTCGCCTGTCCCTTGCAGCAGGAATCTAGAGCAAAGCGAATTTGCTTATATTGAAAAATTACCTCCTTTCAGTCATGATGGAGACATACATGGTTACTTTAAGCAGTTTGAATTTGCTGTGGAGGGAGCTACTGATCAACAAAAAGCGAAATTGTTGCTGTCCGCTTTGGATATGGAAAGTGCTGATTAGGTGATCTGCTATCTTCCCAACAGCTCAGTATCTATGCACAAGTAAAAGCGATTGTCATATGGCTGTTCAAGGCGTTGCCAAGATGTCTCAACGGAAAGCTGACTTTATGACTATACAGTTTTACCAGAATGAAACTCTGTCAGAATTCACTAAGCAGTTTTCAGCAGAAGCACACGTTCTGCTTGAGGCTAAAATCTTAACCACTGAAGATGTAAAGCGATGACAGCGGCTGTCAAACCATATTGGGAACTATATAACGCTATGTCCCATATTTTGGATGGGGATATCAGACTTATTTGGATCATGAATGCGTTACATCAGCTCTCCACCACGAACAGCACCCCCAATGTAGCCCAAAAAATTTCTGTTGCCCCCGCTCCAACCCTTGCAGGATATAGGCTGCAGCGACTGGGTTATCAGCCACTGGAATGTGTTCATCCCTCACATGAGTCAATATACCCTTTCTGGCCCAGGTACGCTTCCCCAGTTTGTCCGCAACCTTGGAACCTTACTGGCAATATTCAGCCTGGTTCTTCCGCCCCAAACTATATACACACACCTTTTATGAACACTTACTTCCAGTGCGGACAAAGAGGGCATTATGCAGCCAATTGCCCTAGTCAACCACATGTGTATGCAATGCCAACTAGGATAATAGAGCAGGGAAAAGCTCGAGTGGAGTAGAGATGGGACGCTCTATCTCCGCTAAGTCCAAATCACTTGTCCCCAACAATCCCCAAACATCTTTTCCAGGTAGAAATTGAACCTCAATTGGATGATATGCTATACCAGCAGCTTTAATTAGATACCCCTGCTTCTGCTTCCATGAGTAAAGACTCACCCCATCTGGACAAGCTTCGCCAAGACATGCAGAAGCTATATGTGTGGCAGATCCTGGAAAAGATTGGCATTAGCAACTCGGATCCTTCACCAAACGTCGCTCCTTTAGTAGGGGTTAACGTAGCCATTCTGGTGGAGAAGAATGCCAGTGAGTATCCTCAAGTCAACAAGGGCATTTCTTCCTTTTTGAGTAGCACAAAGCCCTTGCATGTACAAGTAATAAGCACCAATGATTCTTCTTACTCAGAATGTACTTATTGCAACATATTCGTTCAAAACACAAAAATCCGCGCTATCATAGACACGGGAGCACCTGTGAACATAGTATCCACTTGGTTGGTGGCTAAACTTATGTTGAAACCAGATGTGGACCATCAAGTAGTGTATGGGACCACGGTAATGCACAGCAATGTGTCGGAAGGAGCATATAGTACATTTCCTCAATGATTTGGGTCAGTCCAGGTGTCTGCTACGGTGGTGTTTTTGCCAAATAACCACTATGATATGTTAATCAGCGCGGCTTTCATGAGGAAATTTGGCGTTGTTATAGATATGGCGGAAGAAACCCTTACTATGTTCGGCCAACAGATTCCAGTTTATTTTTCCTCTGATGGAATCCCAACGGATCCAGTTCACTCTGGTCAGGTCAATCTAGCATACAGTGATGGAGTGATCCCTGTTCGCTACCAGCAACTGAGTCAGCGGACCAAGATCCTCCCCAACCAGATATATGAGTATAAAGGAATCCCGCTTCAAGCAATGCGCCCTTTAAGCTTACCATATGGACACCAGGGCATAATAGGGACTGGGCTTGAAATCGAAGTCCCTAAGTGGCTTTATGGTGAAATTCTGGCGCCTCATCAGCACTCGCAACTTAAACCACATGTGGCTCCAGGGTTATTGTTTTCTGGGAATGGGGAGGTGAAGGTGCTGCTCGCAAACCTACATAAGGAGACAATAACGATCAGGTGGCACCAAGTGGTGGCTTACCTACACTTTGTCCCTATTGGGGAAGTTCGTCATATTCATGACTTTGGCTCATGGGAAGATCTTGGACTACTGGCTCGCTCCTCATTCAGTGTACTGACCATGATTCCGCGGGAAGCGCTCATGGGATTATCAGCGGAACAACAAGATAAGGCTATGGCGTTATTTGAAAAGTATCAGGATATTTTTAAAATGACGATCATGACCTGGGGTGCGCTCAAGAGGTGGTACATTGGATAGATACGGGGATCACCCTACTATTTGTTCATGACCTATTAGACATTCAAAAGCAGCAGTAGAGGTTGTCTCCGATGAAGTGGATAAACTGATAGAGCAAGGAATGTTAGAGCCATTAAACAGTCCATGGGCATCACCTGTGCTCATTGTAAAGAAGAAAGATAGCATGAATCGAGTAGTTATTGACTATCAAAAACTTAATAATTTAATGAAGAAGGATTCCTACCCTCTTCCATGGATTGATGGTGCGTTAGACTGATTGAGCAGGGCAAACTATTTCTCCGCCATGGATATGATCTCAGGGTATTGGCATATCAAATTGCCATTAATGGAACGGGAGAAATGTGCGATCATCACCTCAAGAGGGTTGTTCCAGCCAACGCGCATGCCACTAGGGTTGTGTAATGCTCCAGCTACATTCCAGTGTGCCATGGATACGATTTTAGGTGATTTAAAGCTGTCCTGCGTCTTAGTTTACCTTGACAACATCAATGTGTTTTTGTGGACATTACCAGAGCACCTAGCCCACTTGAAGCAAGTGTTCAGCGCCTCGCCACTGCTAATATCAAAATTAGCTGCGAAAGTGCCATTTCTTTAAGGAGCAGTTAGAATACCTCAAGTTTGTTGTGGATTCACATGGGCTTAAACTGCAGATGGCTAAAGTGGAAGTGATAGGCAAGATGACTTGTCCAGAAAATAAGAGGAATATTTAGGTGTTTCTAGGAATGGTTGGGTATTGCCAATGGTTCATTCCCAATTTCAGCTGCATTGGGGCCCCAATTTTTGAGTTATTAAAGAAAAAAGCTCCTTTCAATTAGACAGAATGATGCCAGAATGCTTTTATGTATTGAACACCGCATTAGCAAGCGCACCCATTTTGCAATATCCCAACTTTGACAAATAGTTCATAGTACAAACTGGTGCATCCCTCTCTGCTATTGGGGCAGTGTTATCTCAGAAGGATGATGATGGTGTGGAACATTTTGTTGCATTCTATAAATGAAGTTTGAACTGTCATGAACAAAACTACACCATAACTGAGAAGGAGTGTTTAGCAGTGATCTACGCTTACAAATTAGTTTCAGGTATATCTGCATGGGGTGAGATTTCAAGTAGTGACAGATCACGCTTCCTTGCGCTGGCTACAGAATCTTCATGAACCGAAAGGATGGCTCGCACATTGGGCGCTGAAACTGCAAGCATATGATTTTGAGATTTTGCATTGACCAGGAGCAAAAGATCAAAATGCAGATTGTCTTTCTTGATTGCCCACAGTTGCTATCATGGCAAATCTAGCTGATATAATGTACAAAAGAATGGTGGCGAACAGATACTAAGATGAGCCGCCGCAGGTGATCAAGGTATTAGATGGACTCAGGGAGAACACCGTTGTACAAGGGGAAGAACTATATAAGCAAAACGGAGACTTGACGCTGAATTTTCCAAAGCCTTTGGCTAGACCCTCGATAATTATGGATGGTCATCAGGCTGTTGGACATGGAGGATTGTGGAAGACGCTAGAGTTTTTGCGACCCCAATACTTCTGGGAAAGCATACATTATGATGTATTGGAAAAGGTTAGTTGCTGCCATCAGTGTCAAGTAGAAAAGCCTTTTTTCAAGAAAACCACCTACCAATTAGTGAAGCCCCAGTTCACGTGGCACACCATTTCCATTGATGTAGTGGGACCTCTGCTGATTAGTGCCAATTGATCCAAGTACATAATTGTTGCTATTAATCATTTAACCTGATGGGTGGAGGCCAGGGCTATCAGTGACTTGGGCGCGGTCACCACTGCCAAGTTCATTATGGAGTGCGTTATACAGCGGCATGGCTGCCCACAGTTCATTCTGACGGACAACAGAACCAACTTTACTTTGCATATTCTGCCAAAGTTAAATGAGTTGATGGAAATTTGCGGGGTTTTGACCACCCCCTATCATCTGGAATCAAATGGGATGGTGGAGCGAGTAAATGGAACCCTAAAGAATATACTCCACAAATTGATAATGGATTGGCCCTCAGAATGGAGTGCCCTTCTACTTACTGCTGTGTTCACTTATAATATCAGCTATCATTCGGCCACTGGTAAGAGTTCATTTCAACTGCTGTATGGTTGACATCCAGCTCTTCCTGCCTTACTAAATTCATGTGTAGAGGATACTGGTGGGGTGAATCCTCAGCGATATTTGAATCAACTCATGGATACTTTAATCAAGTTGCAAACAGAAGCCTACTCCACCAGTTTAGATAAGAAAATCCGTGATCAGGCAGCTGACCAGAAGTGCTGGAGTGGTCTTCCTTTGTTCGCTGTGGGGGATTACATTTTGTTCCACGATCAGCATGGATTTGGACAAAAATAAGCTCTCTGACATTTGGGTCAGCTTGTTTGAGATTATTGAGAAGACTGGCATGGATGTCTACACAATTAAGGAACCCGCTGGGGGTTGGATTATCAACCAGGTCCACGTGAAGTTCCTTTGAGCATAAAAACAGTAAGAATTTATCGTCCAGTCAAAGGGGGGGCAATGTCACTATTCTGATATGACTGGATGATAGCCCTCAGTCATCATGGCGAAATGAATAGGAATCTGTTGGAATCGAACTGGTAATGCATCCAAAATCATTACCATATAGGCAAGATAAGTAGAGTCTTGAGATTTACAAAAAAGGTTACATAGAGTATAATCGAGCAAAAGGAGGACATTTGGCTAATCAAGAGGAATTATGCTGAGATTTGATACAAACAAGAGCAACTCACAAAAGGAAGAAGAATAGAAGATTACCAAGACAAGGATGCATCTGGCTGGGGAATTGAGATATAAAGAGCCTGATGGAAATTTAAAGGGGGATAGTCTTTATATGAGGGAAGAGGGAGCGCAGATAAATCTGTGATTATATTAAAATAAAGTTCAAATAAGGGTCAATAGCTCCATACATATTTTATTGAGTTTATTATAAGTCAGCAATCCTCATATTGTCCAATTTGGTTGCTCAGTGGCTCATACCCTGTGCAAAACCAACTTGGTGGAATTGAGCCCAAACGCTACGAATTAACAATAGATAACCTTGATTATGTAAGCTTAATTATTTAAAAAGGTTTAGATTCATTAGCAGAAAATCTGAATAAGAGTTACAGACTCTTTCACCACATAACTAATTATACTAAGCATAGATATAATTCTATAATTTTTAATTTATAAGATTCTTTTTAACTTGGTAGGATAACTAAGAGACATACGAAAATTGGGAAAATGTAATTAAATATTCCCAACATAATATTAGATACATGTTAAAAATTTAAGCTAGGAATTATGCCACATTTGCTGCTTAGTTTCATATACTCATGCGAATAGTACCCAACAACAAGCTCTGGTACATCAGTTGGATGTCAGAATAGAAAGTAAGATAAGCCTTGTTTCCACATTGCAATGTGTTTAATAATCAATACACAAGCTTTATATATGGTATCATTAGATACCAAACTTGGGAAAATTTGTTATTAAATCATTTATTTAACTAGAATTTAGTATTCTTTGGAAGTGTTCAGTTGATATGCGCTAAAAAAGTAGAGGAGGAAAACATAACTTAAGTGATCTTTACAAAATGATCTACTGAACCACTTATTTCATCAATTTTAGAGAGCAACGTTATAATCTTAGATATAGTAGAAGGACAATGTTAAGTTAAAGCGACTATATACAATGTTTAATAAGACTTTAAGAGTCTAAAGAAATGGAGCAAAAAAAGAGATTAAAAATGTCCAATAAAAGTTGAATAATGTCCATTAAAAACATTGTAATTGTAAACTCAGGCTGAATTGCCAGCATAAAATGAAGATTAATTAAAAGATATAATAATCATAAAGAGTTACTAAAACAAAAAATGAGCCATAAATACATATTCTTGACATCTAGAAAAATGAAGCTTATTATTAGCAATAGTGGAAAAACTAAATGCTGCATGCGTCAAGGAAACTGGAGTGTAGGAGGTCACAGAAGGGAAAGTTCCAAAAAAAGGTGTAACAACAAAGCAAAGTGACCCAACAAGAGGAAGCAACATCTTAGACAATCTGGGTTTTGTTTCCATATTAATTTGGGGAAAAAACGCACACCGTACTACTGACAGCCATTATAGACAAGAGTCCTGAGATCTGAGAAAGGTGGCATAAGAACTGAAGCGAAACAAGGCAAAATAAGATGCAATGGAGTCATCAGAATAAGCTTCAGAGTGGGAAGAGGGTACACGTTCAACTGTGGAGTTAGACCAGAGCAGGAAAAGGACTTTGGAATTGCAAAAATTCAACAGAGTATTCTTGTGAAAAATAAACAGAAATATATCCAAAACCTGCAAAAAATCTTTAACTTTATTAAATTTATTTGAGTATCTGAGAAAAGCAAAGCCTTCCTCATTCTGTGTCTAAAATTTTAAGGAAGGTTACTGAAGGTTCCAAAGCAATGATTAAAAGGTGATCTGTGCTGTAAAAGTTCCACATGATAATGAACTCAAAATTTTATGATTTAGCCAAATTCCTAACTCTGTAGCCCACGATTTTCCAATTTTTGGGGTCAATTTCCACCGGATTTTCCGCCTCAGATGAGTCATTTTCCTCAGCCCTGGCTGGCAAAGCCAGAACCTATTTCCTGTCAATGACCTTAGAGAGGTCATCAGTGACCTTTAGAGGTTCTGGACTTGGTTTCAAGGGCTTTTATCTTTGCTTTGGAGGGGCGTTCAACATCCAGAAATATGTCACTAGCTGTGACATTATTATCTGATCTTGGAAGGGATCCTCCACCGCCTGAGGTGAGATCGGCCATGGCAAAGCTCTTGTGGGGGGTCAGTAGCTTCATGGCGGCTAAGAGGCTTGGGTGGCGGGACCTACAGCATCTTGGAAACAAGCTTGGAAGTCATAAACTAGGTCCAGAGCATTGGTCATTTTTTATAGGATACCTAGCTGTATTAAGTCTCATCATAACCTTTACAGGACACCAAGTACTGTAGGCTGCGTCAGGATAGGCGAGAAGAAAAAACAGAATCGATCTCATATTGGGGATCACCATTTACTATGACAGGATCTGTCAAGGAAACTAGAGCACGGAGGTCTCTGGAGGGAGAGACACAGGCCAAAGGTGTGCCAACAAGGCCAAGTGACCTAACAGAACGAAGAAACGTCCTAAACGTTCATTGTTGTGTTTCCAAATAAATCTGTGGAGAAAAAGCACAACAAACTGACCACAACCGTCAGGAACATGAGGCCCTAGGAGCTAGAAAGGGTGGCGAAAAATCTAGGGCAAAATGCAGCAAAATAGGAGGAGGCGGAGCTGGAGGAATATGTGGCAGAGTAGGCGGAGGCCTCAGGTACAACAATAGGGGAAAACCAGAGCGGAAAACGGACTCCAGCCAATGCAGAACATTGTAGAGGTGTATTTTCTGAAAAACCAAAATACAAGAAATGTGCCCAAAATCCAAAGCTTCATTAGAATGATAAGTGTATTTGAGAAAAGCAAAGTCTTTCTCATCTTAGGACTTAATTCATAGGGGGTTGCTTCACGAAGATTCCAGTGGTTATTGGAAATTTGATATGAGCTACAAATTCGTCATTTTTCAACAAAATCAAAATTTTTCGAATTTGGCTAGATTTTGTAACCTCATACCTTGTAATTTCTGGGCGTTAATTTCTATTCCCGCCTGGGCATTTGCCTCAAATAAGCCTTTTTCCTCAGCCCTGGCTGGCAAAGCTAAAACCCATTCTTTGTCAATGACCTTAGATAGGTCATTGGTGACCCTTAGGGGTTCTGGTCTCTGCCCCAATGGCTTGTTGGACTTGGCTTTAGAAGGGCGGCTAATTTCAGGAAATATGTCACTAGCTGTGACAGGATCAGGGTGAGGCGGCATGGGACCATTAAGGGCACAGGAGGCACTCATGTAGGATGCTAAACACTTTGATCAGAGGGGGCAAGTCAACCTTGTAAGCTGACGGGTCAATCTTCATGAGGATCTTGAAGGGTCCAACACGCTTGTTGTCTAACTTTTGGCAGAGTTGCTTCAATTGGAGGTTCTTGCCGTTGACCATGACCAAGTCTCCAGGCTTATAATCATGTCCTTTACAGCAGGTGCAGTCAGCATATGCTTTTTAGATCCTCACAACATCGACGAAATAATCTTATACTGCCTGATGTATGTCTCTGAGCTCTTTAGCGCGCTCATTGGCAGCAACAACGGTGGACTCAATCCGTGAACTTAGGTTGAGCTGGGGTTGTGATCATATTTTGCAAAAAAGGGGATGTGCCTGTAGAGTTTGAGTAATGTTATTGTAAGAGAATTGCGCCAGCGGAGGGGAGAGGCCTAATTGTTCTGTTCAGCGCTGGAATAATTACGAAAGAATTTCTCCAAACCTTGGACTCTCTCTCCATTTACCTATCCAATTGGGGGTGGAAGGCTGTGGAGCAGCAAAGGAAGATTCCTAGGATGAAAAGTAGGGCTTCCCAGAACTGGGCGGTGATTGTGGGCCACAATCACTGATAATCTTCTTGAGGAGACCATGTAGACAAAAGATGTGCTCTACAAAAAGGCGGGCTTTCTCGAATGAAGTAATGGTGGCATTGTAGGGGATGAAATGGGCCATCATAGTAAAACGGTATACTACAACCATTACTGCATCATAGCTCTGGGACAAGGGGAGTTCCATGATATAATCAATGAGCACTGATGTTCAAGGGCCCTCAGCAGCTTTAATAGGGACAAGCAACCCAGAACTCTTCAGGCAGTTAGGCTTCAACTGATTACACGTCAATCAGGACTTTGTGAATTTTGACACATCTGTGGCAATACCCTTTCAACGGTAGGAGCGGAGAGCCAACTCAAGCGTCTTGTCCTTGCCAGGGTAGTTATCAGTTAGGGGGTCATGAGCTTATAAGATCACCCTCACGCAGGGGTCCAGGTGATACTCATCACATGCCTTGATGGAGAATGACCCAAATAGCAACTTTTAGCCTTTGTCCAGGGGTACGCCATTTCTATGGCAGGACTGCTTAACCTTATTGTGGTCAGCTGACAGGGGTTGGTACAGCCTAAAGTGGGCAGAGGCGGCAGTATCCCCTTCTAAAGTTCCATCATAAGCAGAGTGGGGGTTGACCAGTGGGCTCTCCTTCACCTGATCTGGCTTAATTAACGCCTGGGTATTGTGGGCGTCGACTAGTGCTGGGTCAGGTGCTAGGGAAGGGTTCCGGGATAGAGCATCAGGTAACATGTTCTGGTGCCCTTAGTGAAGTCATATTTGAAGTCAAACACTGATAGGATTTCTAATCACTGGGACTGGCGAGGGGATAATTTCTTGGGCATGGTTTTACATCAACGCCTTGTGGTCAATATGGACAGTAAATGGCCGCTTAGACTCATGCAGATGACAGAAGTGCTGTACTACCTCAAAAATAGAGATGAGTTCCTTATTATATATAGCGTAGTTGAGCTGCGCCAGGGTCATCTTCTTGAAAAGTAAGCAACAGAACGTTCCACCCCATCTATTCCCTCCGGCAACAGAGCAGTTCCCAACGCAAATTGGGAAACAATAGCGGCGACAATTAAGGGGCGGCTGGGGTCTAAATGTGCTAACACCTTCTGGACAAGAGTATAAACTTGACGGTGAGGAACTCGGCGTTGCATTCTGTAGTAAGACTGAAAATCTTCTTCCCTGAAGCGGTGTAGGAAGGGGCGGCTACTTCTGAGAGCTGGGGGTACATTTATTGAGAAAGTTACACGTCCCAAGGGAGCTGCGCAACTCTGTGAGGGATGGGAGTAGCCCAATCGCGGATGGCTGCTTCCTTATCTGGGTTAATCATGTGGCCGTGTGAGAAGATAATTTTTCCTTAAGAGCTCAACCTTAGACTGGTAGAACTCATACTTGCTGGCCTTATTTGTATTTTTCACCTGTGAAAGTCTCTCCATGATAGGTACAAGATGGCGGTCATGAGATTCTGCATCCAGGGAGAAGATCAGTATGTCGTCCATGTATGTGATTGCGCAGGGTCCTAAAAAGTTCCAAGACAGCATAATGAACCTTTAAAAGCAGGAGGGGACGTTCTTCAAACCAAATGGCATGATCATGAATTGGTAGATGCCTTTCCGAGTAAAAAAACGGTCAACCACTCCTGGCCTTCTTTAATGCTGACCTGGTTAAAAGTGTTAAGGCAGTCCATCTTGCTGAACACCCTAGTCTTCTCCACGTTGCGGGCAATTTATTGCTCCAAAGTGAGCGGATGGGGGTTTAGGAACTGTCACGTTGTTCAGATTACAATAATCAACGTAGGGACGAAGTGAGCCATCCAACTTTTCTACCTGCAAGAGGGTGAAGCACACAGGAGAGTATTTTCTTAAAGATTTGACCATTAGAGGAATTGTAGCTAACCCAAACATTCAAGCAGCCTCCTCCCTCAGTGACAAGGGATAAATTGGAGGAAATATGAAGTGGTTCATGGTCAACGTAAACTTAAAGTCAAACTTGGTGTGCTCAGGGACTTTTTGGGCCTTATTGGGATCAAACAGGCCAGCATATCCGCGTATGCATTCAGGCAGGATTAGTATTGGGGTTGGGGAGTCAGTAGGTTGAGTAGAGGCTAGGCCTGTCATGGCTTAATGAAATGACTTTAGGAACCAACTGTAAGAACAAGATGCACGTTATGAGGCCAAAAAGGTGAAGCTGGCAGGCAACCCTGACCTTAAGCTTACCCTTGACCAACTCTGGGTACAGGCAAAATATGCCTAGGTTGGTCCAGTGAATGTGCTTGATGCCCAGCCTAGCATTACAGAAAAGGCGTTAAAAGGCGCCAGTTAAGTTCTTAATCCTAATGGTTTAGTACGGTTGCTTGAGGAACAGAGTTCTAAAACCCATTCCAAATTTCATATTACGAAATTGGTTCAAGTTCAATTACAATCCATAACTTGGGTTCAATCAATTTTAAAATTACAGGACCCAGGAAAATGGTAGCGTGCATCTATTGGTGCACTTAGGCTTAGAACCACTTCTGCCAATTGACAACGCGCCCCTCATTGTTTAAGTATATTCCCTTGAGACTAACTTCCCTCGTTGGTCAATTTCCTAATAAAAATACTCCATTATCTTTATTTTTTTAAAATGGTTCCTGAGCAACCTGTGTGCAGACCTCCTCAAGGAGATCTCCAAAATGTTGGGCATTTCTTTTTACCAAAAATATTTACTAAATCCTGTAAACCACTGGGCAGTCCTGGTCTCCTCCAGATCGAGGCACTCAAGCCCTCCTGCACAGATTCCCACTTGGCTACGAAATCCCCTTTGAGGTCCAACCAAGTTTTGTTGTTTATAGTTTTTTATTACTATATACCACGCTTTACGCCCTTGCCCTGGGTCCCCTATGTTCCAGCATCTTCAGCGGTGCCCTGTTTGCTATCTTGATAATGACTAATTCCTGGTGTGTGGCTGTGAACCCTGCATCACCTCTCTGGAAATGGGAGAGTTACTGACACTCTCCTTAAATTAGTCAACCAACCTCTTTTTTAGACATGCACTAGAATTATCCGTGTGGGTTTCATCTGAGTGAGAATTGGGTGCACCTGCCGTTTGGTATGGCCTTGATGGGGCTCACCACCGGTTTCTCATTTGGGCGAGGGTTGGTGAGTCTCTGCGTTATTCTCACTACCAAAGGGGAATTACCCACTCTTCTTGCTGTACTGGTGGATTTAGAAGCTTTATGATCTGGGTGTTGTGATTCCCAAACTTTCCCCCAAATTAATGAAAATAATTTAAATTAAAGATTTTTCTTGGCACTGCGTTTAGACGTTACAGGTGGGATCATTGACAAAGGGTTTGGTGGTGATGGCCTTGGATAACGATGTAAACACGCTGCAAAAATGGTTATGGGGTCGTTCACGTTCCCTTACGTGTTTTATAACGCTAATTCCTTATATAAAAATGAGCCAAATATCAAACATCGTGGATCTAGTTTGGAACCAATTTCAATTACCAGACTATCTTAAGAGAACCCACGTTTGACCACCACCATAATCTGCAGAACACAGGCGGTGGAGAAGGAGTTTTTTTAATATAAAAACGTTTATGCAACTGCTGAAGATATAGTTGGATGTGTGACCTCAGTAGTAAGAGTGGACAACTATCCCTCTCCATTTTGATGCAAAAACGTACCATGGAGGCATGCTTAGGCCAGATAAAGAAATTTTCTGGTGAAGTGTTGGTGGTATCTGCTATGAATAAAGGCCATTCAGGATATTTTTTCTTGACTGATACCCTTTCATCCCCTTTAGGTAAAATCAGCACAACTATTTTGGTGGATACATGAGCCACTGAGAATTTTATTGAACAAAACCTAACCAACTACCTTGAGTTGATTTATTTATCAGGTGGCATGATCAGGAAAGGCGATTCACAAGGTATCTCCACACTGAAGGTTCTAAAGTTAATGGATTATCAAGAAGAAAATATCATTTGGCTGACACTTCCAAGAAATAAAAAACCTCTTGTGCCCCATTATTTTGGGAGTAGAGTGGTGTATAAAGTTTGACATAAGGAAAAACTTGAGAGACGATACCCTATCCCTCACATTAACGAATGGTCACATATTAGTTGTCCCTTTATCTGAAATAAACTCTCAAGGAGATCTTCACCACAGGCCCAATATCCACACTCTTAGTCTTTCTTCGTTATTGAAGCTCTCACTGGAGGTACCCTTACCTTCCTGTTTAAAGGGGCTGGAATCTTTGTTTAATGCAGCTTCAGACAAAGTACTAGCTCATTTAAAGTTTAATTGTGAGTTCAAGCTCACCAATAATATAGTGTGTATACCTTCTCCGACTTGCCCTTTATATGTATGGGAGGAAGTGGCCTTAGATGTGTGGGATAAGAAGTTAGCTAAAGGCGCAATATTTAGCTTACCTTCCCAGTATGCTCCCAACTTCTCTTTTTGGAGAAGGCCAATGGTATCTTACGCCCATGCATGGATTATGGGAATCTCAACAATGTCACAGTACCAGACTTGCATCCCATCTCGTTAATTCTCAGATTTTTCGCTATGTTGAGAAGGCAAAAGTCTTCTCCAAACTGGATTGCTTAAACGCATTAAATCAGATCCAATCAAGAAGGGCCAAGAGTGACTAACCGCATTCTGTACCAGAAAAGAGATTTTCCAGTTTCTTGTTATGCCCCTTAGGCTTAAAAACGTCCCAGGTATCTTTCAACGCTATTTAGATGCGGCTTTGGGGTACCTACTGGGATATGTGAGGTAGCATACATGGAAGTTATTCTGGTGTTTTCCACTGATCATGAGTCCCATGCAGTACACATTCACCATGTGGTGGAGCTTATGTGGACAGCTAACCTGACGCCAAAAATCAGTAAATGTGAATTCTTCAAGTCCCTGGTCACCTTCCTAAGCAACGTCGTGTTTGACCAAGGCCACATGATAACTTCAGACAAGGAGAAGGCGATTCATGAGTGGCCCACCCCAACTTTGGTCAAGGAATTTAATAGTTTTTTTGGAGAGGTGTACGTTTCTTAAAAAATTCACACCGAATCTCTCTGAGGTGGCTGCACCCTTGTATAAGCAAAGTAGGGCAAAAGTACTCCAGTGGTCCCCCGTTTTGGAGGATTCCTTCCAAGCAGTAAAGTTTACGTTGCTGTCCACGTATGTCCTTAGCCATTTAAATCCCTTGATGAAGTTTATTTTGGCCACTGATGCCTCCAACTTAGCCATAGTGGCGTCCATACTGCAAGTAGACAAAGATGGAATAGAGCATCCAGTGTGGAATTTTTCTCGCAAGATGTCCCTGATGGAGTTAAACTACGCCATTTATGAAAAAGAGTTATTGGCAGTGGTAGAGGAGATTACCTATTGGCGTCATCACTTGCATGAATTATCCCAATCGTTCCACATTTGTACATATCACCGTGCCTTGTTGTACTACCATGCACCTCATGTTTTGACTCCACGGCAATCCCTCTGGCATGAGACCCTGACTCAATTTATGTTTTCATAAGAGTTTACAAAGGGCAAGGAGAATGGTTTGGCAGATGCCTTGAGCTGAAACCCTGCACTGGCTCCCGCTCCTAACGAGGTAGAGATTCATAATATTATCTTAATGATTCTGCTGAGTAAGATTGTGTCTCAACTTCCTTCTCCCTTGGTCCACGGACCAGCACTTGATCCCCTGGAAAATGCGGAGTTGTATGCTATGTTCAGAAAGGTAGTTTTTGCAAGGCCATTGTTGGCTGAGTATACTATGGTCCTTGGCATGATCAAGTTAAATAAGAAGGATATTAGTAGGGGTTAACATAAGAAAGATGAGATGTTGTGGTTCCAGGGTCACCTATGGTTTTCTGCCAGACCACTTCTCCTGGAAATCATATAGGACCATCATAATGGAATTAGTGTTGTATAATCTGGGAAGGCAAAGACTCTTGGCTTATTCCCTGTACTTACAATTGGAAGTGATTAGCTGTGCAGGTGTCCAGGTAATGTAAGAAGTGTCTGGTCTGCAACCAAATGAAGCCAAATCTCCAACCAATAGCTGGGTTGTAGATACCAGTTCAAAAGGATGAAGAGTCTTGGAATTATTTATTGAAGGGTATTATTGTGGAATTACCTGTATAAGATGGCTACAATGCCATCATGGTAGTGTGGACCATTTTCTAAAGTTTGACCACTTTATTCTTCTGCAGAACCATGATAACCATAACTGAGATGGCTAGGCTCTTTTCTCTCATGTCTTTGCTCTTCGCGGGGTCCCCCAAGGAATAATTAGCGATTATGGGCCCCAGTTTACCTCTGTCTTTTGGAAAGAGTTGTGTAAGTCTCCTCATATCTACCCCTGCCATTTGACTGCCTATTTTCCCCAATCAGATGGGCAGACCTAAAGAGTGAACCATATTCTTTGAACAGTTCATGAAGTGTTACGCTACTGCGAACATTCAGATTGGGTTTATCACCATCCTATGGCCCAACTTAGCTACAACAACGCCCAAAAATTGCCAATCGGTTGTTCTCCTTTTTTCGCCAACTATGGATATAACCCCTTCCTTAAAGATGAAGCCCAGTTTAGGGTCTAAGGCGGAGGCGGTGGTTGAATTTTCAAAGATGCTCAAGAAAGTACACCAGAAGGTGAACACGAATTTGGATGCAGCAATGCAAGCTTTATAAGGAGAAAGTGTATGGGAAAAGATGGGTAGTTCCTGTATATAAGGAAGAGGATCTCATGATGATTGATGCAGTAACATCTTTGTCAAGCATCCATGTAAAAAGCTGGGACCAAAGAGGATTGGGCCTTACCGCAATGTCAGAAAGGTGGGCCACGCCTTATACCAGTTTGATCTTCCCTCATTCCGGCTCTTTTCAGCCTTTCATAAAAGCACGCTGAAGATGTTTGAGGGCCCTCACCAGAGACTCCATAGGCTTACCTTGTGGATAGGGCGCTGAAGTGGAAGTGGAGGAGATAGTATCCTCACTCAGAGTAAAAAGAAAGCTTGAGTACCTAGTACCCTGGAAAGGGATTTGATGCAGTGAAAAACAGTTGGGTACCAGCATGTGACTGCGCAAATGCTCAAGACCTAATTAAAGTTTTCCGCAATCGTTTCCCCCAGGCTGGCGGACCTTAGTCAAAGCAAATTGTTGCCGCTATAAAGTTGGCCCCAGCCACAAGAACTTTTACCTGGAGAAAGCCCCTGGAGGGGGTGGATCCCCAAAACTATGAGAGGGTAATGTCATGGCTTAATGACATGTTTTTTGGGGCTAACTGTAAGGACAAAGCTACACCTCAGAAGGCCAGACAGGTGAAGTTGGCAGGCCTTCCCTAACCTTAAAAAACCCTTGACCAAATCTGGATACAGTAAAAATATTTCCAGGCTGGTCCTGGGAATGTGTGTGATTCTTATCCTGGCATTAAAGCCAGGGCATTAAAATACACCAGCTACGTTCTCAATCCCAACGGGTTGTTACAGTTGCTCTGGTGATTAGGGTTTTGAAGCTCATTTCAAATTTAGAAGTACAAAATTGGGGTCAAGTCCAATTACAATCCTTAACTCAAATTTGGTCAATTCTGAGTACATGACCAGGCCAACGGTAGCAAGCTCTTATTGGTGCACTCAGTCTTAGCATCACTTCCGCTAAATGATGACTTGCCCCCATTGTTTTGTATGTTCCCTTGAGACCAACCTTCCTTATTGGTTGACATCCCAACAGAAATCCCCCGTTGTATTAACATATTTTTAAAAAAAGTTCATTGGGCAACAATGTGTGCAGACCTTCTCAAGGAGGTCTTTAAAACGTTGGTCATTTTAATTTTTACCAAAAAATCTACCAAATCTTTTGCACCGCTGGGCAGCCCTGATCCCCCCATATTGAGGCACCCAAGCCCTCCTGCACGATCCCCACTTGGCTACAAACTCCCCTTTGAGGTCTGTTAAAATTGGAAACTGGTGGCTATCTACTACCCTTGTAGTGAGAAACAAAGGTTAAAATCTGAGCTTCTCAACAATGTTAAAGACTGGCTTGACTGATTGTCCCAGAAGTCAACTGCACAGGTTTGGTATGTGCATAATTCTCGTTGCTTGATAGTAATTGATATATGATTGATAATAGTATAACAACTACTATCCTAGTTGAATAGATAAGCCCAATATGGTCCAACACAATACATGCAATAATCTGCTGATTTTTTTAACTATAGGGACTTCTTCCCTGTTCCAGAGGAACTTAATCTACTCTCAGATTGAGAGGTTTCTAGCCTTTATTTTCGTCACGCTGAGTCTGCAGAGAATAAAATCTAAATTCTGTTTCTCTTCTAAGATATCTGATCCTTACTCATTATACTACAAAAGAGTCCACATTTATTGTACACCACAACAATAATTAACTGAAGAATGATAGAACATATATCCCAAATGGAATAATCTTATTTTAACATAAACTGTTAGGGAGTTTAGAGGGAATTAGGCACCCAAATCCTCAGATGGCTATTCAGCCATGAAACGGCAACTGTTGCCATTGTTTTTCCCTACAACGTCTCTACTGGCGATGGTCTTCTCCATTGGGTTAGGAATTCCTCCGTCAGACATCCTTGAGACCTGAAATGGAATGAACCAGAAAATGTGTCCTTAAAGTTTCCCACTTGAACACAGTGAACAAACCACATCTATCTAGCAAACTGCTTAGGTAATGGTACTCTTTACACATCATGGCAGGTCGCAAACCAACTTATTCATTTTCTAGTTCTAGTCACATCACTCACCTCACAACTGCTAATTATATTACTGATTGGTCAGTGATGAAACCCAACCAATCCCAAGGGTATACCTGATAGTTAATTAACGATCAACTATCAGGTGTCTCAATTCTATCAGCAACTCTCCTCAACAAGGTTTTAATCCTTCACCCAAATTGATCCACAAAAGATTTAAACCTGGAAATTTACCCAAGAAATAACTTAACATTATTAACTTAAAGTCGAGGCAAACTGATATACAATTCATTTTCTAGTGGGACATATCCCCTAGCGTTCCAGCAGGTAGCCTAGGAAGCTGGAAGGTGGGAAAAAAATCCCATTACATCCTCCCTATTGCCTAAATAGCCAATGAGAATAGAATTGGGACAGGAGAATGCCACCTTGGACCAGGTCAAATATTTCTTAGCTTCCAGCGGAGCACAGCCAATCTTTACTCAACGCTGCTCAGGACAACCTTTGGCATGTGGTTCTTTACCTTTTCTTCCTTGCTACTGACTCCTCAGAGCGCGGTCCTCAAAATCCACTGTCATGCTGTTATAGTCAATTTAATCGTTTTGATGTTAGTCCCAGAAAGCCAGTTTTCCCCAAGTCAGGGCATACAACCCATTGTCACATTTTTTAAGTTGGTTTGGCGTCCTTTCTTCTGATCTCCCTCCTCGTCATTAACAGGAGGCTACTATAATCAATGTCTGTCTTGAAGCAAAATTAAGAAGGATCAATTATATTTTTCTCTTGTTATTTTTTCTTTGTACTTTTTCGCTCATATCATTCTAATATTTTTTAAAGAGCTTATCTCATAATTTTGAAATTTATTTTTCCAAAATTTGAGCTTGATTAGTACCAAAAGTGATAATGCCAACCATAATAAAAAGTCTAAAATCCCCCCTCTCATCCAGCTAATATGTCCAACATACTTAATGAAGCCCATTGGCAAGTGCTCTTGACCAATCTTCCAGCTCCAGTGCCTTATCAGGATTAATAAAAGTTATTTGTTAACTTTCTCTTCTTTTTTCTGTTGCTTCCCTCCCTAATCTGGGGTATTGCTCTTGGAAAGTACTAACATTTCAATTTCTCTTCCCTATGTCGCATTCTCTCAAGGTTCAGCCTCTGCCCAACGAACCTGGCTATATTTAGGTCTAGCCTTTGCTAGCGTTTGATCCCAAATAGATTTTGACAGTTTATCTACTCCTACTGTTATACATCCTCCCTCCCCAAGAGGTACATAGGTGGATTCATCCCCAAGTTAATAATAACTAATAAAAATTATATAATATGTCTTTTTAATATATATTATTTTTCCCTATTTTTTATCATCTTTTTATTTTTCTTCTTTCTATATAAAACATGACCATCACTTAGTTTAGCTGTCAATCGTTTTATTTATTATTCCCCATGTTGGACAATTACAAAGTCTGATGTATCAAAAAGAGTGGTTTGGAGGTAAATGATGAAAAGATCAGCCAAAAGACCTTGGTTAATTCCTGGTGGAACCACTCTAATCAGGGTAACAATTTCATTAGTACTTCTTAGGCTAATAGCATGAGTTTGGGTAGTCAAATTGCACAGAATATGTAAAAATTCAGGGGATTCCATTTGAGGCTCATCTCCAGGCCAATTCTAATTTAGTACAATCTACACCGCGGATACCAGCCCCTTTTATAAGGTCAGAGGGGGTCCAGCAAGGTAAAATATTTTCCCACCTTCTGATTGGTTAAATATATATAAAATCCCTTCCTCATGGGTTCATCTTTCTGGCTGTCACTTCATCCGACCTTGCATTTGAGTGAGGTGAGTAACAATCTGATAGGTCAACCAGCCATATTACCTAATTTATATGTGCATAGCTTATAATGAATTTCTCATCAAACTCACTTCGAGCCTTGAGACAATTAAAATACTAAAACTTCCAATATTGAGGGTGTTTGCTTCTTGAAACCCTCGCCACCACTAACAAAACCTATAAAAAACCTATCTTTTATTAGTATTAACATTTCATTTTTTTATATTTTAAGTAGTTAATCTCACCCTAAACAAATAAACAACCAAAAAGTAGAGAGAATAAATTCCCCTGCAAAACATTGTTAAATCAAATGGTGCAAAGCATCAGCGAGAATCAAAAATACCCTGATATAACAAGTGGTGCTCACTACAGGGGGTAGTACAACACAAAACATCTACCAACAATAGAGGGTGATGGGGTGAATAACTTTACAACCTCCCCACGGCTTCTGATCCCCAGCTAGATACTTTAGCCCAGCATCTAGCTCCCACACTGTCTCGGCGTAAAACACTCAAACAGCGCATTTTTCAAGCCTTTCATGAGGCTGCCATCATATTCTCCAAAACCCCTTTCAGAAAAATTTACCCCAGTTGAGGATAGCATCACTTTGTTCTTTGTCTATAAGCGGTTATGGATGGGACTACCAATTCCAAAAAACTAAAGCATATCTCTCCTGCCTCAGACGCTCTGCCCAAGAGGTAATGGTACCTTATATGATCACCCTCAAAACTAGGGAAGAGGTTAAACACGAGCTCTTTGAAGATTTTGGATCCACGCAGAGTTTGTTAGGAAGAATCATGAGTTTATATACCTAAGTCTACTGGAGGGAAAATCATTTGCCAACTTTGTTGATCGTTTTTACAGTGCAGCCCAGACTCTCCTGCTCTCCATAATGTACCTCTGGATAACACTGTTGCTGCTAAACTAACAGTTTTGGCTTCTCAGAATTTTTTATCATGGCATACCAACTCTGTCAAGCACCATTTTAGAAATGTCCGCGACATAAAAGAGGCTCTATTAGAGGTTGTAAGTTTCCATAATATAAGACTGCTCAAGGGGCTGAGTTGCACCCTCAAGGATCAACTATTGAGAAACAACCAACCATATACCAACAGATGGAGTCCATGATGACCATCCCAAAACTTGTTCCCGAGGTGCAACCTGAAACAGCTATTCCCCCTTCACGTGAGTTTAGCCCAAGGGCTTTATCTATGCTAGACAGCGGTCCTTTCCATCTACTGCGCCATAAGGGTTTCCTGTACATTCAGTTGACCCTGTGTCTCGGGTTACACCCTCTCCTGATAGGCTTTAGAAGCATCTCAGTTCTCACATCTCTCTAGACACAGTCTGTACCCCTCAAGTTTTCTGTAGCTTGAAACCTGCCTCCATGGGACAACCCAAGCCAGTTAACAAAAAGCTTATGCCAAATGCTGGTAAATCTAGAAACACCTGCCCCATGATCAAAGCGGTAGCAGACCTTCCACAGTCATCCCCTTCCCTAAGGAAGGTTTAGCCAACCAAGTGTGTCAACTAACGATCATTGACTTGACAAAGGTCACCCTCTCATCTAATGCCCCTTTGAGGTGCATAGGAAAAAACTCTGATGACGAATCTGAAGGGGGTGGTGAAGATGGGGCTTTTATGTCCTGGGGACCCAATGAAAATGCAGATAGCAGATAGGTTGAGGCCTGAAAGGATAGATATGGCTATGATACCACGACGAACCTATCTCCAACAGTTGTTGAGGTTTTCAGAGTTAATTGATACCGCCAGTGATGCTGAGCAGCTTATTGATATAATGATCCGATCTACCCAGAAGGTTCATACCCTTCATTCTATTAAAAATAAATACCCTGCAATGGATCAATGATTTGTCTCCTCTGTCCTTTTTAGGAGGTTCTTGCCCTCCCACTTACTTTTTGGTAGCATAATAACCAAGGTAGAGGTTGTCATAAATAAGGTGTGAGTTCTGGCCATCCTTGATATGGGTTCTCCAGTGAACGTAGTCTCTTAAAAAATCATTAATAAAATTAAGTTGGCGCCCGACCTGGACTATTCCCATGAGTTTGGAACTGCAGGGCCAAAAAATGTGAGCTATTGAAGCTTACTCTTCTATAACCATACGTATTGGGAAGCTCCTCCTGTCTGCCCCCACTGTGGCATTGGAAATTAATACATATGACTTGCTAATTGACACGCAATTCATGATTGAGTATGATGGAATTATCAGCATGAAAAAGGGATTTCTCTACCTTCTAAGTTATGAAGTTCCTAGGATTTACCAACAATGAGCCTAAGAAGAAAGAATACACATGTGTAGTTGAGTACCCTTCTTACGTCCTTACCCTTACTTATACCACATCGGGAAGAAACAAAAAGAAGCTGTCTAACTCCCTATATGCTTCAGAGGGCCTTTAATTGTATGCTTCAGAAGAGGTAGTATTAAAAGCGGGTGAACAAAGAGTGATAGAAACCAAGGCTAATGTGAAAATCCACCGCAACTGCCTACTATACTTAACAAGCATTACTGGAATAAGTCCTATAGAACCTCAGGTGTTGCCAGGTATCCTAAACCCTGCCTACCAGCGACCCATCAATCCTCTGTTGGGAATCTTACTGACAAGGATATGGTCGTAAAGAAGCATCAGGAGGTTGGAAAAGCCCTGCTGATTCCAATTAAAAACTTCTAACAAGTACATTATATTGAGTTTATGTTATATCTGGGACTACCTAAGGATCAATTGGTATGCACTTTGCCCCACATTCAAATTTCTGAGGATCTAACCCCTGCCAAGCTTAATGAAGTTCATTCTTTATTGGAGTCTTATAGCTACATCTTCTACCTTTCTGATACTGATTATGGATATATGAAGGTTGGACTCATACCACTGACATTGGTGAGCTTGGTCTATTCTATCAAAGCCTTATTGGAAGTCTAAGATTGAAGAGCTCCAAATGAGGACGGAGCTGAAACAGTTTATGGATGCAGGGCTGCTAGTGCCTTCTCAAAACCATTTGGTCGTCCCCACTTCTATTTTATAAAAAATAAATATGGAGGTCATCGGGGTAGTTATGGACTACTCAAAATTGCACAACCTCACAAAGAAGGATAGCTATCCTATCCCCAGCATTGATGACGCCCTAGCCCAACTCTCTGGCTCTAACTACTTTTCCGCCATGGACTTGGCTAGCGGTTATTGGTAAATGGAGCTTTCTCCCCAAGATCAGGAGAAATGCGTTCTTATTTGCAGTGAGGGTCTCTTCCAACATACCAACTACCACAAGGGTTGTGCAATGCGCCCGCCAATTTCCAACAAGCGATGGGTCATATCTTGCAGGATCTAAAATTAAACTGAATCATTTTCTATATTGATGAATCACGGTGTTTTCCAAAACCTTTAATGAGCATCTTACCCACTTGAAAGAAGTGTTCCAACGCATGCAGGCTATAACTTTAAATTGAAGCCATCAAAATGCAAATTCTTCCAGAAAAAGCTGGATTTACTTGGACACGTCAACTCTCAAGATGAAATTCAACCTTTACAAGCTAAAGTCGCAGCTATATCCAATAAGACGGCGCCCAAAACCCTCTGTAAAGTCCAGGTATTCTTGGGCATGATGGGGTTTAACATCAATTTATCCCCAAGTTCACCCAGCTCTTTGAGCCCCTCGTCCGCCTCTTGGCTAAGAACACTCCATTTCATTGGGGTGTCAAACAAAAAGCTGCATTTGAGACCCTGAAAAAGTTAATGCAAAAAAAATGCTGATCCTCCGACACCCTGACTATAGCAAGCCCTTTAAACTGTTCACGCATGCCTCTGATTACGCCGTTGGGGCTATCTTGGTTTAGCTGGACGAGCATGGGGTCGATCATCATGTTTCCTACTACAGTAAGATTGTCTCTAAAGCTGAACACAACTATAGCATCCTTGAGAATGAGTGCCTTGATGTACTGCTCACTGTGTAACACTACCACCCTTCTTAAATATGGCTTCCTTCTAGTGATTATTGACCACGCACCCTTAAAGTGGTTGCGAATATGATGAACCCCATAGATGGCTGGCTCGCTGGGCGTTAAAGCTCCAGCAATTAGACATGGAAATTGAGCGTTAGGCGGGAACTAGCCATATGCATGTTGATGGATTGATGCAGCTGCATTCCATCATTTAGATAATAGTGAGGCCAAGAGGTTACATGACCTCCTGGTGACTCCTGATGCATGGGGGATGAGGTTGAACTTGTACAAAAAATGCTAACTCGGCACTCCCACAACACCAAGGTGGAAAGTGAGAAGCTAACAAGAAAGTAGGAGTAAACTGGTTTCCCTATCTCTGACATATGAGCGAGTACCAGTCATTTTAGAGTCCAATTATATTTTTGGGCATAGTGAAGTAAGGAAGACATATTACTGGGTTAAGGACGCTATTAATGGAAGGGCATCATGGAAACCATAATCGAGTTCCTGAATGCTTGTCTGACCTGAAAAAAACAATCCAGCTTAAAGACCCATTATCAATACCAACCCACTGCGCCTCAACAACCCTTCCACACCATAAGTTTAGACCTCTACCCGAGATAACTGAGGTAACTCAATATACCTTTGTCATAGTTGATCATTTCACCAAAATGCTGGAACTGTGGCTCTCTATGCTCAAACAGTCAAGGACAAGGCCACATTTCTCCATCAGAATTTTTGCTCAACATGTTTGCCCCCACGTTCTTCTCTGTGATAATGGAAAAAACTTCACACTCCAGTGTTATGAAGTTCCTCGCTACCACCATGAGCATGCAATAGCTCTTTTCAGCCCCTATAACCCTCAACAAATGGTAATATGAAGAGAGAAAATGAGACCCTAGTTTTTATATTTTGAAAGACGGCCACTTCAGACCTCCTTCACTGGGATCTGACTTACCAAGTACCCTCATGGCCTACCATATCAGTTTCCATAGAATCCTTAAGATGTCTCCTTTCTGTGTGTTGTATAGATGGGAACCTGGGGTGCCAGCATTATTAGCCAAAGACATTTTAAATTATAGGACTGACCCTGAGAAAAACATGAAGAGTTAGCCCAGAGCATCATTAATTTACAATCAGAGGCTATGACTAATTTGGACAAAACTATCAAAAAAGAGGTTCAAGCTGCTAATGAGCTCCGTCCCCCTCTTTCTTCCTTCCAAGTATCTGACTTGGTTTTTTACTACCACAATTATATCAACCCTAGAAGGGGAAACTTGGGTCTATTTGGGAAGGACCATATGTAGTAACTTACAAGCGAAGGGAGGAGTACTCTATATATCCCTTGCTAAAGAGTTACTATTAACCAAGTTCATGCTCGATTCTTGGATCCTTATACTCCCCCAAACACTCTTGAAGGGGTTAATATTGGACAATTACAAGTCTGATGTATCAAAAAGAGTGGTTTGTAGGTAAATGATGAAAAGATCATCCAAAAGACCTTGGTTAATTCCTGATGGAACCACTCTAATCAAAGTTCAATTTTATTAGTACTTCTTAGGCTAATACCATGAGTTTGGGAAGTCAAATTGCACCGACTATGTGGCAAATTCACGGGAATCCATTGGAGGCTCCTCCCTAGGCTACGCCTAATTTAATACAATCTACAACGCGGATACCAGCCCCTTTATAAGATCAGAGGGGTCCATCAAGGTGAAGTTATTTTCCCGCCTTATGAATTGGTCTAAATTTTATAAAATCCCTGCTTCATGGGTTCATATTCCTGGATTTCACTTTACTATCTGTCTTTCATTGAAGTGAGGTAATTATCTAACAATCTGATAGGTCAACCGGACATATTACCTAATTTTGGTGCACATAGATTATAATGAGTTTCTCATCCAACTCACTTCAAGCCTTGAGACAATTTAATAACTAAACATCCCAATACTGAGGGGTTTTCTTCTTAACACCCTCACCAACATTAAAGAAACTTATAAAAACTATTTTTTATTAGTGTTATATCAATTAATAATATTTAAGTGGTCAATCTCACCCTAAATAAATAATAATCCTTGAAGTAGAGAGCGCAGCATCTCCTGCAAAACATTGTTGTTTTTAGGTCCAAAGCACTAGCGAGCATCAAAAAATACCTGAAATCCAACACCCCAAACTAGTTATTAGGTATACTCTGACCTACTAGTTTTCATGGTTCAGTGGTTTTATTTTTAGATATTAACCATTTATTTTCGTTCACAAGTCCTTTTTAGGACTTAAATAAAAATTGTCAGGACATAACCATCTTAATAGTTCAGAGTTCCTTTGGGATCACACTTGTTATTTTTTGGATCCACTGCTTTAGATACTTATCATGGACACAACTAACAACCCTTCCATCCACGAAGTTCCTTATGGAATATGCATCTGTCGCCATCTTTGCAATAATCTGAAATGGACCCAACCATAGCACATCTAACTTGTTTCCTCTTACTAAGCCATGAATGTCACAATAGGCTATTTATCACATAAATGGTAATTGATAAGCTTTTCAGTTCTTATCATCCAGTGTTTTGGCCTTGGTCTATTTCTTCAAGGTCATAATAAGTGCTTGTGACTGCATCTTGATCAGCATATTCAAAAGTCAGAGTGAGTACTGCTTGGCACTCATCAAATGTTGGTCAAACCACCAAATTTGGACTTGGTGGCAACGCGGCCTTTCTTCATTACAACAACACAAACGCGTTTTTCCCATTACCATATGCTAAGTTATGTTATATGCGAACATTACCAAACTGAGATATGATCCACATGCATAAGTTCTTCCAGCAACCAGATTCCTCAGCGTCATGGCCAGCATTCCATTTACTCGTTCTGCCAATCCTTTTGTCTCCAGCAAGTAAAGTAGTGACATGAATCCTTGGATCCCAAAAAATTCGTTCAACCTTAGGATCACGTAGGATGTGAAATTTGTTCTATTGTCACATAATAAGATCTGCGGGCATCCATGGTGATATACAATTTGATCCATAATAAACCGTGCAGTACTTGTAGTGTCTACTTTCGCAAGGGACTTCAACTTGACACATCTGGTCAGATGGTCAATCGCAGCTATTATATATTTGACTCCCCCTGTGCTCATATTCAGTGGTCCCATCACATCAATAAACACTGTATGCCAGGAAAATCCAGGGCGGACCAGTCAATATCCAGTTGTATTCTTGTGTGGTTTGTGCAACTTATACTCCACGCAGCAATCCAGATTATTAGCCACATGTAGTTGATAGACCCTCAGTAATAGTACTAGAGAATGTGGGTAGTTGTCTTCCTCAGGCCTACATGCCTGACAACTTTATGTGTGGCCTGAATAATTGATGCTTGTTCTGACGGTCTTTGGAATAGAAGTCATTTTTCGTCATTTGTCTTAGACATCTGTCCATCCTTGGTCTCAGTGTTTTCCATTGCTTTCCAAAGCAAACTTTGGATCGCTCAGGGCTCATTACCAACTTTCTTTCATTTACCATTCACTGAAACAGCTTATCAGCCTGTAGTTATACCACTTAGACCATTAATAACCTTGATAAGCCATCCTCATTTTGATGAGAAGCTCCTACTCAGTGAACTATCTCAAGGTCGTAAGCTTGAATTTATAATGCCCATATGTCCAGACGTTGATACAGTTCTCTTAGGTTATGCAGCCAACGCAGGGAGGAGTGATCTGTAGCCACTATAAAGTGCATACCATGAATATAAACCTGAACTGCTTACAGGCGTAATTCAACGCAAGACATTCACTCAGTAATGGTTTAATTAAGTTCATCTGATGATAACGTCCAGCTCACATAAGCTACCAGATGCTCGTCCCCAAGCTCATCTATTTGACTCAAGATGACGCTGGTCGCATTTACAAAGCATCAGTCTGCAATATAAACCCAATTAAAATTCAGATACTTATAAAATTTAGCAAATGTATCAGATAAGACGTAACATGTCAATGGTACTTTGGTTCTTTATTCCAAACATATTATTTTTGGATCCCTTAATAGAATATAAAAGGGGCTCAGCAATCCTTGCAAAAACCCATATAAAACTTCGGTTATATGACCATTAAAAAGAATACTTGGAAATTTTGGACACTTCTCAGGATGGCCATTCGCACTATGCCTTAATCTTATGAGTTTGCAGCTGCAGTCCATTGGAGTTGACGACGAACTCCAGATATTCCACATCTTTCTTGAAGAAGTGGCACTTTCTTGGCTTAATCTTCAGGTTAGCCGTGGACAGTCTCTTAAAATCTTCTTCCAAGTGGCGAAAATGGTCAGCAAAGGTCCTACTGAACACATTTATGTCGCGCAAGTACACCAGGACGCATTATAACTTAGTCATTCAATATGGCGCCCATGGCCCTCTGGAATGTCGTAGGCGCATTGCAAAGACCTTAGGGCATCCTAATTGGTTGATATATCACCATGCGTTGTGATGATCGCACATTTCTTCTGATCTTCACTTGGCAAGTTTATGTGCCAATATCCTAATATCAGATCCACTGCGGAGAAATACTTTGCTTCTATAAATCAATCTAATGCATAATTGATTTATAAAAAGTGGATATGAAACCTTCTTCATTATTTTACAGCTTCCAATAGTCAATTACTACCTACTAGAGCTGTCTTTCTTCTTCACAATCAGGTCAGGGCTCACCCAGGGATTTGACAACAGAACTAGGAGCCCATGCTTCACTAAATCGCTGATTTACTCTTTTACTACCAAAGCAGTGGTTTTAAACTGTTGGATTAATCTCATTCTAATCAGTAAAATTTTCCCGGTGTAAACTTTATGGATGATATTCTTCACACATTAAGATGATGAATGTCCTGGGCATCATCATTAACAAACAGATCGCTAATGTAATTTTCCTCATTTAAGATATTGGGAGGAACGGTTTTAACTGAAATTCTAGACTGTTCCCAGTCTAGGACGCAGGCCCTTTTCCCAAATCCTGTGTGGTTTTGGCCTACTTTGCCTGAACCAAGTTGATTTGCTCCTTAAGCTCTTGCTAAATCATTGAGTAGCGAAGTGCCCTTCCCTCCACACTGACGACAGCGTTTGTTACTTGTGTCATTCCATTTGAACCCTGGGTTTGGTCACCAGCACTGTTTGATTGTTTGACTCCTTAGCGTTTTCAGTCACCTTTGTAGGATTCAAATTTTAAATTGGACTCAGCTTGAAGCTTTGATTTGGGCCTTAAACGTGGCTCCTAGCATTTTCATGCGATCCACCACTTGCAAGGTGTTGATTTCAGTTGCTAACGCGGAGGACATCATTCAATGTAAATCACATTAAGACTGAAGGGCCACTTGTTATACGATCTGCTTGTAAAAATAGTCCAATACTTTTGCTACAACCAAAATCTGTGATCCTTGTTAGAATTCTTAGCAAAATTCGCCAAGGTCTCTTCTTTCTGGAATTAGATCACCATAAATTCTTGCTTACATTTCGTCATACATGTAGGGCTTCCAAACTCCTTCATTATTGCAGCCTTGGCCTCTTAGTAAGATCAGCTGTCTCCCTCTAGATGAGGTAACACCAAGCTTTGACAGTATGTATCTAAACAGTTCATGACCATCAAAGCTTTTTATCTATTGACATACCTGATCATAGTTATGTCAAATAACTTTATATCGCAGGGGTGTTATCCTGATGGAAAGTAGGTAATTTTGGTGCATACTTGAATTCCCCTGAAGTTTTTCTAGCCGCCATTCTTGACTCAGCTACCTGACTGACATGTGCTTAATCTTGGGGGTCATCTCCAAAATGGCAGAAAATGAGGTCAGCATATTTCAAGGATTTATTGACTTCCCAACTGAAGGTCTTGTAATCCTTTCTTCAGCGTTAACACTGCTTAGAATTCACATTTGCTTCTCTGAGTCTACATTTCTTCAACTTGCTTCACTAGACGCTCCACATATGAGCTGAGTGAATGTAATAAATTGTGATCAGCTTCACATTAAGTCTTAAAGGATAAAACTTCTTGGACTAAATTCCCTTCTTTAGTTTCCTTGATGTTACTTTCCCTGTAACGCATTGCCAAAATTGGAATCATCTATTACTCCTTCCTTGATCTTAGTAGCTCTCTTCTCCAAGGCAGCAAATTCTCTATGATTTGAAGAGTTCAAGGAATTCTTATTGACGGTTGCCAATTCCTTCCAAAGCTTTCTTAGCTCTTCCTAATATGAAGTCTTAGTTTGGCATATCTTACTCAATTACCCCTATAGTGAGCACCAATTGTTAAAAAGGGAACTAGTGGCTACTCTACTAATCCTGTAGTGAGCATAAAAAGTTTAAATCTGGGTTTTCTCAACAATGTCAAAGGCTGGATTGACTGATAGGACCAAGTAGCTAACTGCGCATGTGTTGAGATTTTTAACCGGAAGGTAAACTTCTGATAGTATCTGAATTATGGGTTTTAGTTAGTAGGGTTTAATTGCCAGCTAATCGCCTAGTTTGATACTATTTAGTTTTATATATTTAATCGAGTTTAGGTTCAGCAGAAGCTGTATTCGCTGCAAAATGCCATCCAAAGATCGTTGTGGGAGTTTCCAATGGAAATCCAATGAATCCGTTATGAATCATAAAAAAATGGTTCCACCAACTAATTTGGAGCACCGGCAACTCGTGCCAGGGATGCTCAAAGTCCTATTTAATTATAGATTTATATACGATTGACCAGTGACTTATGCTGAGGATGGATGACTAATTTGATATTTTGGTGATCAGATGAGTGGATCTGGAGGGTTTCGCTAT
Source organism: Massospora cicadina (assembly GCA_022478985.1). NCBI lineage: Eukaryota > Fungi > Entomophthoromycota > Entomophthoromycetes > Entomophthorales > Entomophthoraceae > Massospora > Massospora cicadina. The sequence continues at coordinate 253,269 of JAKSZP010014459.1, forward strand.
GAAGTATGAATGAATGAAGAGATAATGTGATAGAGTTATGGCATCAATGTGGCTGATGGGTTTTCCGGTATTGATTGACCAAAGAGTACTTGGGAGCAGTAGCCCCAAAGGTAGTAAAAATAATCGTTCATTCCCTCCTAATAAACATCTCTTTTTTGCTCATCTTTCCTATTTGTTTATAAAAGCTTAAGGCAACTATAGTGGGGAAGGTTGGAATGAAGATCCCCAATAGGCGTGGGTGATCACTTCAGGAGTGGCTGGTGCTGCCAGCTCCCATGCCTCCTGACTATGAGGAATCAGCGGTAACCTGACTATCTGTCTACCATCGGATGCACTGACTGGCCGCCAACCTTGCAAGGTGAAGGGCGGGAGTGCCATAGCCTCCCAAGATGGGGATGGACTCTCTGGGGCATGCTCAGATGGGTTGGAGAAGGGTTGCGAGGGTGGGGCAGCGCAGAAGTGCCTGAGCTGCTCAGGAAGGGGCAGGACTTTCTGGGGCACACTCCAAGGACACCTGAGGCTAAAGGAGAAGCCGTTGGTGGTTAGTTGGTGGTTTGGACGCGGACTTGTAGGGGTTGGTACGCCAATGAAGGCGAAACAACAAAGGGCCAGCCAAGCTTCATACTGATTGGTCTGGCACACTAGCGGAGCCCATGGTCGATTTTGTGACAACAGGTTTGGTATGTGCACTATTTGCGTTGCTTGATAGTAAATGATATGTAGTTGATAATGGTATGATGACTTTTATCAGTATTGAATAGATAAGCCCAATATGGCACAACATAAGACCTGTAATAATACATTGATTGATTTAACTATAGAAAATACTTCCCTGTTCCAGATGAACTTAATCAACTCTCAGATTCAGAGGTTTTCAGCCTTTCTTCCCATCACGCTGAGTCTGCAGAAATTCAAATCTAAAATCTGCTTCTCTTCTTTAAATATCTGATCCTTATCTATATACTACAAAAGAATCTACAATTATTGTATACCACAACAATAATTAACTAAAGATGAAATAAACTTTTATCCCAAATAAAAGAATCTTTTTTAATAATATGAAATACTAGGGAATGTAAAGCGAGAATTTGGCGTTAAACTCCTCAGGTGGCGCCTCAGCCATGAAACGGCAGCTGTTGCCGTTATACTTCCCTACAACATCTTTATTGGTCATGGTCTTCTCCACTGGATTAGGGATTCCTTCATCAGATATCCTTGAGATTTGAAACGGAAAGAACCAGAAAATGTATCCCTAACGTTTTCCACTTTATCACTGCTAACCAAACCACATTTGCCTAGCGACCTGCTTAGGGAATGGTACTTTTACCCATTATGGCAGGTTGCAAACCAACTGGTTGATTCACTAGTTGCAGGCGGCATCACTCGCCTCACAACTGCTAATTAAATTCCCAATAAATAAGTGATTAAACCTGATCAATCCTGATTGGTACACCTGATAGTTAATCAACGATTAAATATCAGATGCCGCAATTTTGTTGCAACTCTGCCTGATAAGATCTTAAGCATTCACCCAGATCAGTCCCTGACACATTTGCCCCTGTCTAATTACCAAGAAATCCCTGAACATTATTAACCTGAATTTGAGGTCAACCAATATCTAATTCATTCGCTAGCATGACTTATCCTCTAGTGATCCAGCAGGTAACCTAGGAAGCTGGAATGGTGAGCAAAAATCACTACAGGGTTCAACAAGCTTTGTTGTTTATTGGTGTTTTACTATATCTCGTGTTGTATACCCTGCCCTGGGTCCTCACTATTCCAGCATCCTAAACAATGCCCTGTTTACCATCTTGATAATGACTAGTTCCCTGGAGCTGTGGCTATGCACCCTGCACCACCTCTCTGGGAACAGGAGAATTAAATACACTCTCCTTACAAGGCCCAACTTGAGGAGGGCCTTACCTCCTAGGGAGCGCCATTGCACTTTCATATAGGCATGGGATAGTAGCCGTGACTCCTCCAGGGAATTTTGCGTGAATGAGAGAACCCATGATGTTATCAGAGATGTCAAACTGGAGCCACCAGCCAAGCCCCAAAATAACCGGGTATAGGAGGTTTTTTATTTGAGGAGAAGCTCTCCACAAAGTACCCATCGCCTGAAACTAAGGGAACAAGTGTTAATACATAATAACTCGAAATGGTTTGAGATGAACCACCCTTCACAAACAGACCAACACCCAGGGGTAGGTCTTGAGCCTCCGCCAGCTTTTGATAGATGAATCTTTCAGCTGAATTAGTGTCCAAAAAGTGAGCGCTTGATAATTCTCCCCGCTGAGGAAAAGTTATCCATTAACAAGAAGTAAGCGGAGAAGGATTTATTTTCTGTGGAGCTGATGGAGGACAGAATTGCTCCAAGCCCAGAGGGCAGAGTATAATATAGAGTATCCACCGAGGATTCAACAGCGTATGACTTCACATTGCCAGTGAGTACTCAAGTTACCCCTGTTGCCAGCGGGACTGCCAGGTATGGGGGGTTGGTGCGCTACTCTGGAGGGGGTTTCCTCTGCTATGGAGCAGGTGTGAAGGAAAGAGCTGTTTGGAGGAACCAGAGTGGGAACCATGATTCTATGAGCGCTTTTTGCCTTGGTCTCATATATCCATAGAGCCAGGCTTGGAAGTGCTCCAGTAAGTGGACATGGAATCTGTTGATAACCCCACGAATGGTTGTGACCGTGCCCTTGAACGCATCTAATACAATTGTGTGAATTGTCCACATTGCAATGGGTATTATTAGGGAGCGGAGGGTAGATGGAATTGGTGACTAGATCTGGAGCATGAAGATGCTCTTTGATATCGAAAATTCCTGTTCGTTTTGGATCTTAAGCAGGCGTGCGACTTCCTGCCATATAGCTTTGGTTGGGGGGCATGTTTCTAGGCGGTGATGTAGGGAACCCTCCCCTCCACATACTGCACATGTTTCGTGGAGGGAGTTGAAGCAGTCCGCCATCCTATAGGTCCTTCTCAGACAGCGCCAGGCGTTTGCTCTTATCCTCGGCTGTAGGAGTGGGTGGTGAGTCATTTTCTACACTGCCATCTGTGTGGTTAAATCATAGGGAATATCCAACATATCTAGGTATTCTATCCTAGCTATGTTTGGGGTTGTTGCGATCATATCTCTCTGGGGGTGGTTTTCTGGGTTTCTTAATTTGAATTGGGGGCTGGGTCGTCCCCTTCCCTGTATAGTACCCATGTTCTCTATGGTCCATCCCATACAGCGGATAGTTTGGAGGTTAAGTTTGAAATGAGGGGAGGTTCCATGCAGACCCGTTGCAGTAGGGTGCTTGGCAAGGTATGAAAGTAGTCTGAGTGGACTATGTGGGTTGGTTAATTTGAGCGCCTGTGCAAAGTTAGTTTTTGCTGCTCTGACAAATGTTGTTTCAGGAGGTCTGGAGAAAGGACCTCCTTTATCCAGGTATCTAGGATGTAATTGGCGTGGATCTCAAATCTATTAGTCCCATGCCTCCGCTTGAGAGTGGGAAAATAGTGTTTCCATCCATATAGGAGGGTGAGAGCCAGGCCACAGCCAGCCCTGGATAAGTACGTGGATTGAAGTTATAAAGTTAGGTGAGAAGGCGATCGTGTGGGCTGGGTACCATAGTATTGGGATGATGAGCGAGTTAGCAACTGTAACTCGCCCTGTTATCCTGGGGTTCTTCCCTTGAGGGTGGCGACGCGTTTGGATACCCGTTGTAACAGGTTACTCTCCATTGTCTCGTTAGCATATCCCCCTGATTCTAGCCAAATTCCAAGATGTTGGACAGAAGTGATGGTGGGAGGTGTTGCAAAGTGTAAAATGATTGGGTTTTTTCTTCATGTGTTGGTATGAGGTTCTGATGTTGTGGCCCAGTTGTTTGTGTATTTGCCTAAGAGGATGATTTCTGTCTTTCTTTTATTGAGCGATGCATTGCTCACCTTGGATTATTCCTCTAGAGTGCGTTACAGCTGTCAGGCATCTTCATTGTTTGCTATACCTGCTATTCAGTCATCCGCAAAGGCCAGTATCTTGACTGTTTGTTGTCCTTGTGCGGTTATCCCCATGAGACGTGAGTCAGTTATTTGGAGGAGTGAGTCAAAGCTGAAATTGTATATCAGTGGGCTGAGGGGATCCCCTTGTTTGAGCCCTCTGTGTGGTTTGATCTTGTTTGTTAGGAATCCAGGGCCGCATACAGCCATAGTTGCAGATTCTGTTAGGAGCATCGCCCATTTTATGAATCTTGGTGGGAGTTTGAAGGCATGTAGACATTCTTTTAGGTATGGCCAGCTAACACGGTCATACGCCTTTTCCTGATCCAAGAAGACCAGGGCACCAGTTGCTTTGGATTGGCAAATGTTTGCAACAGGTTGAATGTTGTTCCAGATTGAACGCCCTGGTATAAACCCAAACTGGTTTGTTGATAGGACGTCCAATGCAATTACGCCTAATCTAGCTGCTAAAATTTTTGTTATAATTTTTGTGTTAGTGTTGAGAGTGCAATTGGGCGCCAGTTGGCCAGGTCCAACTTGTCATCCTTTTTATACAAGGTTATAACGTAGGATTCATGGCCTCCTGGTAATAGGCGTGTTTCCATCAAGCACTGGTTCATAGACGCCAATAGGAGGGGGGCGATTTGTTGAAAATATCTTTTTGAAATTCATAGGGTATCCCATCAGGCCCTGGGCATTTCAAACGTGGTGCACCGCGAATTGTCTCCCAAAGCTCCTCCCGTATAATTAAGCTAGTATGTTGTAATTCAGTGGTGTACTTTATATCTCGGCAGTTTGTATAAATTCTTTAATTTTTTGTGAATCTGTTGGCGTTTTACGATATAATTTGGTGTAATAATGGTGTACTTCCGCCTTGACCTCCTCATAGTTGGTTGCCATAGTGCTGTTGGTCTTGCAGACCTGTGTGCATGCAGGCTGGTTTCTGCAGGAGTGGAATTGGCAGAAAAAGTATGTTGAACAGGTTTCGCCTTCCATTATGAGCTTACCTTTGATTCTGATACTTTGATTCTGTGTTGGTGTTCAATGATGAGATTGTTAAGTTGGGCAGATATTTCTGCCCATTTGCATCCCTAGTTTGGGCTATAGCCAGATCTCGGAGTATTTATCTCCAGGTAGTCTAGTTCCGCCAAGGTACGCTTGATTGTGGCTGTGTCCACGGTGTACTTACGTGATGCAATATGTCAGGTTTTGTTAATTAAATCCTTTTTGAAATTTTTTATGTTCTGATGGGATCTGTTGTGAATGGGGCTGTGAATTCTGGGTTCGTAGCCTCATTTTTGACCCAGTTGGATATCTCAGGCAATTTTATATTTTCCAGGTGAAGCTTTCTCCAAGGAGAAACCTGTGTGTGGGATTGGGTTGGCGCTAACTGCACCATAACCAATTGGTGGTCAGAAAAATTGATCTTTTTTGTTGTAAATTTGGAGATTTTTGGGCGGTGGGATTGTGGGACAAGGATGTGGTCAATGTGACTCATCAATATGAGCGCTCCCTCACATATGTTGGGCTGCGTCATGTGAGGAAGGAGTGGTGAACTGGGGTGGAGAGCATCCTGTAAGCCAAGAGATGCCTTCATTGTGCAGAATAAATGTGTCCAGGTGGGTATCCCATGGGATTAGGCCATTGATCCATATCAGGGTTATCCCAGCAGTTGAAATCGCCTAACATAATGGTATCTGGTGGGAGGGTGAGAGTAGGAATGTTTTCAAAAATTGTTTTCTCTTTGTTGCAGTGCATGGTGCATAGATACAAGCTATCGAAATTATTTCCTCTCGGCATGTGATTGTTGTTACCGGATCTGCCCATGTAAGTGTGATGATGAGTTTGTAATTTTAAACTTTTTGTTGTTTCAGATGATCACCTCACAGTGAGAAGTCCATACTGATTGTGATGGTGTGACCCTGGCTGACCAGGATCTTTCTTCCCCTTGTAGACAGTGGGTTTCTTGGATGGCCAAGATGTCTACAAGAGGTTTTGCAGGAATTCCAGCTTTTTGGCTTGGAACGTATGAGCCCTGGCTCCCACGATGTTTAGCATCCCTATTGACACTGAGGTGCACACGGCGCCTCAGGAGCGGCTGGGAGGGCCCTCTGGCCCTATCCCACCGCGGCTCATTTTGGCCATGCTCCACGTCTGTACTCCAACTCTTTCACTGCTATTGTTGGTTCCCTTAATCTGACCCAATGATTCACGGGAATTGTGGTTTTTTGCATTTGCATCAACCTCTCCTCACAGGTCTTGTGTTGATTTGATGCAGATTGTTGATTGCATTCTATAATTTTTGAGGTTCGACTTTGTTGCATTGTGCACCGCATTTTCACCCAAATTGCGGTTGCATTGTTCCTCAGTATGTGCATGACTGATGTCGCTTTGTGACTCAGTCAGGGTACTGTGAAAATTTTCGACCTGGGCATATTGTTCTGATTGGTTGGTTCGGTGAATATCCAAAATCTCCTCCCAAATTTGTCTGGGGTTAATGGCAGACTCCGTGTGTGCCGCCACTTCAGCCGCTGCTCACTTGCAGGCTTTTTGTGCTACTTTACGTTATTTGCTTGTAACTGGGTCCACGATGGAATATATCCATCTTCACCCCAGAGGAATGGGTGGTGACCATCAGTCATTTTGGCGAAGTTTTCATTATCTTCATCCATTGCTTCCTCACAATAATCATTTTCCATTAAGTCCTCTTTCACAGGGCATGCGTGTTCCTTGTGGCCCAGTGAGCTACAGTGGTTGCAAATGGGTGGTGCGCGTTCCAGTGTAACTCAGAATGTGGCTGACTGGCCCCCATCTGCAAAGTGAAATTCTGCTGTTCAGGGAATTCTGGATTAGTCCTCTTCCACTTGTGGGAAGGGGTTGATTAAAGCAATAGCTTTGCCCGTGCACAGGTTGGGCATCAAGCAAAATCACTGTAATTCAAGTTGCTGAATTTCTCTTTAGGCCATGAGACCTTTGCGGAGCTCCTCCTCAATTACCTTATATGGAAGGTTGGTGGGGAGCAAGTTGAAGGAGATGAACAAAGTTTTCACTTTGTTCCATCTGGTGCGCGCGGTGCACACAATTTTTTTGCCCTCAGGGAGGGCAATTTCCACACAGACTTTTGCTATGGCATTGGCTTCATCAGCTGTTTCAAAACCAATATCAATCCAGCTGTGGCTCATGTTGTTTGTGGCTACGTACACTGCGTGAGGGAAAAGTGAGGGCTGTGCCTCACATTTTTTCTCCCACAGGGTCAGTGACTCATCCCCAAGGAAGAGTCTGATCCCGTGCTCCACCTTTGACAAGGGTTTGTTAAACTGAATGTACATATATTGCGCGTGCTTTACAGTGAATACCATAAACCCAGATGGTGTCTGAGTTTTCAATTTCTTTGTGGATTGGGTTCCTGGTCCCTCTCTAGGGCGTTTCTTGCCCTTAGTTGCTTTGTTAAGCGCACCACTCGCCAAGACACTCGCCCATGTTGTATTATTTTTATTGATAAAGTCGCCCATCTCTCCTATGTGTGATTATACAAATTTGCTGTTTGAATCAAATCGTAGTAAATAAAGTGATTGTTATGAGAGAGAAAAGCTGTCAGAGTAAGGTAGTTTAATGCTTTATGTTTAGCGAAGAGATGCTTATCACAGGAAATACACCAGTAAGGACGGCAAGGTTTATGGAGGGGTCCGCCAAGGAGAGCTCCTCTTTAATAATCTTTCATGTATATCTACCCATTGCTGGATAAGATCTGCCACAAGAGGTGACTCTGGAGTAATAGGGAAGAATTGTTCACCTGAGACAACTGGTATGACAGGGTTGGACATAAAGCATATGCTCTAATACAGCAACTGAGGGTCTGTGGCAGAGTAAAGTGATTTCTCTGAATTAAACGAGGTAGACTTATTAATCTTATATACTTTTGAGGAAAAAAGCGAGGGGTGCCCCATGCAGCGTGGCAATGCAGGAACAGTATTGAGGAGATCCCACCTATGTCAGAGGTTTCAATATCACCTTCCAGCAAGCTCAAAAATTATTTCAAGTGGTACTTGGAGAGTATGGAAGAGGGGTACTCTATGGTCAGGTTGGAGGTGTCCATAACAGCTAGCATCTCAGCTGGGTATGTCATCAAATGATCTGAAACCTGATGGTGCCCCACAGTGATAAAGTTATAAAGTTTTAAGATCTGAAGTTCCGCGGTACAATTAAGCTTGACAGCATAGAGGCTGTCGGACAACACAATTGCAAGGGTGGAGAGATCCCAGAAAATGAGGGGGAAAGGGCTAGTCCATATGCCAGGGGCAGCACCAGTGTTATACTGGCACTTGTGGAGGAGGGCCATTTTCAACTGCTCAAGGGATTCCAGCTTTTTTCCCTGTCTTGGAACAGGTGAAAGTACTGTGCTGTAGTGAGATCTCCTTGGACCAAGTGGGAAAAGAATTTATAGTCCCCAAAGGTGGCAGGGGGAAACTCATGGGGCTTGACAAAGGTTTTCAACGCTGGGAGAGATTCAGAGAGAGATCTTTTATTCTCACCAGCGGAGGGTAACCATTTTGAGCTCCCTCTGAAATCTCATGGAGCAGCAGCTGGAAAAGGAGATGTCAACTATGTCCTCGCCTTGAGACTTCTAGCAGGCGCTAAGGCTTGAGAACGTGTTGATCTCCTTATTAATTTTAAATTGCATGAATAGTGGAGGGGAAGGCTGATAGTGTCAGTTACTGCACACTGTATGAGCACCTTGGTTGAGGGGAGCTGAACTACACCCTCAGCACACCCTTTGAAAAAGGTAACAACCAAGGCCAGTAGGATACAAAATTACCAACCCAATGAAGCGCTTTGATGGGTGGCAACTTTGAGAGTGTTTGTATAACTCTAGCCAACTACCAGAATAAAATCACAAAAAATCTAGGCTTTCCTTAGATAATGTTAGGAAAACTGGATCCCAGGAGGTCGCGGAAGGGAAAGTTCCAGGAATCTGTGCAACAACAAGGCAAAGTAACCCAACAAGAGAAGCAACGTCCTAGAAAATTTGGGGTATGTTTCCATATAATTTTTTTGGATAAAAACGTACACCAAACTGGTGACAACTATCAGGGACAAGAGTACATGAGAGCTTAGAAAGGTCTTCAGGGCCTCGTGCTTTGCAACAATCTGCCCATTTCATCGCAACTCTCACCTTGCAATTCCCCCCCACACTGGATCAGATCCGCCCCTGATCAAACCATTCTAGGTGCATGTCAAAAAATTACCGCACCATTTGCCCCTTGTGCTTAGAGATTGACAACTCAAAGTGAAAGTGCCCCACAGTTGCCACTTCCAACGCATCCACCACTCAGGGCTTGGGTGCCGCCCCAGCGGCTGCTTCACCCCAATTTTTTGAATTGGGCTCGATCCTCCCGCCCCCAACGTTGGGGAATTCTGGCACTGCTTCCAAAATGGAGGCCAATCAAAATTTAAGAAAATAAAAAAATGTTGAAACTTCAACTGTATTATGGAATCCTAAGTCAATAACTGAACCAGTTTCAGCTGAGCTGCCATGGTTGACAGCACATGGCCAATCAGCTCCAGCCACAGCCCCAATTCCCGTGGTTGGCCCAGCACTGGCTGAATCCAATCCATTTGAGGCTCTCAAATGGATTGAGGAGGATGAATGGCCGCGCCACGTGAAACCAGATTTTGCTTTAATGAGTTCTTTGTTGACCCTTTCATAACACATTCCCACCGTTTTCATCCATAAAATGGGTCCCATTTATAAAAATATTAACAAAATGGCAGTTGTGGCTGCAACTGCACCGGACAACACCCTCTTCCGCCAGCAACTCCATGGGGCAATGGAGCCCTTGTTGAGGGTATTCCTATTACCAATTTTCCTCATGATTTTGAGGAAGATGCGAGGTACAAAATTGAGGAGCTTGCTTTTGGTGTGAGCTGCGCTTGCATTAATGCAGCTAAAACTTCTATTTTTGACCCCAATTATCCTGAAACCTGCCAGCGCATTAAGTCATTTAATTGTGTGCAAGGCTCTAATCATTTTTGATGAGCATCAACTTGCTCAATACATTGAGGCGATGGGAACCGCCAGTTTCATTAATGAAGAAAACCCCCAACTATACCCGCTTATGCCCTATGTCACTGATGCTCCCACCCAAATGCTGTCCGCCATCGTCTGCCAGCTAAAGTGGGCGTTGGACAAAAGTTTCCCCAAAGCCTCCTCGCCATCTGATATAGCTTCCTAGGATGATAACCTAGGGCTACATTAGGAACTTTTTTAATTTATGATAATCCTTTTGTTTGGCTCATTTGCAAATAAAGATGCGTGGTGGCTCCCCCTTTTGGGTTGGGCACCACTAGTACTAAAAAAGAGAGCTTAGAAAGGTCTTTAAGACAAAGGAAAATTACAGCGAAAAAATGCAGTGAAGTTGCGGAATAAGCTCAGAGTGGGAGGCAGGCTCACGTCCAACTGAGGAGTTAAACCAGAGCATGAAAAAGACTCTGGCCATAGCAAAAACTCAACTGAGGTATTCTTAAAAAATAAACAGAAAATTATGGGAAACATTGCAAAAAATCCTCAAACTTTATTAAATTTAACTGATTATCTGAGAAAAGCAAACCCTTCCCCATCATAGGTCTAAAATATCTTAGAAGGTTTGACAAAGATTCCAAAGAGATTATCAAATCTGATTTAAGCTGTAAAATTCTACTTCCTAATGAGATTGAAAATTTACTAATTCAGTCAGCTTCCATAACTTTGTAGCATGTGAATTTCCGGTTTTTAGGGTCAATTTCTGCCGAATTTCCCGCCTCAGATGAGCCATTTTCCTCAGCCCTGACTGTCAAAGCCAAAGTCCAATTTTTTGTCAATGATCTTAGAGAGGGCATCAGTGATTTTTAGGGGTTTTGGCCTTGACTCTAAGGGCTTGTTTGACTTTGCTTTGGAGGGGCGTTCAACACCAGGAAAATTGTTACTAGCTTTGGCATCATTTAAGACCAAATTTTGGAAAATTGTTTATTATGAACTGGCAAACAAATCTAAAAATTGTTGTGATTGAAATCATAAGAAGATTCAAAGAAGTGAAAAACACAATTACCATGTTTTTTTGATGAAATATAAAGAAACTGAGCTATCCAAAATTGACTCAAATTTACTGAAAAGAAGAGCAATGCAAAAATTATTAAGCCTACTAGAATTATGACCAGCAATCTTGTTAAAATCCCCAAAATCTACTTCAACAGTCCTGTTGCAGTAAAGATAACTATACGTATACCTCTTTTAACAGTTAAACTGGTAACTGAGGAAGAATTTACAACAACACCAAAATTACCTTTATTTCATTTCAATAACTTCTCTCCAATCTTCAGAGCGTTTTGAAATGATCATGTATGGTTACAGCAATTGTCAAAAATCTGTCACTTTACCCAAACGCCTTAAACACTAATTATATAAAAATGGTGTTACCTCAATTAGAAATGATGTTTAATCTTATTGTGCGGCTAATGATGCAATAATGGATAAACAACTTAGTTTTGAAACAAGGTCATAAATAAACAAAAATTCAGGATTCATTTTAAGAAAAATGTATCAGTGGGTGCCTTTGCTATTTGATTTACAATAAGCGCAAACCTTAGATGTTACATGTCAGATAGCTTATTGTTCAGTCAGTTGAGAAGAATTTCCAGGTATAATATAGTCTAAATAATATGAGAATTCCGAGATGAATACTTAGAAAGTTAGTCAAGATACTACAGAAGATCACCAACGCATTAACATAATTTAGTGCTACATCCTGAGAAAAACCTCTTTTATAGCCCCAAAGGAGGCTTTTAGAGTGCAATTAGTTTATTCGCCAATCAAGAACTGGGAAATACTGTAATAAAATGGAATAAATGTATTTTCAAGTTGGCTGGTTGGATAAAAGATATTAATTTGATACTGCATGGATTCATAATACCCACTGTTGACCAACCACTTAGAACTAATTCAAATTAAGGGTAAAAATATTTTTGAGAGTTATGATAGGGCAATTTTCAATTAGTAAATTCTAGCTACCATCTGCCAACCCTAAATCCTCTCTCATCTTAATTTTAACATCTGAGTACAATAAATACTGTAAGGCATTATATTAATAAAGTGTTTATTAGCATACCCATTTAACATGATAACATTTAGCCTGATTGTGGTTTACTTTATAACCCAAACCTTTTGACAGATTTCAAGTTTTTTAGCACTTCCGCAACAGTTATATTGTTTTAAAATCCTGTGAACAGTATCTTTAAGGAGCCTCTTGCCAGAATTTTGACAATTGGTTCTCACTACATGGGACTCTTTACATCAAAATCTTATTAATCATATTCAAGGTGCAATATCTTCTTGTTTCTAGTGTAACTTGAAGGATTAGAGATGGGGATTGAGAAGAGATTATTGGGTGGATAGCCCTTCTAACATCAACTTTGGGGTTGAAATATTTTGACCGCGTAATTATACCAGAGTCTTGAAGGATTACCTGGCTGGCTACCAAAGTGGTTATAGATTTACTCATGGCATACTGAATCCTGGGTATATTGCTTCCCATAAGAGAGTTCTTCAGTGGAAGATCGCCGGTGTTCCTCAACAAAACTGCTTTCTTTCAGACACTTACTATCAACTCACATACTTGAATACATATGTCCAGAAGTTTGCACACTCTTCTATGTTTCACATGATCCAACAGTTAATAATACACCATGAAGAACTGCAATGCATCTGGTAAATCATGATGCAATGAGACTAGCTTATGACAAAATTATACAACTTGGCCTCTAGTCATTTGGAAAGGTGAAATCTGGTGTGGAAGAGAACCAAATAATTTTTATTAATCTACATGAGCGAATTGATCTATAAATACTGTCATAGTGGGGTATGAGAAAAGGCCATGAACAATTTTTATGAAGAATTGTATTAGTCCGCTGCTAATGATAACACTATACTTGAAGATCTTGCGAAGGAACTATGAAGCATGAAGTGCAAACTCACAGTGAGTATTTTTTTCAAGCGTCTACTTCTCAGCAGGGTGCTGAACAAAGAATGGGTTCTTTAAAATAAAGTATTCAAAGACTTGCCACACATCAAGAGGCTTGAAAGGCGTCCCTCTCAAGAGTCATATGGTCTGCTCCCACATTAGAACTCAAGTCTCTCAATTGCATAAAGAATTCATGATAAGAACTATTAGAAATGCCAAGTATATTGCTTTAAGGCTCAGTAAAAATGAGAAGGAACTTCCGTGTGTCAAGGACACCAAAGAAATTGAAGATTTTTTAAAAGATTTAAACTCTCAGCTTACAAGTTGTGATTTATCAGAAAATGGCCAAAGATGATCTACATTCAAAAGGGTCTCAACTGTCTGTCAACATGGGGTGTAAACAAATCAATAGGGTCTTATAAGCGTGTTGAGGTGGTGGAAGCTGATCAACAAAACCTAAGTTCTCTGCTGAGATTCTGATATGACTGAATGACAAGCCTCAAATAGCTGTGGCGGATTGGCAAAAATCCATAAACTACGATTTAATAAGCAAAAATATTCAAGAACCTTGAAATAAGGCAATATTGAGCCCTGTAAGGATAGTTATTGGATCACCTCCAAATAAGTTAATAAGACGATGCAATTTAGATTAAATATTTTGTAGATTTTCTTAAAATTAAGTCAATAGTGAATCTAAGGATAATACCCTTAAGGGGCCTCATAGTTATGAGGATGAACCAATGAGTATATGAGTGGTAAATATTATACTAAGCAAAAGGATAAATATTGACTGAAGTTGCTGATCTATAAGCGAGATGAGAAGATTTAAGTAGGCGGATTATTAGTACGAAGTAGGAAGAAGAGCAGAAAGAATATTCTAAAAATATTAAAATCAAATATAGTGTTGTTGTTAAAGCTAATTGCTTCATATTTAAAATTTTAGTTTGTCACAAGGGCTGGCAATCTCCATATTGTCCGTCCATTGCTCAGTGGGTTTGACCCTGTGCAACTCCTATGACTTTAATCAAAATAAATTACCAAAATTATAACAGTGGTGCTCAATACGGAGGCCCATTTAGAAACCACCAGAAAATAAAATACAATATCTCCAGTTGCAAGCCATGTTGCATCAGGCCTGCATTGCTTGTGAATCTTATGGCACACTTTCGCAATATATGTGGAACAAAAAATTGCTTTAGACGTAGTGCTTAAGAAGCAGAATGAGCTCCTTTAGGAGCATAACGACATAAGAACCAGCTTGACAACATATTTAGCCAAATTTGGGTCCATGGACAACAAAACAGGCAACTTGCTAATTACCTGGACAACACTACTAAGCGACTATATTGTGCTGAGCAGAAGTTCAACAGCACCTCCCATCCTCAGCGCCCTCATTGGGGAGTGGACGAACTAAAAGGGGCCTCTTGGGAAGAATTATATTTTGATGAATATGAGGCTGGGTACCCATTCAAGGATCCTTTCACCAAAACTGCAGGAAGCCTCAGATAGATGATTTATCAGTGAACCAATTCCCCCAGGTGATAAAAGTACTGCCCATTGAAGGGGCCCACACTACCCTGAAGCAGCGGACAAGCCTTACACCACAGGTTCTCCTGAACCAGCATCTTGACGAGATACCATTTATGGGTCTTGACCCCTTCCTAAATACAATCCAAAGGCTCACATTATGAGCTGGAGAAGATGGTTTGCATCAACAAGATGCCTCCATTTGCCCGCTATAGGAACATTCATGGGTTCTTTAAAAAATTGAGTTTATGGCAGAAAGGAACTCAGATTGGTGCAAGGCTAAATTGCTGATATCCTCCTTGGATGTTGGAAGTGCTGACCAAGTCACTTGCTATCTTTCAAGAAGTTCCATTAAATACTAAGAAATGAAGGATACTGTGCTACAGCTGTTAGGAAGTACTGATATGATGTTGCAGTGGAAGGATGAGTTATTTAGCATTAGGTTCCAACATAATGAGACCCTCGCTGCATTTGCTTTTCAATTTATGGTGGAAGACCATATGCTGATTGGGGCAGGGATTTTACCCAAATTTGATGTGTGCATTGCAATGACCATCACAGTAAAGCCATACCACGAGCTTTACAACGTCATGACTCCAATTTTGGAGGATGACAGTACCCCTGCTCAATTTTTATTTGTTTTTGTGCCATCTATCAGCTACCTTCCCTCCATCAAATACAGAGAGGAAATATACTGTCACTATTGTCAGATCATTTTATTTGGGGGATTCTCTCAACCTGTTCAGCTTACGCATAGTTGTTAGGCAAACAGCAAGTTGTTTTTAGATCAGCCTGCCAGATTGAGTGCTGAAGCACACAAACGGCAAACCCAAATGCCAGTGTCACTGCTGCCAGTATGACAGTTATGGAACTAGTAAAGTAGTTCTGTCATTAAGTACCCATTAGCCACAATCACGTATAGACACCTAGCAAAATATTAGGTGAACACGGCCATAAGCCACAAATATTGGTGGAATACTGGTGGAAAGGGCAGTTTAGTTTTCGAAAAACTTTAGAATTTGAGTAAAGGATTTTATTTAAAGATAAAAGTGGAAAATCGACCAACAATTTCCTCAGTGTGATGCAATTGATTAAATAGTGTTTTATTGGTAGTGGGTCAAAGCAGGGATCCAGGCCCTAAAATTCGAACTTATCTGGCGAATTTTAGGGTAAGGGAGGCAAATAATTTCAATTGGAACTGACATTGAAGGATTCAGCAGTAGGTAAAGTCACTATCAGTTCAACCGTTTGCCTGAACTGAGGCTCAACTGCATTTTCATCAGTTGGCATGACAGTGTCTGACCTGATGAGCAACGGGAATTCCCCAAGGTCACCCCACATAGGGGCAGCCCCAATTGTTGGAAACAGGTTTGGGATGCCCAACCCACCTGTGTCCAGACACTGAGCCATTCATTCAGTCAAATGAGTTACATCAACTGAAACTCCTTATCCATCAGATAGGGGTTTTGAACTATCTGTGATAGTTCCTGAAGATACCATATGCACATTGAGGATTATACCCAATGATCTTGAGGGGTGTTTGGCATCAGTGATTATACCATTGACTGAAACAAAACTGTTGGCGATTCCAGCCAATAATTTAATACTAGTCCCTTTTTGACTTTATGTTTTCCAATTGTTGGGCTTTATTCCCATTGGTTTTGGACCTTTTGACTTCAATTCTATAATCTTAGTGCAGACTTACTCAATTTGGAGGACAAGTTTGGCCAAGGTGAGCACAGGTACCGGGAGAGAAATACTAGGAGGGAGGGAAGTTACCCAGCTCTTATACACCATGTGGATGAGGTCGCCCTGGCTGATGAGGGGCTCGGCCACCCTCTTATGACCCTTCTTTTCAGGAATGGAAGAAACGCCTGATATACGCAAAGAAAACGTTTCCTTAAACTAACACTAGGTATACTTAGACCTACCAGCTTTCTATGGTTCAGATGTCTTACTTTTTTTGACCAACCATATAGTTTGGTTCAGCGGTCCTTTTTTGGACTTAATCAATCTTCAGGACACAACCAACTTAATTGTTCAGCGGTCCTCCAGAAACTTTTTTCATTATTTTTTCAATGATTCATTGCTTAAAAATTTAGCATGGACTCAATTTACTATCCTTCCATCCAAGAGGTTCTTGATGGAGTAGGCATCTGCCACCTTCATGGCAATAAGCTCAAACAGACCTGACCACAATGCATCTAAATATGTTTCTTTTCCTGAAACCATGTATATCACAATAGGCAACTCTTTCGCCTATTTAGCATTCTGATAAGGCCAGTCAATTCATATCATCCATCATTTTTGCTTGAAATCTTTTCTTCAAAGTCATATTGAATGCTTGCAATTGCATTTTGATCAGTATATTCATCAATTTGGTTTTTGAACTTCTCAGCACTCATCCCTGACGTTTGTTCCACCACCAAATATAAAATCATTGGCAACGTGGCCTTCCTTCTGTATAGCAACTCAAATGTCTTTACTATCATTGCCATATGATGATTTGTATTGTAGGCAAACGTCACCAAATTAAGGTATATTCCCCGTGTGGAAGTTCTTCCTGCTTCCAGCTTCCTCAACGTCGTGGCAAGCGTCCCATTGACTCGTTCTACCAGTCTGTTCATTTATGGCTGGTAGGGTACAGACACGATCCTCAGATCCCCATTATTTCATATAATCATGGGATCACATGAGATGTGAAATTCGTTCCAATGTCACTCAGCAGGACCTATGGGCATCCATGTCATTATATTATAAGATCTGTGATAAACTTCGCAGTTCTTGTAGTGTCTAATTTTGCCAGGGCCTTCATCTCAACCCATAGCATCAGATGGTTGATTGCAAAAATTATGTACTTGACTCTCCCTGTGTTCATCATCAATGGTTCCATCACGTTGATAACACCATATGTTAATAAAATCCAGGGAAGACCAATTGGTATCCAGTCATGTTATTATGTAGCTTGCGCAACTGGCACTCCACGCAAAAAGCCAGATAGTCTGCAACATCGTAGTTGATGGGCTCCAAGTAGTAATACTGGAAAATATGATTATTTGTTTTTCTCAGGCCTCAGTGCCTGACAACCTATGAGCAGCTTGAATAATAGCTGCTCCATCCAACAGTTTTTGGAATATTAATAGCTTCCCATTAATCATGTTGAAAACTTTCCCATCAATGGTATCAGTGTTTTCCATCAGCTTTCAAACGCATCTTGGATTTCTTAGGGCTCGTTCCAAATTTCTCAATAGACCATTCTCTGGAATAACTCATCCGCCTACTGGTATACCACCTAGACCATTGTTAAAGATGGTAAGCCATATGCATTCTGATGAGAAGCTCCAGCTTGGGTGACTATCTCATAGCCATATGCATGTAACTTTAGTGCCCATCAGGCCAGTTGTTCTTCTGGCTCTTGTAAATTGTGTATCCAACACAATGAGGAGTGGTCCATCACCATTTTAAAGTGCATTCCATGGATATACACCCAAAACTGTTTACAGGCATAAATGACCATAATGCATTCATGCTCAGTCACGGTGTAATCCTACTCAACAGCTGAGAGAGTTCAGCTCACAAATGCCACCGGATGTTTGTCCCTAAATTCATTTACTTGGCTCAATATGGCGCCAATCGCCATCAACAAGGCATCAGTTTGTATTATAAATTCTCAATAGAAATTCTATATCTAAAAATTGGAGAATCTATTAAATATTGGCATAATTCAGTGAGATCTCTGGGCCTCTTCACTTCAAACGAATTCTTTTTTGGATCCTTCAACGAATGAACAGGAGCTTGGCAATCTTGCAAAATTCCAAATGAATCTTCTATAATATCTTATCATTCCAAGGAAAACTTGGATATTTTGGACACTCTTTGGCATAGCCATTCGCTCTATGGCTTTGATCTTTTAAGCTTGCGGCTACAGTCCACTAGAATTAATTACAAATACTAGATTATTTATCTCTTGCTTGAAGAGATGGCACTTGATTGGCTTAATCTTCAGGTTGGCCACGGATAATCTCTTAAACATTTCCTCCAAGTAGTGCAAATGGTCAGTAAACGTCCTAATGAACACATCTATATTGCCCAAGTACACCAGGACATGTGAATCTTCAAGTCATTTAGTATGGCGTCCATAGACCTCTGAAACGTCGCAGGCGGATTGCACAGACCCTGGGGCATCCTCGTTGGTTGATAAAGCCCCTGCACAGTAATAATAGCGAATTTCTCTTGGTCTTCACCTGCCAAATTCAATTTGCCAAAAATTTGATATTATATAAATGTAAAGAAATACTTAGATTCTCCCAATCAATCTAGTGCATTATTGATTTGTGGTTTTATGTAAAATCCTTCTTTGTAATTTTTTTTCAGCAGTCAATAATCGCTTACCACCCAATTAAAGTCATCGTTCTTCTTCACAATCAGGATATAGCTAACCCAGTGACTAAACGATGGGACTAGAAGCCCATGCTTCACTAGTTTGCTGATTTTTTCATCTACTACATCTTCGGTCACCTTTGACCATTGAATCAGTATCATTCTGATTTGCAATTTTCCCCTTATATCGACCTTGTGGATTACATCTCTTGCGCATCTAAAATAGTGGTCATCCTAGGTGAATGCTTCCCAATACTTGTCAAATAATCCAAGTACCTCCTCCAGCTATCTGTCCATCAGATTAGCGAGTTGCTCTTAATCAACCAATAAATTGATTTTCTCAGCAACCAATTCCAGCAATCTTACCTCATCATAGTTTAAAGATCATGGACCAGTAAATTGAAGCCTAGTACCTAATATTTAATATTTTTAATTATTTTTTGTTTTTTTGCAAAGGACTTTTAAACTATATTTATGTTCAGAGGTCCTTCCATTCCCTTTCATCCAAAATGGCTCCTAGGTATACTCTGATCCAAAAGTTTTCTTGGTTCATAATTTATTTCTCTTAATATTTATATTTAAATTTAAATTTAAATTTATTGTGGGGAAGGCCGACCATGGGACGGACACTTCCGAATATGACTCAGGAAAGATAAACTTAGTACCAGGGGGCACCCCAGAGAAGCGATGCTATCTCTTGTTGCCAGCGGGAACGCCACTTATGGGGAGGGGGAGGGAACGCGTGAAGGGGCCGTAGCCACTATTGAGCACGTGTGGAGGAAGGGGTCTGATTTGATGAACCAGACTGGGAACCAGGAGGAGACCAGCTGTTGGCAACGCGGTGGGAGATATCCAAACATCCACGCTTGAAAGTGGTCCACCAAAATGAGATCGGAATCTGTGGACAGCTTCTGGGAGGGTGGGGATGGAGCCAGCGATGGCCTCCAAGACAATCGTGTGGATAGTCCACATGGCGATTGCAACCACCAGAGCATGGAGGGAGGGTGGAAGGGGGAGGCCATTGATGAAGCAAACATATCTCTTGACAGACTGAAGGGATGCGTTTGATCCTGGCCTAGTAGACGTTGGACTTCGCGCCATATCACTTTAGAGGTGGGGCACTTCTCCAGGCGGTGGAACAGCGTTCCATACTGGCCACACACGACACAGGATGAGTGTAAAGCGTTAGAGCGCTCAGCTGTACGATACACCCGCCTCAGGCAGCACCACACATGGGAGCGGACTTGAGGCTGCAACAGAGGATGGTGTGCATATTTCCAGATAATCTTTTGGGTCTCAGTGGAATAAGGGATGTCCATCATGTCCAGGTAGTCCACCCTGGATAGGGCTTGGGGTAAAATGGGGATTACGCCATCATGGATGGGTAGCCCCTGTACCTCTTGTGTAAACTGAGGAGAGGGGCGGCCTCTTCAGGTTGTATGTCCACTAATACGAATTCTCCACTCTGCGCTTCGCATGGAGAGTAGGATTCGTTTGTAGTGGGTTTTAGTCCCATGAGGACCTGTGGCCGATGTGTGTGATGCGAGGTATTTCATCAGGGAGTGGGGGTTTGTTGGATTGTTGAGGCCCAAGGCTCAGGAGAAGTTGGAGCGGGCCGCGCGGGACCAGTGTTGGGATGGGAGTGTAGGAGCGGTGATGGCCGCGATCCAGGTGCCCAGGATCTTGGCAGCATGGGCTTTGAAGTCAAGCAGGCCCATGCCACCTTGATGATGAGGGCCAAACATGACCTCTGGCCATACTGGTGGAGGGCGGCCTGACTAAAGCCATCCTTGCAGCAAAGCATACAGGGATTTGAAGAAGCTTGGAGATAAGGGGATGGCGTGGGCTCCAAACCAGACTTTAGATAGGAACATAGAGTTGGCAAGAACAACCCTGCCAGTGAGGGTAGTAGGGTGGGCTCTGAGAGAGGCGATTCGCTTCTGTCACGTTGTCCAGTATACGGCACTCCATTACTGCTGACGCATATCCGCCTGCCTCCATCCACATGCCCAGATGGCGCACTGGTCCTATGGTAGGACGTGGCATGAAGGGGAGCACCAGTGGAGCGGTGTGTGTTGAGTTAGTAAGGCGTGGACGTGGGCGAGCAGATGGGCTGGGTTGGGAACTACTTGCTGGGGCCCAGCAGTTCTGAAACCGACCAAGGAGGATGATTTCAGTTTTGGAGGCGTTCAGTGCCGCGTTGCTTACCTGGGAATATTCCTGGATGAGGGCTTCAAGCGCGCGTGCATCTTTGTTATTAGACACCCCCACCACGCAATCATCTGCAAATGCCATCATCTTGACTGGGTTTGGCCTGGCACATTGACCCCAGTGAGTTGGGCATTCACATTTCGCATTAGTGGGTCAAGGCTGAAGTTGTATAAGAGTGGGCTGAGGGGGTCCCCTTGTCGCAGGCCCCTTTGAGGGCGGACTACTTCCGTTAGGAAGCCTGGGCCACGCACTGCCATTGTTGCAGATTCTGTGAGCAGCTTCACCCAGTTTATGAAGCGGGGGTAGGCGGATTTGATGGAGGAAGGCCCTAAGATATTCACAGTTTACTCTATCATAGGCCTTTTGTTGGTCCAAGAATACAAGTGCCCCAGAGGCTGTGGACTGACACACATTAGCCACAGAGTGCACGTTATCCCAGATCGACCTTCTGGGGATGAAACCAAATTGTTCTGGGGAGATGGTGGCAGATGCTACAGTCCCTAAATGGTTAACCATGATTTTTGTTAAAATTTTGGTGTCTGTGTTTGTTAGAGAAATGGGCCGCCAGTTGGGTAAGTCAAACTTATCCCCTTTCTTGAAGAGTGTGACAGTAAAGGCCTCATGTCCTCCTGGTAGGAGGCGCGTTTCCAACAGGCTTTGGTTGAGTGAGGCTAGCAGCAATGGGGATATATATATGAAATATTTTTTGTAGAACTCATATGGAATGCCATCTGGGCCTGGGCATTTTTGGTTTGGCACACCACAAATGGCTGTCCATAATTTGTTCAGAGTAATTAAATTCATTATTTCCAGGTATTGGAAAATGGTGTGGATATGAGCTCGGTTGAGAAATTCTGCCATTTTGGCTGGCTGAATTGGTTTGGCTTGGTATAACTCGGAGTAATATTTTTGCATTTTGATTGCCATTTCAGCCAGTGTGTCCGCAATGGAATTATCCGATCTTCACACCTGTGTGCAGGCCACACTCTGGCATGGTGCGAAAATTTTTTTAAAGAAGTATTTAGTGCACTTGTCGCCTTTAGTGGTGCGTGTGGCCCTGTATTGGACACAAACCCGATGTTTGTGTTGCCTTTCGAGTGTGTTGAGGTGGGCGGCTGCCTCCGCCCACTTCCAGCCCCATGCAAGGCTGTATCCTGTGGCTGGAATGTTGGACTCCAAGTGGGCCAATTCCACCAGCGCGCGTGAGATAACCGCTGATGTGGCTCATGAGCATCTAAGGAGAGATGGCGATAGTGGTGGATGGTGTCCTCTTTGAAAGTTGCCCATGTGGAAATGGGGTCCACGCAAAACGGTGCAACAAACAATTTCACCAAAGTTGCTTCTTCCACCCACATGGAAAATCCTGGTGACGCGAGCTCAGGGGGGGCAGATTTTGCACCAATGTGGGGCCTTTGCAACTATGATGGGTAGGTGGTATGTTATCAAGACCAGTCGGTGGTTGGAGAATTTTATTTTTGTTGTTTTGAAGTGGGAGATGTGGGGTTGGAATTCGCCGGCATTAGAATAAGGTCAATGCAGGTCATTAACCTTAATTGGCCATTGTGGACGTGGGGATGCATCATGTTTTTGAGCAGTGGGGCATGTCGTGGCAGCGCATCCATTAACCCAAGGGTGGCTTTTAGAACATGTAGTTCTACGTGACCCTGTGGGGCGTGGGGTGAGGGCAGCCACCAGTCCATTGGTGAGGTTAGCCAACAGTTCATGTCGCCAACTAGGAAAGAATCAGGGGGTAGTGGGAGGGATTTGACCGATGAGAAAAATTCCCAATGCTCATGTGCACCATTTGGGGCATAGATGTTGACGATTGTGTGTGCAACATTGGCCCATGAGAAGGTGACAATGAGCACTCAGCCATTTAGGAATGTTTCTGAGGATGTGAATTTGAAAAATTTTTTCTGAATTAGCACCCCACAGTGCTTTGACCAAAAGGATAGGGATGGGAGGAGCATTGTTTTCCAAGCTTCCTTGGAACCTCGTGGACAGTGTGACTCCTGGATGGCCAGGATATCCACAGGTAAATTGTTTTGTAAAAAACTCAGTTTCCTAGCCTGGGATGGGGAGGCCTTGAGTCCGACGATATTCAGCATCCCTAGAGTGAAGGTTTCCCCCATTGCACCTTAGGTGAGGGGGTGGGCCCCCAGGCCCACCAGCCTCTTCAAGGTCCCCACAGGCTTTCACAGCAGCGTGGGTGTTAGCAGCAACGCTATCAGGATTTTTGTTAATTTTTGCGGAAAGAGTCGCGTTGGTTTTGGCCTTTGCTTTTTGTTTTCCCAACATCGGACGAATTTTTTGTGGTGCAGATAAGTTCAGTGCACCATCGAGCAGGGCAAAATTTTTTTTTCAGTTGGGATAGGTCCCAAGTCAGTTTCAACCGGAGCTTGGGTGCAGCGATTGGGTGAGATCAAATCTCCCATCAGATCCTTGGATTGAGTGGCCCGCTCGGCATGGGCCTCCCAATCTGATTGGGTGGTGGATTCCCAAGTTGCTTCCACTGCGAAGGTCTCCATGTCCTCCTGGCGTTGTGAGTGTGGGATGGTGGTGGTGGCCTTGGCCGCTTCCTTGGCCGCAGCCCTACAGGCCTGCTTGGCCTTCTTCCGCTCCTGCGGGGAGATGGGCTTTACCAATAGGTAGCAGCCTTGTGCTCCCCATGGGAAAGCCTCCTTGGTGCTTGCAGTTGGTTTGTAGTGCGCCTCTCCGCTGGCCATGGTCACCGAGGGGTGCTCTTGGAATGTGACGCCCTCCTTGATGGGGCATGCATGCGCCTTATGGCTGAACACGTCACAGTGGGTGAAAATGGGGGGCACGCTGTCCACGGTTACCCAGAATGGGTGGGTGGTATGCCCTGCAATGTCAATAAAGGTGGAGTGCAGGATCTGGGTTAGGTCCTTCGCGATCTCCTCAGTTGGGGTCAGAACTGCGATGGCTTTGCTGGTGCACAGGTGTGGCATCAGCGTGAAACGTTGCATTTTGAAAGATTGTATTTCGCCATATATAGCGAGACCATCTTTCAGGTGTTGCTCCAAAATGTCACGTTTTACCATAGTAGGCAAAAAGTCAAACGTGAGGAAAATTTGGTTTGATTTTGTCCATCTGGTGCATTTGGTTTTGATGACCTGTTGCCCTTCGGGGAGGTCAACCACTATGTGCACCGCTGCAGCCTCATCTGCTGCTATTTTGCTTTTGAAACCTAGGTCCAGCCAACCGTGAGACATGGAGTGAGGTGCAACGTACACTGCAGTCAGGAAAATTTTGTGTACATCTTCACAAAATTTTTCCCATAAGGCCGTTTTTTGGATGTCCAGATACACACGGACTCCAAATTCCACCAACGAAAGTGGCTGGGAGTGTGGCGTGTTGATGTACTGGTTGCATCATGCTTGCCATGCGAGTATCTCTGGGGAAATTGTGACCGCCAGTTTTTTGAGATTTTTTTCTATTCCGCCAGATTCTCTGGGGCGTTTTTGAGTGTTAGAGGCCGCGGGCCTTCCGCCTGCTCCTCTTGCCTTGCTTGACCAACTGCTCCCAGACATGGGCACAGACTAATCTTTTCTGTGAGATTATCAAACTAGATTTAGTCTTGAATTGAATAGGTTGAAAATTATTTACAACGAGAAAGAAAAGTTTTATTTTGAACTTAATGATGGGTGGAAAGATTTATTCTCTTAATATTTAACCATCTAATATGGTTTCTGTGGTCCTCTTTTAGGACTTGATTAAAATCTTAGGACATGACCATTGTAATGGTTCAGTGGTCCTCTGATAATACTATAATTATTTTCTTTTTAGATCCAATGCTTTTGTTTTTTTTTTGTATTGATCTTCTTCACTATATGACCAGCAGCGCTGTTTCTTCATGTATAGGCCACACTTAACAACTTTTGCAACCTTTAATGAATGTTTTTATTCATTAGGCCTTAAATCCCAATTTGACATTCTTCTGACAGGTCCTAATTCATTTCATTATTCAGCAACTGATGCTTGAATCTTTGTATCTCATTTAATTGTAATTTTTTCATTAGCCAACAGTACCTTTTGGTGTTCTTATTGTTTTTCTCTTAAAAAATTTTTTTTGGCATATGTTGCCATCCAAAACGTTTGATGTAAATCCACCGGTGGATCTGGAAATGTTCCCTTAATCACTCAGTTTTATCTAGCCTCATTATCTTCATCTAATTCTATCTTGAATTCATGATCTTCATCTTTAGCAATTTCTGCCTCATTGATTATATATTATTAATTCAAACAATTCTCTCCACTATCTTGGATCAAGCGTTTCCTGTTTTAACTTTGTACTCTTCATAAGTATTGCAATTAATTACTCTTAATTGATTGCTTCCCATTTCATTTTCATCCAATTTCTCATCTAGTGTCTCATCTAAACACCTCACTCCTTGGGACTATTTCAAATGGACCTGATTTCAACCTTAGTTGGACCTACTGATACTTAGGACTATTGTAAGCAGATCCATTTCAACCTGAGTTGGCCCTGCTGATCATTTTCATCTTATATTGATATTTGTGGAACAGGTTTTCTTGCAGCACTAGAAAGTTCCATGTCTGTGCTGAAAGTCCTTTTCCCAAAACTTGAGTATCATCTTTGGAATCATTGGCATATAGGGCTTACAAACATTTGTGAGTATTCAATTCGTCGATTTGCTTCACTAGTTGCTCCACATCTGAGCTGGGTGAACAGAATTGAACGTAACCCACTTCACGTAAAGTCTTCAATAAGAAAACTTCTCATACTATTTTTCCATTTTTCTATTCTAATGATGTTACTTTTCCAAGTAACTCATTGCAAAAACTAGCAACATTCTCAACACCTTCCTTGATATTGTTAACTCTCTCTTCCAAAGCAGCGACTTCTAAATTATTTGCTGATCTAAAGCTTTCTGGCTGACGGTTTCCAACTCCATCCCGAGTTTTTTAATTTTGTCCTTATGTGACATCGTGTCCTAATATCTTACTCAACTACACCCCTGTGGTGAGCACCAGTTGTTAAATTTATGGGTTTGTTGATTATACACGGCTGATAACCCCTAAATTGATTAACTGCACATGTTTGTCGTTGTAAAATTTTCCATTTTGTCTGAAAATAATGTAAAATTTATTGATAATAGTATGAAGACTATTATCCATAGTTGAATAAAGCATTAGCATTGGGTTCAACGCTTGA
This sequence comes from Massospora cicadina, assembly GCA_022478985.1. NCBI lineage: Eukaryota > Fungi > Entomophthoromycota > Entomophthoromycetes > Entomophthorales > Entomophthoraceae > Massospora > Massospora cicadina. The sequence continues at coordinate 279,561 of JAKSZP010014459.1, forward strand.
CCAGTATTTCTTCTTTAAATACATAAGATGTCCTCAATAGGGATTGGGTCCCTTATACCGCCTAACCTGATACACACTCAAATCCTCGTTTATGGCTTCTCTCTGGTGACACATAGTTGGCAACAATCCCTAATTCAGCTCAGCTTCTCTTCTCTGGATCCACACTCAGATCCTTGCTCTTTATCCAAATGAATCTCCAATTTAAGCACGCTAGCAATAATTTCCTTGAAAAAGAATAAAACTAAAATTGGATTATGGTAAAGTATATCTTGTATTGTACCACTTATTGGTAAAAGTGTAATTTATTTTTATTAAGTGAATCCTTAAGGGAATTTATCGTTGGAATTAAGCGCCCACCATCAGTTGGCTTCTCATTGATGAAATGGCAGCCATTGCCATTGAATTACCCATTGTTGTCTCATCAGCAGTGGTCTTCCCCATCCTGGATAGGGTTCCATCATTGTACATCCTCAAGACCTAAACGGAAAGAGTCAAAAAACGTTTCCCTAAACTTTTACTTTTGATTCCAGCAAACCAACCATATTTGGTAAGCGACCTGCTTAGGTTATAAATTTGTTACCCATTATACAAGTTTTAACCCACTAATCAATTTGCTAGTTGCAGGAAGCATCACTTGCCTAGCAACTTACATATTAAGTTCCCAATCCTTATGTGATGAAACCTGACCAATCCCAATCATTACACCTGATAGTTAATTATTAATAAACTATTAGATGCCCCTATATACATTGGCAACTCTACCTGAAGATCTTAAGCATGCACCCAGATCAAATTCCTGACAGACCTGACCTAGGCAAATTACCTAAAATACCCCAAACTTTGTTGCTCCAAAATCAGGGTTAACTGCTATCCAATTCACTTTGCTATAGGGAATTATTCTAGCGACCCCTAGTAATCTAGTCTGCTGGGAATATGTGCAAAGATCCCAACATGGGCCAAAGAAAGGGATTATTAGAAATAAAAAATATTCCTAATATGGCACCTCAGCTAGCAACCTAGGAAAACATATCAGAAGATGAGGAAAACCCAAATAACTCTTAAGGTTCTTAAACCTGATTGTTTGCAGGGTAAAAGTTTTCTCATTTTGTAGGAGTGCCTGAGTTTATGTGGAAAGTATTTATAGGGCAATCCGCAGATGAATTAATTGAAGCCAAATTTCTTTTTTTTACAGTTATTGAAGAAAATCACCTCAAAGAGCTTCAATAATATGAATAAAGGTTAGTGTGGGAGCCTGCCACACCCGAGCATTCCTTGTGGAAGTATCTAAAACTAGATGAAAAAATGATGTTTAATTATGCTAGACAGAGGTAGGGTCTAAGCTAGACCGCAGGAATCATTTAAATACAACCATAAAGGGCATCCCACCTGGAAAAGAACTTTGAACTGTAGAAGGTTTTGAAGAAGCACACATCAGGATGAAGTGCTTATAGAAATTATTAAACATTCTGTGAAAACTCATAAATGCAAAATTACTCTAAGAACAATAAATACCCATTCAGCCGCACTGGGGGGAAGTTGACACAGCAGGGCCACTGCATAAGAGGGCAAACTAGAGCTGCTTATATATAAATTGATAGAAACTTCCAAATCACTGAAAGTTGGTGCCTCTTGAATTTAAGAATAAGCTTGTAGGGACATGTCTGGGAATTATAACAACAGGATATTGAAGGATTAAACCACTAAATATGAGGAGGAAGGGCAGGGAGAACCCAGTGGGCTACTCCAAGAATAACTCCAAGATTAATTAAAAGTTCTCAAAAAAAACGCTGTGTGTTAAGCAGCAGAGACCATGACAAATGGCCAAAACATCCAATTAACGCTCAGAGTCCTACTTGGAGATTTGCGTACACATATTGTCATATAACATGTTGTTAAAAACTATAAAACAGCCTGTAACTCCAAATGACTGAACACCCAGAACCTCAGCCAGAATAAAATAAGGTATAGTCTTCCATATAATTGGATTAATACAAAAAGGGAAGCCTCAAGGTCTAACCAGAAATTTTTAGATTTAAAGAACATTGCTATTAACCGTTAAAAAACCTAGAACTCACAAATGAATTTAGATCTACTTTTTAAGAATTTTATTGAAATTAAATTTCGGAAAGGAAGAAAAAATGGAGTGAAAGCAGAACCTTTCAGGATCTGATGCCTTATAAGCTCATCAACCAAAATGAGGACCTGAGCGATGACATTTGCCACTATAATATTTCACAATTTCAACTATGCAGAATTCACATATCATAAATATTATGACACTGGATCAATCACAGCTGAACCAGCCACATCATGCTTGAATTTTGCCACCAACTTTACCCTACCACCGCAATTTTGATTGGTGTATTGGCGTCGCTTTGTTTGGTGAGAGAATGGAGGCGCTCACACTCTAATCACACTAAGGCTGTTTTCTCTGAGTTGAGAAGGGGTTGGCGCTTTTGTATCTATCAGAGATGGGATCACATTATTGGTGATGACAAGTCACATAAGATGTAAAATTCCACACCTAAAAATAAGAAATTTGATTTCCTCTTGGAAAATCTCAATATAAGTATCTTGTCAAACTCAAACTGCCCAAAAATTTGAGAGAGAATCACTGTCAACTCTCTGCTGGTGGAGAGCCCTGACTGCTGCCACTTCCCCACACACATGCTGTATCCGCTATACCAACTTTTGGGTGGTTAACATAGGGAAAACGACATGACCTTCAGGGCTATGCTTTACCCATATCTCATATACCACTTGGGCTAAATCGGTCAGGGCGAAAAGGGGGACGGCCAATGGATTCCTGCTTTTTGGTTCAATTCTGGGAATAGCTCCTGATTTAGCTTCAAGAGTTTATTTCCCAGACTTAAATTACTCTTCCATTGTTGGTATGGGGATTCCCTCACTAGGAACTTGGACAAGCACAATATTCTTGTTCATTTTTTGGGGAGCATGATTGCCAATATATAGGCAACCTTCAGGGGAGGGTGAGGAGTATCCAAGTGTGCCTAAGTGAAGGATTCAACTAACTTTCAGAAGTTTGCTTATTGTGAGCACTACCCAGCTATTTTCATATGATGGGAACCCTTCCACGCCACTAAGTACTGGACAGAGCGCCATGAAAGATGAGATACTAAAATAGCGTCCATCTTTGCTTCTGTTGAGTCTTCTATCACCACCGGCTCCAGATCAATGGGCTGCATGCATTTACATAGTAATAGCTGGAAATCATGGAAGATGGGGTGCTGTTTCTAGTGAGTGATGAGCGCCAACTGAATTTGCACTATTATATAAATTCTCTGAAACCTCATGCAGACCCAAACGCTTGCTTGTGAACTTTCATGAGGGCGTTTCTCATACAAAGATACCAGGTACTAAGCATCACAAAGAACCCACCATGATGATCATGAGTGGGAAGGCTTTTATGATCCACAAACTGCTTGTAATTATTGATGGCTTTAGTCAGATGCTCCCAGACCAGGGATTGCTTGCTCCATATTCACTGCGATTATTCTGCAGCTGCAGAGACTTCGGGATTCAGGAACATCCCAGAGGAAAATGAGAGGATGTATCCTAACCCTGACTTATAAGGCAAAATTCTGTGGAAGTGTGGGAGAGATTATTGTAAGCAAACTGCGTTATTGGAAGGTCGTCCGCCTAAGTATCCTGTATGCCAGTGGTGCAACAAAGGATATACAATTTGATGATTTGATCCCTCAACTCTGGTTGAACATCTCACTGAGGGTGATAAGCAGTGGATCAGCACAGCTAAATCCTCAAGATGACTAAAAGAGCCATCTAGAAGCACGCCATAAACTGCGGCCTCCTGTCACTTTCCATATCCTTTGGCATCTCAATGAGTGTAAAGACATTCCAAACAAAGAGAAATCCAGTTTCTCAGAGTTAATATTAGATGAGCATGAGATATAAAAAAACTTGATAAAATATTTGACAATGATCAAGTCACATTATAACCTTTGGATCTAGGAAGCCAACAATAAAATTTCTGTATACCAAAGTCACAGGCCTTCTGTTTGCCGCAAGGATGGAGAGGGCTGTTATAACCAGAGTGAAAGGATTTCACCTGCGCACTTGCTACACGACTAGTGATCCACGCCAGAATGTCCTTAGAGATCCCTGGTCAATTGTTTGTTCAATTTCACCAATTTGAGGCATTTCTTAATACCTGGATACCCACTACCGGAGGGACAAGATGAGCTCATATTACTTCATTGCAGAGCTGAGCGACCCATAGTCTAGAGTAAAAAAATATAAAAAATTCTCTATCATTGAATAATGGGACCGCGTTTGCGTTATAAGCGCCAGCTGATCCAACAACTCCAGGCCCTCCATAAAGGCCATCTGTCCACCAATACCTGAGCGATCACAGGTTTATCTGAGTCCCAATCCTCCACTTAAATTGAAGGAAGATTAATGGTAAGGATTAGGGTCGTTAGAATGATCATAGTTAGCTCCTGCTCATTTGCCTCTGCCAGATTCAGTGTAGGGTTGCATCTCAATAAGTCAGCTTTTATTTTTGTTACCCTTTATAAACTCACATTGAAACTTGAAACTACAGAGGTCCGATATATCTGGGATTGACAATGCGCCAGCTTTTATGATTTCCAAAAACTTATCAGGCTTTTGATGATCCATTCACATAGTCCCCTCATGCCATGCGCCCTGGAGAAGGTACCAACAGTGGGTATGAAAAAAGGACACAACAGCCAACTCCTTTTCATAGATGGCCCAGGACTGTTCAGAAAAATTGGACTTGCTGGAAAATATACAACTTGGTACACCAAACCATTGTTCTCTTTCAATAATATTATCCCACATCGGCAGACAAGGCAACATATGCTAAGATAAATAACTTTTATAAGATCTGAATCATGAGGGAGGGTGGCGCTAGAGACTTCTCCTTGATAGCGTTAACCACCTGCTGTCAGTCCTCTGTCAGCAGAATGTAATGTTTTCACAGTCAGTGGGGCAGCAGCACAGACAACTGCGAGAGGGTGAGAAATTTTTAAAAAACATAATGCCCAAGATGCTCTGCAACTACTTCTGGGTTGTAGGAGTGGGCCTTTTAATTATCGCCTCAATCTTGCTGGGTGAATGGCATACTCATCCTTCAGTACTACGTTACTGAGGAATTACCTCGTTTTATAAAAACTCACACTAGGTGGTTCACTTAAAGGTCAACCTTTTACAGTGCAACCAAAATTATCTTAAAATCCTATTCAGGTTGCTTGGGGATGAGGGAATGCACGAGGTTACTATCAATATATGACACCACACAGGAAAACCAAAGGTCTCTCAGCACGTCTTCAATAATCTGCTTTAATGCGGCTTGAGCTTCTAAAACTATAAGGCATTATACAAAACAGGAAGATCCCTTACTGGTATGAATTGCAGTAAGCCACTATTGCCCCTCCACTACTTTTAATTTGGTTAAATACTTTCATAAGATAGAGCTTTGAAAATACTCAAGAGTTTGCAATTGCCTGGGTAATATTCTTGAGGGGAATGAGGTAAGGATCATGAAAGGTTATGTTGTTAAACTGCCCATAATCCATGCTGGGCTGCGAGATGACTTTGACTTCTGAGAAAATTTTGGGAGAGGCGATTGACAAGGCCCTCTTAAACACCCATCCTTTTATATGCATATCATTCAACCACAATTCCAGAGCTTTATCTTCCTGCTATGTATAAGAATGTAGGAGATAGTTGATGGTGACTAAATTTACTGTCAAAAAAAGAGCTAAATCATACACAGAGAGGGTTGGAAGGACGTTGCCTTACCCATTAAAAAATTTTGAATAGGCTAAGATATGGGGAATCCTTCAGCAGTGCTGTTAGGGATGGAGGTGCAGCGATTGATTTCATTGGTGTGCAGAAGAGATTTTATTGATCTTCAGAAACTCGCCATATTCGTGGTGTTTCTCTAATTACAAGAGACAGTGCTCCAGTCAATATGAATCTTTTGTTACTGCCACTAACAAATGTCCAAAATGATGGGGAATAATAAATCTGACACTGCAGTAGACAAGTCACTGAAGTCAAACTACAAACTGAAAAAGGTACAATCTGCTGCACCAGGTAGAAAGTCATAAAATTCGATGATACACTCAAAACTGAGGACCTCACATTCAGATTGAGATCCATCCCTTGTGCAACCTGCAAACTCATAAAGTTCCCAGCGGCCTCTGTCTACAATAGCCTCAATAGAGGACACATGATCATAACTTTATCTTGACATCCAACAGAAAATAAGATTAAACTTTTTTTTCCACAATGTGAGACTCACTTTGGAGAGAAGGATATCCATCAAACCCTCCCCCAGCCCATCCATGGGAACTGAGGTAATGTACGCCACCGTCTGAACAAACCAGCTTTTTCCACCTCCTCTGGGACAACCGAGTCACAAAAAAACCCATACATTAGCTCCCCTGAAGCTGCAGTGTCAACCACAAGGATACAAGAATTGGCACCCATAATAGTGGGATGAGGGGCAATTCAGCAACACTAGAAACAAACAACACCCCCACGCTTACAACCCATGCCTGTCATCCTCCATGAGAAAAAGGTAACCCTAATATACTCCTCCACTCGACCTGGGGGGAAGAACCTATTGGTTTTTGGGCCGAAAATTTTTATCTCTAGCATAAAAGCTGCAATCCACTGAACGGCCACCTTGCGGCATAGAACACTTTAGCCAACAAGAGAATTTTCCGTTTATACAACAAAATTAAAGCAGCACCAAACCTTAAGGCCTGGAGAAGAATGAATAATTTGGCTGCTCCTTTATGTCATGGAGCGTTATGATAAAGGTAATACTGGCCAAACTCCAGACAAATGAACACCTAGAACCTCAGCCAAAATACCCGAGGTACAGCCATCCATATAGATGGATGAATTATGAATAGGGCAGACGCTAATACTAACCAGGGATTTTCAGATTTGGAAAACACATCACTAACTTAAAACAGAACTCATGGTCTCAAAATTAAACTTGATGTTCTTTTAAGTTTTTTTTATTGAAACTAAAATGATGGGAAGAAATATAAAAGGAGCAACATTTTAACCTGTCAGGATCTGTTGCCCTATAAGCTCATTAACCAAAATGGGGACCTGAGCGATGACATTCACAGTTGGAAATAAGTTCACAATTTTAATTATTCTGAATTTGCGCCTCAAGTTACTATGACACTGGATCAATACACCTGACTATTTGACTCACAATCAAACTTGGTCACCAACTTTCCCCTTCCATTGTGATTTCGCTTAGTGGATAGGCGTCACTTTGTTAGGTGAGTGACTGGAGGTGCACATGGCCAGGCCACATAAGGCTGGTCTCACTAAATTGACAAATGAGTTGGTGCGCCAATACCCATCAGAGTTGGTCTCGCAACAACTAGTGATGATGAGTCATAGCAGATGGGAATTCATACGCCCAAAATCAATTTATTTAATTTCTTCTTAACGGAGCCCAGTTTAACCAACTTTCAGATCTTGAACTGCTCAAAACCTTTGCAGGAGTAGAATCACTATTACCCCTCTGCTGGAGGAGAGCCCTGATTACTGTCACACCCCCACTCACACCCTGTGTCCGCTGTATCAACTCATGGGTGGTTAGCATAGGGGGAAATGACATGATCTTCAAGGGATATGCTGTCGCTCATCTCTCATCTACAAAATGGGCTAAATCGCCCATGGTGATGAGGGTGATGGCCACTGGCTTTTTCCCTTTCTTGATCTGAAATGGGAATAGCTCCTGATTCAGTCACAGGGGTTTCTTCCCAGACTTGCACAAATGGTAAAAAAGTTGGTTAATTAATGTCAAGAGCTTTTCTGTAACTTTCTCATCCCTGAGAGGTGGTGGGGAATGCACAACCACACCACCAGGGAATAACATGGTGACAACTAAGGAAAAGAGAGTACCACGAAAGGTTTAAGTATAAGATGATCCAAGGATAGGGTATACAAGATTAAAAACAATCAGATAGATTAGAGGTGAGGACTTGGTTGGACGCTAAGGATTGTCAACCAACAAGTGAAGCTAAGACTCTTGGCTCTTAGGTACTTCAATTTAAAGGGCTCCAGGTTCCACCAAGGGCGTAATAGGATCAATATACAATCTTTAAAGGATAAATTTGTTTTAATCATTAGAGTTTATCAAAACTATGGCAAAAAAGTACAGCCAGGGATCATCTGAGCATAATCAAACTGATATTTAGTTAAACAAGTTTAATAGAGAATATCAGTCTCAATGATTTAAATATAATGGTATTGGGTAGGGGACCATTCATCATTTGTCAAGATACTGCTCCCAGTCCAACCACCATTCTAAACGTACAACAATTGGAGTGTTATAGGAATTAGGCTTGCACTTGGTTGATGATAGAAGATGAATTTTACCATATTAGCAATGCTTTAAATCAAACATGACTGTATTCCCAATTCTCTAACCATCTTAACTACCCATCATACATTTTTCTAAATAGCTGGTACATTATATCACATTAATGTAACGCTCAACCGCCAATCACGCACATCCCTAGATCCAGCCTGGGCATACTTTACCCTTACCTTGCATTAGTCTGGGCTGTGCTTCAGCTCAGGTAGGTCAATTAGCATGGCACCCTTAGCTTTACTACGCTCATCCTTATTGCTACAATTCATTAAAAATTATGCCATTTGCACTGAAAGCTGCCCTTTAGCCTTCTAATTGGGTTTTCATGTCAATTTTATAGAAAGTGGCCATTTTTTTCTTAAATACATAGATGTATTAGTTATACTATAAGCTAATTACACAAAAGTATATATCTCTACAAAAAGTAATATGCTATATTTCTAGTTACACAATAATTAAGTACTCTTAGGGTTATACTTACTAGAAATGTTAAATAAAGCTTCATTATATGTGATTTGACTTTGAGATTAAGTCTAGTACTGTTTACATATACATTAATCCATTAAACATATAAAATTTATAGCCGTGAGCTTGGCTTTTTTGATATGAACCTGAAAACATTTACGCTTAGCATGATATTTTCATTATTATTAGATTTCCTGCATATCATAATGTTTTATATTGGCAGTTTTGAATAACATGATGCTGATAAATTATTTTACCTTTATTATTTCAGTGCATATAATTGAGGAATACCTATGCTTGATATCTAAATCACATTTTCTTATCTTTCTTAACTGAGACATAGCTTGGGTATAACCATAATTCAGTAGATTAAAAAACTATTAAAATATATATAAAACTTACACATAAGACACAAAATGTATAGTTGTCTCTAATACTTTTGAAAAGATAGTGTTGTCTATTTTATATTAGTAATTTAGTTATTGTTTTTTAAATTTTATTTGAGGTGGGCCAGCCTGAGGATGATACTGAACTGATTAGGGAAGTGAAGAAAATGGGAAAGGAGGATAAAACCCGGAAAACCTCCATACACGGCGTATGATAGGCCAGGAACTATATGGACCGCCTTTGCTATTCGCTATCTCAGTTTGGGGCAATGGCGCACAAAACCAACACAGTCAAAATCGTCCCCTACCCAAAGTCCATCTCTGGGATCAAACTCAGGAGGCAGTGGTAGAGGGTCCATACTCTACCACTGGGGTATCCTCCCTAATTTAGTTATTGTTTTTCTTTTCCAGAAGACCTCCAATTTATAGGTGATTTTTTCAATACAGCTAAAGTTCAAGAAAGTTAGCTTATAGCAATCCCTTTCAGAAGAATATTATATGATTTACTTGTTTATATAAAGGGTTATTATGGTCTCAATATACTGGAACAAAATGTTTTTGAAAACTATTGTAACTATGCACTACTTTGACATAATTCATACTAAATGATCTTTTACTACATATTATCACTCAATTAGTATATATTTGGGGGTAAGCTTGGTGATAAATTAAAAACTATGCCAACTGTGCATCATAATCTTTAACTTTATTGTTACTGGACTGTACCCTAACTCTTTCTTTTGGCGGACAAGCCTTCTTTGAAGAACTTGGAGATGCAAATTCCATGACATGGTCTTGATGAAACGAAAATTATATATATTATCACTTTACTGGATATAGCAAATAAAAGAACTTAAAGCTATCTTGTGTCATAAGCTTATTTTACAAATATCAAAATTCAACGAGTTTTTAGGAAGTTGATGTCTTTGTCTAATGTGAAGTTAGTCACATTCCATTTTTGAGGAAGAAATAGATGCAGATTGAGTTTGGTTTTCTTAAATTTTTAATAGGATTTTTAACCACATCTAATAACACTCTATTCCTGTCAGAGGTAAATTACTATCAAAGAAGGATTTTATATAATCAATATCTAAGAATCCTTGAAATATTAGTTTTGGCATATTCAGACCCAGCCTTGTGGATCACACAATAAAGACCATTCTAAGATGTATTATGTTCCTAATCAGCCTTATGGCCAATGGTGATAGAAAGTACCATTTTCCAATTTTAGGTTGAAAATAACACAGTTATGGTAGCATTGTTATTTTTTGAGGTGATAAAGTTAAATTATACTGAAGCAATTGTTTTTAGTCATATATTACTTTGGCATGGGTTTCATAGTTATTTTATCATATTCCATAGATGATTTTCTTAAAAAGAGTGTACGTTATCAGAAAGAATAATTACTTTCAAAGTTAATTTTGAAATAGCAATATTATAGCAAGTCCTATGGCAATTATTGTTAAGATACTAGAGCTCAGAAAAGTAGTCATCCTAAATGAGGAGTCAGTTACATAAAGTTTATAAAGTATGGATACTAAAGTACTAGTATCGAGTTCTACATTCCATTATTGGAAGAATCATACTTGGCAAAAAATGATTAAGAGGTGCCAAATAGAGATGTTAGTTATTAAGCTTATCAAGAATGACGTTTTAGTTGTCGTCTCATAGTAAGTAAACTGTGGATGCTTTTTTGAATTAGTAGATTCCAAGACAGGAATAGTGCTTGTCAGAATGAGAATATGGATTTTTAGCTTTCTCATGAAGGAGATTAGGAATCTTGAAGAGCTTAGTGTATAGTATATAAAATCTAAAATTAAAAGAGAAAGAAATGTCCTTAGTTCTTTTTTATTATAATAGTTAGTACTAGATGGACATCAAAAATTTTTATAAACTACAACCCTCATTCTTTATTAATACTGATCTCTAATATCATGAGGGGCATGTTGTTTAGATATCTTTGAGCCTCCAAGAAAAGATCTTCAATATTGCCCAAATTCTCTTTTTTAGCTGGATTTTTATGGCTCTAAGAATGGAGTCAAGTGATTCAGAATGCATGCACCAAAACACTAAGGTTCCAAAATGTTATTTGTTTCACATTGAAGATGATCTCCAGCATGATCTTTTGACCTGATCGAATATAAAATTACTACATCTAATACTTATACTAATGTACATCATGTTTGATAATATGGTTTATACCTTTGTCTTACAATAATCTATGTAGTAACCTATACCATAAGAGTATTGTTGACATTTAATAAGTAAGCCATCCTTACTAGTCTTATTAAAATTAAGTTTAATTTATCATACGCACCTAGTCTCCATATAGTACTATTATACAACCAAAAGTTGTTTCTAGCTGTCTTGGTCCCTAACAGGTTCCATGGGCGGTAATATCTTATGAACCTTTTTTTTAGAAAAAAATGAATCCAGCTGCCAAGTATATCACTGATCAGTTTCACCTCATTCTAGTAATTTTTAACAATCATTAAAACAATCTAATGGCAAGTTTCATGTTACCATACTAAGGTACTAAAACTTGTGGAACCTAAACTAGCCTAGAGCCTTGCGGTCAGAGATGCTGCAATGACCTTATACCAATACCTTTACTAACTAAACCCTGAAACTTTTTTATAAAAGTTGACTTTAAATGGATAGTCCATGTAGATTATGGCTCATTTCATGTATGTTTGAGTAGCAAATAAAAGCCAAGCCTTTTGACAGCTTCATACTTAAAAATTCACTCATTATATCTATAGTGATATTATTTAGTATTTATATAATAGTATAGAATCAAGATCAAAGTTTACCTAGCAGTAAAAACTCCTTAAATTTATAATTTTTCAAACAAACAATCTTTGTATACTACTAAACAAAAATGTCTCTAAGATGTAATTGTGATATTAAACTCTTTATCGCCCATATAAAAATCTCTTATATATCTTTCTCTTATAAATTCAGTAACTTTATTCCATGTTAGAGAAAAGGTAGGTGCTATAGATAAAGAACATAAGTGGTATATAATTAATGTTTGTCACATTATATATACTGTATTGTGTTTTTTGCTTTTTAAAGTTTTTTAATTTTTAACATGTATATAATTCAAAACTCAATCTTAGATGCATGAGATATTATAGCTTATAGCTGTATTAATGACTTAAAATCAAGAAAGGTGAAATAGTATACATATTATATAAGGTATGGCATTGCATAAAAAATTAGTATATGGTTTTTTCACTTTGTATGTAATGAAGTGACTATAAACTTTACGGATATAATTTATGCAAAATAATATGAGGCAACGCTGTTATGATGTCACAAAAAGATCTAATTGAATAATGGTTAAAAATTGTGGTAAATGCGACAAAGATGCTCATTTGTACTATTAAGTTTCTTTGCACTATTAGATATAGTTTTTAGTATTGAGTATTAGAGATTATAAACAGCTACTTGTTCTTTTATATATAGAGAAGGGGATACAATATTATGTTATTAGAAAAATAAGATGCTTTAATAAAAGAGTTTTGGAAAGATAAAATATTCATTTTAAGTGCCTATATTATAAGAACTATTATCAATATAATTTAATCTAAGCTTACAATTTAAAATATAAAGATATTTTTAATGGTCATTGCTGTAGGAGACAGAGCAATTTTCTAGTGTCTCCTAATATACTTTTTTTCATAATTACTCATTGGCTAAATAGTGTAAAATTGCAAAAATACAAAATCATAAAACGGATTAATAGGTTAGAAAATAGCTAATTACTGATTTTTGTAAATTGACTATTTTTACATGGGTTTTTGTGTGTATTAGACTCCAAAGCCTGGAAGTGTAATTCATTCTAGATTAAACAAAAATAGTTCTCTGCTTATGAAGTTTTATTAAAAACAAATAGACATATGACCCTTATATTAACATTGTTATATATTGTATTACTAAGTTTAGAATGAGTTTATTGTAAATCATGTATTGGTAGTTACAGGAATATTTATGCTCACTTGTCTTGGTAAAGCCTTGAAAGTTATAATTGAATCTATCTATTTAGTATTTTTTAGCATGACCAGGGCTCTAATCTGGTTTATAGTTTCTTTATTAATCAAAATTAAACCTATATAATATAAACATATACTTTTTTAGGCACATGTTTTTAAGAATTAATTTTAGAGTAGGAATATGGTAAAAACTATATCATAATAATTCATATATCTATTATCATATAAATTAATGATTAATTATGCAAACAAAGACCAAAATAATTATATTGAAGTTAATAGAAAATAAATGAATTTTTATAGGTAAAATTTTTATTTAAATTCTAACGTTTTGTCATATATAAAAAATAATCAGTGATAAGATTTCAAGAGATATAATAAGCTTTTAATAAAAAGCAAAAAATCCAAACATGATAATTATCCATTAATTTCAATACATCAAATTTTAGAAATTGAATTTACCTTAGAAGTTTAGCTCCAATATAAAACAGAAAAACTTCAGTAAAAATGATGGGAACACCCGCTAAGGAGCCTGTTGGTTTAGCTAAGAAATAGCACCACACCAAGACCTATAACTCTAGGCTACTTACCAAAGTTTCAATTAGGGTCACACATTCTCAAATGGCAGCAGCATAAGCAACCATTCCTAAAAAGCAGCCACTACAATGAGAACCACCTTAAATGATTAAAATTTACACATAAAATCACTATTGTCTCATTTTGCTCTGCAGCTCAACAAACTGCTAGTAGCCCCAAAACTAAGAGTGCTGTGACCCATGCCACTACAAATGCGCCAATTAACAAAATTAGCCATCAGTTCTCCAAGCAAATACTACCCTCATTAATCTGTTTTATAGTTAGTTAGTTAAAACAGCATAGATCAAAAATTAAACTATGATTGAGACGTTTCACAGCCATCTGCTCTATAAATCTTGCTATGGTGTATTATCATTTCAATCTAGTTTATGGCCCATAAATGCGATTCAACTAAGCTCATCTAAAAAGAAATCTATTGCTATAGAAACTGTTGTTTTGCACCCTATAAATCTAGGTTAAATGATCAAAAACCAAAAATTAACTTTTGTAAGCAGAGCAAATCCTCTACAAAGTAATATAAAAAAACAAAGCATTAATAAGTCATTGGGTTTGTCCCATGTTTTCATTCAAATTAAAATTTAACTTTAAAGTTATATTTAAGTGAGGATTAACTAGTGCCCTTAACCAATTGGCTGAAAATGACACCAAATCAATTGATACATTGTGATGGATGGGATCTCTGAATACTTCCAAAAAGCAGTTAGGCAAGAGTGCCCAGGTAAGTGTCCACAGGCAGGATAAATTTGCTGTGGAAATGTCCCTAATATGACTATGTGGGAAGCACTTTACTAGGAAAATTTGCGCCACAGTCAGGACTATGCTGGCGCTCAGCAAGAGGGTTTGACCCCCAGAAAGATCATATAAAGGATGAATAGCCTTGTCAAAGTCTGAGCTGTTGTCCATGGTTGGTTTCCCTCAAAGCCTCAATAAAATGATTTCTGATTTTTAAAATTAATTTTAAAATTTAATAAGTTTATTTAAAGATACTAGAAGACGAAACTGCTTTACACAGTTTCGCCAGCTCAGATTTATACTGAGCTTAGGGAGAAGAGTGGGTCTTGTTCTCCGCAGAATCCGCGGGTATTTTCTTAATGACAGGCATAACTCAAGGATTTAGACCCTCGATTCTGTTATTGGGGCCCACTTCAGAACTAGGACTGGGTACCCATGGGGTTGCAAAACTTTTCTGCATTTATTTTTTGGCTTCAATTTGTTCTCAAAGCCTGGGCCATTATCTTTGTCCATATTCCTCAATATTGCCAACAGGGGTTTGGCGGCATCCAATTGTCCAGAGCGCCATTCTCAAGGGTTATCATTGTTGCCTCCTTGGTAATATTTCATTTGGCGGCATCTGGTTGGCCAGAGCGCCATTTGCAAGGGTTTTCATCCTTGTCAATACCTTCATGGACATCAGGTTCAGCTGCACCTGATTGGCTGAAACTTTGAGTCCAGTCCACTCCCTTGCCACCGCATTTAATAATATTAAATTAGGCTGCATCTGGTTGGCCAGAGTACAATACTAAGGGTTTTCATTCTTGTCAATACACTTTAGGGCATTAAACTCAGCCATAACTGATTGGCCAGAAATTTGTGTCTGAGGGTCCATGTCAAGAGAGTGTCTGTAACTCTCTCGTTCCCAGCAAGGTGATGTGGGATGCAAACCCACATTGCTAGGGAACTAGCCATTAAGAAAAAAAGGAAAGAAGACACCTCAAATGGTGCCTGTGCAAAAGGTACCCCAGGCAAGGGTGTAGAGTGCAACATATAGTACCAGGTAAGTGAGGAACATAACGGCTTGAGTGGACCCTGAGAGGGGAGTCCATAATCAAGTGTAACTTGGTGTCAGGGGCTTGGGTGCCTCAATCTAAAGGGGACCTGGGTGGCCCAAGGGAGCACCTGGGATTTTGGTAAATTGTGATAAAAGGTAGTGGCCCACATAGTTGGAGACCTCCCTGAAGAGGACCGCCACCAAGTTGGCCCAAGTAACCATAAGTAAAACGTAAAAAACGGGTATTTTTATTTAAAAAGTTGACCAACGAGGAATGTTGGTCGCAAAAACATATTTAAAGTGGGCCGGGGAAATTCAGGTTCTGCAAAAGTGCACCCAAGCCTTGACGCTCCAACAACAGATGCTTCCATCCATTTTTGTAAAATACACCAAAAGTGCCTTCATTTAAGTAATCAATTGAAGCTGTATTTTACCCAAACTTAAAATTTCATAACTTGAATGGGATTTGAACCCTTTTTCCAATTAACTGAATTGAACCATCTTCATTTGTAACGTACATCTTTTGTTTCAGTGCCTGGTCCAAGATAAGAAGCTGGGCGTTTTGCACCCCATTAGTATCAACCTGGCCATGCTTGGCTTGCACCCAGCATTGATATAAGGTGTGTTTCAGGTCAGGAAGAGCCTGAAGTTTCACCTTCTGGGCCTCCTGTTGCCTAACCTTATCTCTAGCATCAGTTCCCACTATTATGTCATTCAACCATGACATTACCCTCTCCTCTTTCTTGGGTTCCACCCCCCTACAGGGGCATTTGCTAAAGAGAAGTTCTTATGTGCTGGCGGCAACTTCATAGCAGCAACGGCTGGCTTAGGCTGAGATCCTGCAGCCTCAGGAAAACGATTATGAAATGCTTTGATCAGGTCTTGGGCTTTTACACAATCTCGTGCTGGCACCCAACTGTCCTCTGCTGCGTCAAACCCTTTCCAGGATACCAGGTGCTCAAGGCGTCTCTTAACCCAGCGGGAGGCTACTATTTCCTCCACTTCCCATTCTAGTGCCCCATCCACAAGATAAGCCTCCGGAGTCACAGGAGGAGGGCCCTCAAACAATGTCAATTTGCTTTCATGAAAGAGGGAGAAGATCTGAAACGTGGAGGGAAGATCCAACTGGTATGAGGCATGTCCCACCTTTCTAACTACACGGTAAGGACCAATCCTCTTTGGACCCAACTTTTTGCATGGCTGCTTGATAGGGGTGTTGTGAGCATCAAGCATCACGAGATCCCCTTCCTTGTATGCTGGACTCACTCGGTGCTTTCCATCGGCATTCTCCTTATAAACCAGCATAGCCGCCTCCAAACTTGTGGACACCCCCTGATGGAACTTCTTGAGAGTCTTAGCAAAGTCCAGCACCGCTTCCACTTTGGAACCGTAGATGGGCTCCATGTTAAAAGCAGGGTTAAAGCCATGGTTAGCAAAAAAAGGTGATCAACTGATTGATGAATGCAAAGTGTTGTTGTAGATAAACTGGGCCATGGGAAGGTGAGGAGCCCAATATGAATGGTCTGCGGTGGTGTAGCAACGCAGAAATTGTTCTTAAGCGCTGGTTCACTCGCTCAGTCTACCCATCTGATTGGGGGCGATAGGCAGTTGAATGGCAGGGGCGAATCTGAAGAGTTTTACACAACTCTTCCTAAAAGATGGAGGTGAACTGGGGTCCCCAGTCACTAATGATTTCTTGACGAACCCCATGAAGCGCAAATACATGGGCGACGAAGAGCCTGGCCAATTTTTAGAAGCAGTTATGGTTGTTCTGCAAGGAATAAAGTGGGCGAAATTGGTAAAGCGGTCCACCACCACCATGATTTCATCATACTCATCTGAAACGGGTAACTCCACAATGAAATCCACTGATAGGGAAGTCCAGGGCCCTTCAGCCTTTTGGAATGATACCAGCAACCCTGCTAAAGGTTGCTAATTGGGTTTTATTTGATTGCAAATCAGGCACTCTTTACAGTACCGCCCTATCTGAACAGGCAAGCCCTTCCAATTGTAAGTGCGTCGTATCAACTCCAAGGTTTTTGCTTTTCCAGGATGACCAACGGTGATTCCGTCATGATGGTCCTGGATGATCTCCAGGCGCAGCGGTCCAGCAGGAACCCATAGGCGCCCCTGAAACCACACCATCTCATCCTTCATGTGATAACCCCTGGATAAGTCCTCCTGATTCAGGGCGCTCTTAGCGAGAACAATAGTATATTTGGCTGATAATGGCTGAGAAAGAACTAATTTTCTAAACATACTATATTCTGCTGCATTTTCCGGAGTCATGAGCGCTGGTTTATGTACCATGGACTTAGGAAGTTGAGGCAGAATCATACTTGGTGGAATCATCAAACGGGTGTTGTGAATCTCTACCTCCTTTGGATTTGGAGCCAAAGCAGGGTTGCGGCTCAAAGCATCCGCCAAACCATTCTCCTTGCCCAAGGTGAACTCATAGGAAAATGTAGATAGAGCAAGGGTCTCTTGCCAACGGGTCTGACGTGGTGTTAGAACATGTGGAGCACGGTAGTACAACAAGGCTCAGTGGTCTGTGCGAACCCAAAATGGTTGGGAGGAGCCATGTAAGTGGTGACGCCATGAAATCAGTGCCTTCACCACTGCTAATAACTCCTTGTCATATACGGCATAGTTTAACTCATGCAGAGACATTTTCATAAAAAATATCCCACTGGATGCTCAGAACCATCTTCACCCACCTGTAACAAGGCAGCCGCAATGGCAAAGTTGGAAGCATCTGAGGACACAATGAATTCCTTGACAGGGTCAACATGGCGAAGGATGGATGTGGATAACAAGGTGCACTTCACCGCTTGGAAAGCATCCTCCAAAGTGGGGGACCACTGAAGCACCTTGGCACCGCTGGCCTTATATTAGGGAGCTGCCACCTCAGAGAGATTGGGTGTGAACTTCTTGAGGAACGTACATGTCCCCAAAAAGCTCCTCAGTTCCTTGACAGAGGTAGGGGTAAGCCACTCACGAATAGCCTTCTCCTTGTCTGGAGTTATCATATGACCCTGGTCAAAAACGATGTTGCCCAGAAAAGTAACCTGGGACCTGAAGAATTTGCATTTATTAATCTTGAGGGTAAGGCAAGCGGCCCTAAATCTCTCCACTACTTGTCAAAGATGTACTGCATGTGACTCCTGATTGGGGGAAAACCAGGATGTCATCCTAAGTAGGCAACCGCACATACCCCTAACAAGTCCCCCAACGCAGCATCAATGCGGCGTTGAAAGATGGCAGGGGCATTCTTAAGCCCAAAGGACATAACCTGGAACTGGAAAATACTTTTTCTGGTATGGAATGCGGTTAACCACTACTAGTTTTCTTTATCCAGATTTGATTGAATGCATTGAGGCAGTCCAACTTGGAGAAAACTTTTGCCTTTTCCACATAGCATGCAATCTGGGAATTTAAAGGGATAGGATGGAGGTCGGGTATAGTACATTATTTAAATTTCCATAATTGACACATGGACATAAAGTTCCATCAGCCTTCTCCACAATGAGAAGTGGGAGCAAACAGGGGAGGTCCGCTGAAAGATGGCACCTTTGGCCAACTGCTCCTTCACCCATACATCTAAAACCTCTTCCTCCTGAACAGTCAATGGGTATATGGGGAAGAAATACGCACCAGATCCACAGTGAGTATAAATTCACATTCAAACTCGGAATGTTCTGGTAGCGTACTAGCTGAAGCTGCATCAAAACAAGATGCCAACTCCTCCAAACAGGAAGGTAAGGAAAGTCCCACGGTGGGCTTCAGAAAAGGGGCAAGATATGGACTGGGAACATTGGGCCAATGGGGTAATTTGCCTTGAGCGTTATCCTCAGACAGAGGAACAATCAACTGGTGCCCGTTTGTCAAAGACAAGGATAAAGTGTTTTCTTTCAAATTAGTTCTGACGTCAAACTTCAGCCACCACTCAACACCCAAAATGATGGGAAACAAGAGGTTTCTGATATCTTGAAACTGGTCAGACAATAGATAAGAACCTACCTGGAAATCGACTGCCTCCCTGATGTTTAGTGTGAAGATACCTTGAAAAGCCCCATCTCTAACCATACCACCTGGAGAGTAACTCAACTCAAGGTATTCAGCAAGGTTTTGGTCAATAAAATTATTTGAGGCACCAGTATCCACCAAAATAGTTGTGCTGAACTTTCCATAAGAGGATGTAAGGGTAGCAGTCAACAAGAAGTATCCAGAATGGGATTTATTCAACGCAGAAAACGCCATCAACTCACCAGAAAATACTTCCTCTGGCTTGAAAAAGCCATCAGGGTATGTTTTGGAATCATAGAAGGGGAGGGATAATGGGCCACTCTTACTACTGAGGCCACATATCACACCACACCCTCTGCAGGTGCATATACATCTTTATATTTGTGACGAAGATCCTTTTTTTTTTTTTTTTAGTACTAGATGGTCCCAACGAAGATCCTTTTCAACTTTCTAAGAACCCCTAATCATGGTAGGGGTCAAACGAGGGTTCTCAGGAGTAAGCTGATATACTGAAATAGGGTCCTCATCCAGACCATATGAGCAAATAAACGGTTTGGTTTGGGATAAATCGTTCACATTATAGAACGCGTTTTCTGGCTCTAATGAACCCACACTCATTCCAAGGGTTCGGTGTGCATCGTTATCCAGGGCCATTAACCCCAAGCCCAGAGCTGATGCCTCAGCATGCACCTCAGAAACATGTTGGGGAGAAAAAATGATAACAGAATCCTTTTTTTGTTAAATTTGGGTTTGGACCCTCCGATGTTCCCAATTTCCGTTGAGAGGGGAGGAAATCAGTGAGAAGCATCTCACGATTCAAGGAAATATCACTAGTTGAGGACGCGATATTTATAGGGATGACCATAGGTGACATCATCGCGGCGGAATCATCTGAAACCTTTACTTCATTCTCAGGGATAGACCCCTGTACAGTTCTGAATTAAGAAGAAGTAGAAGAATTAGAAGGATAAGATTCCCTCATTTCCAGAGGCGTGCATGACTTTTTGGCTTCCATATTTATATGATTTGATCTGATGATGGCCAAATTACCTGGCCCCTTCCAGGTTGGGGCAGAGAAACTACCCCAAAGGGTTTCAACAAGATGATTAAAATTGGAAGGAGGCGACTGCCAAATTGGGGAGTTTCACATAGATATGTCCAAGGTCGAATGGAGAAATGACGTTTTAACCTTGTGAGTTAATGGCAAAGCCTGGGCTTTTACGCAGAATTCATTCAAGTATACTTTCATCAGCCAACCCACTTGATGAGAGAAAAGAATTCAAAGAAGGAATGGAGGGATGCTTCATAAGGTCGATTCTGCTCCAAGACCTGTTCCAAACCCTCTATTGCTCGCCACAAGAGCAGCTGTGTGCGGAGTACCACAAAAACCCAGTCACCCGCCTCAGGAGACAACTGGGACAACAGATCCACTCCTCGCAAAAGCGGACATGAACTATACGAATTATTTTTCCCTAATGAGGGTTTTGGCTCAAGGGAAGCTAAGGCCTGATATATTTCTGAGTAAATTTTGTAAGAAAGGCGGGGAATCATGACATTAGGATCGCGAAAAGTCCAAAACCACCAGGTATGAGCAGGAAGGGTGGGCACTTCCCAATTGGTAGTTGCAAGAACAACGCCGAGATGCACCAATACAAAACCAAATGAGAAAACTGTGGTGAGCACCATCAGGGCAGTGACAAATGGCCAGCGCACCCAGTTTACTAATAATGAAAGTCCCACATGGATAATTCTTATGCACATATAATAAAAAGGTTGGTTGACTAAATTCAAGAGAGTGTCTGTAACTCTCTCATTCCCAGCAAAATGATGTGGGATGCAAACCCACATTGCTAGGGAACTAGCCGTTAAGAAAAAAGGAAAGAAGACACCTCGAATGGTGCCTGTGCAAAAGGTACCCCAGGCAAGAATGTAGAGTGCAACATATAGTACCAGGTAAGTGAGGAACATAACGGCTTGAGTGGACCCTGAGAGGGGAGTCCATAATCAAGTGTAACTTGGTGTCAGGGGGCTTGGGTGCCTCAATCTAAAGGGGACCTGGGTGGCCCAAGGGAGCACCTGGGATTTTGGTAAATTGTGATAAAAGGTAGTGGCCCACATAGTTGGAGACCTCCTGAAGAGGACCGCCACCAAGTTGGCCCAAGTAACCATAAGTAAAACGTAAAAAACGGGTATTTTTATTTAAAAAAGTTGACCAACGAGGAATGTTGGTCGCAAAAACATATTTAAAGTGGGCCGGGGAAATTCAGGTTCTGCGGAAGTGCACCCAAGCCTTGACGCTCCAACAACAGATGCTTCCATCCATTTTTGTAAAATACACCAAAAGTGCCTTCATTCAAGTAATCGATTGAAGCTGTATTTTACCCAAACTTAAAATTTCATAACTTGAATGGGATTTGAACCCTTGCTCTCCAATTAACTGAATTGAATCATCTTCATTTGTAACATACATCATTCTTTTCAGTTCCTGGGCCAAGATAAGAAGCTGGGCGTTTTGCACCCCATTAGTATTAACCTGGGCATGCTTGGCTTACACCCAGCGTTGATCTAAGGTGTGTTTCAGGTCAGGAAGAGCCTGAAGTTTCACCTTCTGGGCCTCCTGCCACCCAGACTTATCTCTAGCATCAGTTCCCACTTATATGTCATTCAACCATGACAGTCCACTCCTTGTCGCAGCATTTGAGAATGTTCAATTTGGTGGCATCTGATTGGCCAGAGCACCATTTTCGAGGCTTTCCTTCCTCATCAGCCTCACAATATATAATTTTCTTCAATTTTGAGGCATCTGATTTGTCAGATTGCCATTTACAAAAATTGTAGCTGTTGAGCCCCTCTCCCTTGGCCTCGATCATCGCTTTATGGGAAGACTAGGGCAATGTGATGGTCAGGTAACGCCTTGAACATTATATCACCCCCCAGATGAGAGCCTCCTCTGATTCCAGAACTCCTCCACCTTCTGTGGACAGTTGCTGCAGTCATTGGCAGTCTGTCAGGTGGACTCTTCCACCAGGTAGCCTACCCATTTGACTAGATACCAGCGTTTTTTCTGAGAGTTTTTCATCTACAGGGTTTCCTCCACCTCATACTCCATCTCTCCTGGGTTTCCCAAGTGGACTGGCTCTGCTTTCTCTGGAAGAGGGCCTTCAAACTTCTTCAGTTGTGAGACATGCAGTACCAGATGCACACAAGATCCCTTAGGAAACTCTAGTTTGTACGCCACTTTGTTTACCTGGTGGAGGACCTTAAATGGGCCTAGGGCAACTGGTCCAAATTTCTGCAGCTTTCAGGAACTGAAAGGTTTTTCACATTGATCATCACTAGGTCTCCTTCCTTTAGCACTGGGGCCTCAGATCAGTGAGTGCCAGCCTTCTTCTTCTGCACTTCTATCGCTTTAATTAATTTGCATGTAGGGTTTTCAGGCTTTCCTTCATTTCTGATTCCAGGTCGTTTGCCGCTGGGTTTGAACCTCTGGGGTGGGTTTCCACCGTCTTTTTGTGGAGCCTGTAGTTTGCCATGAAGGGCGAAATTCCCGTTGACAAATGTGCTAAGCTATTATAAGCGAATTGGCTAGTCTCAGCCAGTCTGTCCAGCGTTCCTGTTGTGTGGTCATGTAGCATTGCAGATACTGCTCGAGGACTTGATTGACTCGTTCTGTCTGACCATCCAACTGAGGGTGGTAAGCAGAGGATCTGAACTGTTTGATCTGAAGATTTTCAAGTAGGTGTTTCAAGAATTGGGCAATGAATTGTGGGCCTCTATCTGATACTATCTTCTCCAGTAGGCCATGGTGGGTGAAAACCTCGTTCATAAAAATATCCGCAATGCCCTTTGCTGTGAAATTGGAGTTACTTGGAAAGAATTTCGCGTACTTGGTCATTCTGTCTACTAAAACCTTCACAGCATCGTACCCCTTTGATGTTGGAAACCCCATTATGAAATCCACACTCAGTGAGGACCATGGCATTTCTGCAATCTGGAGGGGTTTGAGTTTTCCCAAAGGCTTCTGCCTAGCATGCTTGGACCTGGCGCATGTTACACATTTTTGGATGTACTCCCTCACGGCGCTTGGCATCCCAGGCCAGGAGTAACTATGGGCCAGGAGCACTATCATTTTCTCATTCTCAGGGTGTCCTGCCAAGGGGTGGTTGTGGAAAGCGCTTATCGCCTCCTCCTGGAGCTCGCGGCTAGGCAGCCATGGGCGCCCTTTGTGGAGGATAAGGCCTTTCCTTTTGCAGAAATTCCTATGTTGCTCATTCTCCACCCCCTCACCCAGGTCCTTCCACATTGTGGCCCCATACTTTGAGCTTCCTTGGGCGGCCCGGAGCTTTTCCTTCAGTTCCTGGGTGGCATTCTGGATGACGGCGAACACATTTGAGGGCAACATAGCTGTGTTGTATGCATCCAGCTCCTCCCTCGGGAAAGACTTTCCTGGGTCCCTGCTTAAGAATCTGGGATGAAGTTGCTCTTCCCCGGCTTGTACACAATCCTGAAGTCATAAGACGCCAGCTCTATTTGCCACCTAGCCCGGCTCTGGTTCATGCGCTTTGGACTCTTGTAAAATTCGAGGGCGCGGTGGTCTGTTCTGATGGTGAAAGCGTGTCTGGAGTAGGGTAAGTGATGCTGCCATTCCTCCAAAGCTGATACGCACGCTAAGAGCTCCTTGTCATACACATAATAGTTCGTCTCAGCGGGCAGCATTTTCCTGCTAAAATAGCTTACAGGATGGTCTACCCCATCTTCCCCCTCTTGCAGAAGAACTGCCCCAATTGCGAAGTTGGAGGTGTCAATCTCCACTATAAAAGGGCGGTTGGCGTCAGGGCGAGCTAGTACTGGTGCCTTCATGAGGCTCTCCTTGATGGTTTGGAAGGCTTTCTCCTCCTTCTTCTCCCCAATGGAACGGCACCTGCCCTGTCAAACGGGTTAAGGGTGCCGCCATCTTGGAGAGGTCTTTTGCAAACCTTCTCAGGAAGTTCACCACACCCAGGAAGCTTCTAACACCCGTTATATCTTTAGGTGCCGGCCACTCCCTCACTGCCTTCAACTTGTCAGGGCATATGGCTGTTCCCCTTTGGAAAGACTACGTTCCCCAAGAAGGAGACAAAGTCCTTTTAGAACTCACATTTTGATGGCTTCAAGTGGAGGTCGCCTTATTGAGGGCCTCCAGTACGCTCAGCACATCGCCTTTGTGGTCCTCTTTGGTTTTGGAGAACACAAGAATGTCATTCATATATGCCACACAACATTTCTAAATCAGGTTTCCTAGGGCATTGTCTATGGTACGCTAGAATACTGCTGGGGCGTCCTTGAGGCCAAAAGACATCACCTTATACTCAAAGACCCCTAAGTAGCACTTGAAAGCTGTATACTGTTGTTGTTCTACGATTACAGGAACTTGGTTTATCGCATTGACCAGGTCCAACTTGGTGAAAACCTGGCTATCTGAGATCGTCAGAGAGATGGTCTCCATCATCGGAATGGGGTAGGGGTCAAAATTGGTTATTGCGTTCAGCCGCCACTAATCCACACACGGGCGAAGCTTGCCACTTGCTTTTGGGACTAGCAGTATTGGTGACACCACTGGCGACTTGGAGGAAACGATCATCCCAAGCTCTAGCATTTCCTTGACATAGACTTCCAGGGCAGCCTTCTCCTTCAGGTTCAAAGGGTAGATGGGACAACCCTTGGGGAACTCCGCGTCCTTTTTGAACTTGAAGGTAAAAGGAAAAGGACCATTTGGGGTTGTGGAAGGAGCTTGGTTCTTCTGGAACAGGTGGCCGTATGTGTGAAATTCTTTGGGAATGTCCACCCTGGCTCCAGCCCCACTACTGCATTCACCCCAGGCTTCCCTCCGCCAGTGGTGAAGAAATCTAGCGCCACTAGAGGTTGGTTCTTGGGGTGTATCAAGACCAGGCACTCCTGCATTTTAAACTGAAGGGAGTACTTGTGCCACCACTGCATGCCCAGGATTATGGGGTGTGGCAGATTTTTAATAGCACTAAATGCTTCTTGGAAGGTGTGAGGCCCTCGCCGCAGCAGCACCTGGGTTTTGACCTTCCAACTGCCAACTGTTTTCGAGGTGTCTACAAGCGTAACGGCTCCCTTCCATTCCATCTCCAGCCTCATTTCTTTTGCTAACCTGTAGTCCAGATAGTTGTCCTCAGCTCCAGTGTCCCTCAGAGCCCAAAGTTGATCCTCCCTGTTGAATATTTGGGCTTCGCCTGATGGTTGATTTTTTGTCTGGTGGAAACTGCAGTTTTGAGCGTCTATTGTGTGAGGACAATAGACAGAATGGTGCTTTAAATTTATGATATAGCTTTTTGGTAATACTTCAATTGTATACCTGGTCATTTCACTTGGACGATGGCACGCTGCCCTGATTCTACTGATCCCAAGTGAAAATCGACTTTAATTTAAAATAAGGGTGATAGCGTAAAAAGTTTATAAGATAAATTATAAACTTAATCTATAAGTTACAGGATGTCTTTATTAGCGTAAATGCAAGAATTATTTATAGGGTTCAATGTTAACCACATCTTACCCATGACGCCTTACTTTCAGTGGCCCTTGGCCACATAAAAAATTTGTAAGGACGTCTAAAAATACTTCAACTCAGGGCATCATGCTCAGCCTCAGGGTCGGTGTAAACTCTGTCATCATTCTTGAGATGGCGTTTTGTACGCATCTTCAAAATAGCTGAACCAATTCAATTTCACATGCAATTGGCAGCACATACCAAGGTGATTCATATCACTAATTAGTAATTAATTCGATCAAAAACTTGACTGACATTTAAAACTAATTTTGACATAGACCAACAAGGCCCATGTGCCCGAGTCATTAAATCAAAACTTAAGTTTAAGTTTGACCTAACCAACAAAGCCCTTGAGCCCGTGTCATCATAGTCAAATATAATTAAGTGAAATTTCTAGGCCGCAAGTCCCAAGTTCAGATACTTAGGATACACCTGAACCATAATCGTTGATATCAAGTATCTGACAATTAGGTCCAGTCAATTCCTCAACACTCCCTCTTCCCCTTTCTTCCCCAAAGCTGTAACAAATAGGGGACATAGAGAAAAGACGAGGTATTTCCTTTATTGATAGTAGCAACGCGTGTGGGAGTAGGGCGGAAGTTGTAGGAGGGACTGGGGTTTCCCTCTCTGGGGTTCTCCAAGGTGTTTACCCCATTGGCGGAGCTAGAGGGCGATCCCTGTGAGGTCTCCTGAGAGGGGCTGGAGAATGGCTCAGACTCAGCTCAAAAGCCACAGAACTTCCCATGTTGTGCCATGGGATGAAATTTCGCCTGAGCTAACACTAGTTGGCCCTCCACCCAGGTCAAAACTGAAATTTCTTCATCGAGGGTGGCTCCCAGGTGAGTGGCAGCCATGGCAGTAAGGATTTCAGGGCGGAGATTCTGGCAGAACATCCATGCAATCTGGGTAGAGGTAACCTTGGTCGCCTTAGCCAAGGGGCGGTACACCCTGGCGTACTCCATGACTGACATCTTCCCATGAATGAGGTTTAGGATGGCTGACCACGCTGCATCTTGGGAGTCGTTCAGTTTAGCTGCCCTCTCAACCAGCTGGAGACATTCATCCAAGGTGGGAGGGAGCACCGACTGGGCTTCCAGTAGCTCAGTGAACCAATCCGCTTGGTTTCTGGGCAGGGCGTTCACTATTTGGGCAATCTGGAGTGATACTGGGGCCGTTCCTCCTGAGGCCATGGTCACCCAGTCCTGAAGTTTCACACGTGAGAAGGTGGCGTGTAGGGTGCTCAGCTCCCCTGGAGTGAGGGCCTGTCAAAATTCTGATGCGGGCTGCTCAGATTGAGAGTAGATATGTACATGTCCACGGGAGGGAAGGAAATGGGAAACTTCTCTTAAGAGGAATATGAGAGATAAGATGACCATCAGAAACGTGGTTGGGTGTTTGTATCACGCAGGCAAGGTGCGTTCTGACGGGTTGTCCACCATATCCAGGAATAAAGACATCATGTTTAATGAGTTTTGTCTAATGTGATGGACGGGTCTCTGAACACTGCCACAAAGCAGTTAGGCAAGAGTGCCCAGGTAAGTGCCCACAGGCAGGATAATCCTGCTGTGAAATGTCTCTAATCCGACTATGTTGGAAGCACTTTACTATGAAAGTTTGCGCCACAGTCAGGACTATGCTGGCGCTCAGAAAGAGGGTTTGACCCCCAGAAAGATCATATAAAGGATAAATAGCCTTGTCAAAGTCCGAGCTGTTGTCCATGGTTGGTTTCCCTCAAGGCTTTAATAAACTGATTTCTGATTTTAGAAATTAATTTTAAAATTTAATAAAGTTTATTTAAAGATACTAGAAGACGAAACTGCTTTACACAGTTTCGCCAGCTCAGATTTATACTGAGCTTAGGGAGAAGAGTGGGTCTTGTTCTCCGCAGAATCCGCGGGTGTCTTCTCAATGACAGACATAACTCAAGGATCTAGGCCCTCGATTCCATTGTCAAGGCCCACTCTAGAACTAGGACTGGGTATCCTCAGGTTTGCAGAAACTTTTCTGCATTTATTTTTTTGGCTTTGATTTGTTCTTGAAGCCCAGGCCGTTCTCTTTGTCTGTATTTCTTGATATTGCCAACAGGGATTTGGCGGCATCCAATTGTCCAGAGAGCCATTATTAAGGGTTATCCTCATTGCCCTTTTTGATAATATCTCGTCTGGCGGCATCTGGTTGGCCAGAGCGCTGTTTGAAAGGATTTTCATCCTTGTGATACCTTTGAGGACATTAGGTTTGGCTGAACCTAATTGGCCAGAAATTTGAATCCAGTCTGCTCCCTCATCGCCGCATTTAGTAATATTCAATTTGGCTGCATCTGGTTGGCCAGAGCGCCATTTACAAGGATTTTCATCCTTGTTAATACACTTTAAGGCATCAAACTCGGCCATAACTGGTTGGCTGGAAATTTGTGTACAAGGGTCTGCTCCCTCATTGCCACATTTGGAAATAATCAATATGGCGGCATCTGGTTGGCCAAAGCGCCATTTTAGAGGCTTTCCTTCCTCATCAGCCTCGCAATTTATAATTTGCTTTAATTTTGAGGAATCTGATTTGTCAGATTGCCATTTACAAAAATTGTAGCTGTCGAGCCCTTCTCCCTTGGCCTTGATCATTGCCCTAGGGAAGACTAGGTCAATGTGATGGCCAGGCAACGCTTTAGCCGTTAAATACATAACAATTTTGAGATATCCAATCAACCACCTTCAGTATATTTCTGCACTGGCACCCGCTGGAGCATACCATAAAAGGCTAGACACATGAATTTTCTAACACCCTACCTGCTCCAACTATTGCTGCATAAATCAAGAACAAAAGCGCCAGGGAACAGTGTGGCTTGAAAAAGTCTTTAGCGCCCAATCTTGCCAAAAATTATCCACATGATGATGAATTCATTTTAAAGGTTAAAAAATTGAGCTGAAACGATAGCACAAAAAACTCTATCATAGTCAACTTTTGACATGTAATTCATGTATACTATGGACGAAACACATAAGCTCTACCCTGAAGCTAAGTTCATATACTTCATGGCAATTTTAGAAGCCTTCCTATTAACACCGCAATCCATGAAGAGGTATCAGACCAAAACATTAATTTGGGCTTCGCTGATGATGCTTAGGCGGATTATGCCACCACTACCTTAATTGACATTAAAGGTGGCTTTCTTTGCATCTCCCATGCCCACTCAGATCTTTAAATGACCTTGTAAGTCATCTTTCTTCATGACAACAACCTTCGGAACCAAAATACTGAATCTGGTGCTCTGGCCGGGGTTTTTAATTTGGATCCATTCTTCTAGTAAATTTCAGCAACCCCTCTTACTACACACCTATTTAAAGGGCGCGCAACGTCAGAACATTGTTTAAACCGTCCTCTGCTTTGGAACAGTATTATTGTCATCCGAAGCAAGCAATTGGTGGGGCATGCCTGAGATGTTCCTTGTGGATCCAGATCAGTAGCGACACCATTATTCATGGTGCAACATCTTGGACCACCTCTAAAGTGGCTGGACTGCCCTCAAGCATCTCCTCTCTGCCACCCAAGAGCATAAACTTGCCAAATACATTCACATATAGCTGCAACGACAATGCCACAACATAATCGTTGGGTCCTAGCACAGGACTTATCCCTGAATCTCTTCGTCATATGGTGTAAACTGCCAACCCTATTTGTATACGGATTAACTTTGCTCCTGCGCACCTTTCCTTTGGAGAAACCCTTATTCTATTAGCATCTACATCTTCACAGGCAAAGCGCAAGCCAACCCCTTCAGAACTACACATATTTCCCACCCTCACTCTGTGCCTCAAGTCACAACAAGTCTTACCAGAGTTGGAATGCGAATTTCCTCCGCTTTAAAAGAAGGTATGATACTTTGGATTTGACTGGAAATCTGAGGCCTAAAGTAGACTTGACATATCACTTAGTACCCCCCACCCACACAGCATGAGAGCAAGGATGATTTGTGGTGTTTGAGAGGGTCACATCAGACTCTAACTCATCAAACTTTGGATCTTATGGACGAGGCCGTTGTGTACCCTCAGTACCTTCCACCACAACGTAGCAAGGGCAGCATACTAGGCTTGCTCATCAGGTCCTCCTCCTTTCCTCTAAAATTTTATTGACCCCACATCGCTCTGCTATAATTACTATCATGGAGTGTGCTGATAATGATGTTTAGACTGGCCTGGAACTCCGGGTGAGTTAACACCCAAAACACATGTCATGATGCTCCGGGTATATCCGTCCAAAATGAAGTGTTAAAAGATAAAATACCGGCCAAGAAGACCAGCCAGGGTGTTCATAAAAGAGGAAGCATCTCACATTTTAATGTAAATAAGCGTTAAGGACAAAACTTCAGGTTTTATTTTGTTCTTTGCAGAACTTTATCTGAGAGATAAGCTAGGGAAATTTAGAAAATGGATTGACAATGGTACCTGTTGGGGACCACTGCTTATAAACTCACAGGGATAAATTTAATAATTTGCATAAACTACCATTAGGAATAAATTCAAACCAAGGTGTCAAATTGGGTTCTCAGACCTAATTTTCAACCAACATGGGTCTGGGCTGCTTAGCCAAATTCGTTTTTGGGCTTGTAACTCAAATTTAATTTTTTGTAGTGCACATGCATTTGCTATGGCGGCAACATTTTGGGAGGATGGCAGGTTGCGCCTAGGGCCAGACCACATAAGGCTGGACCCATTTGGTGGGGAAGGTGTTGATCACCACTGTACTTTTTGGGGGCGGGTGTGACACCTATAAAATGGTGGAATCTCAGCAGGTTTATGGATTTTTGCACAATCGTACAAATCTTGGCAAACATGTCAAATATTTTCCATCAGCTCAGAGGAGAATAACGCTGGGAGAGACACTGCAATTCTCTGGGGAAATGCCGTGTTCCACCTCACATCCACCACATGGGCCTTATCGCCCTGGGTTGTGAGGGGCATAGGTTCTGGTTTCTGCTCCTTTTTTATGTTGAATGGGAATCGCTCCTGATCCAAATGGAGTGGTTCCTGTCCAATACTTACAATACTCTTCCCTTTAGGAAGGGGTGAAGCACCGCCGCAGGGAACTGAGCCAATGCAATATACTTATAGGCCTTGAGGAGCTTAATGGCTTTATTGAAATGACCTTGAGAGGAGGATGAGGAGTTTGGGGTGTGCCATATGAAATTCTTAAACCAACTTGCAACAGTTGTTACAATAACTAGTACTGACACAGCTGTTTACATATGAAGGGAAACTCTTCCAAGCTACCAGGTACTGAACCAGAGGTAGGACTGGTGCAATGCCAAGGTTGCGTTTACCTCAGATTTGACTGACTCTTCCAGAATGATAGGTTCAAGATCCATAAGTGGGGTACTAGTAAAAGGAGAAAGCTAGGAGACGTGGAAAACTGGGTGTTGTTTCCGGTGGGAAGGAACGCCAAACAGAATGAGCCATTACCCAAAGCACTGATGACCTCATGAGGACCTGACCGCTTACTGATAAATTTCCATGAGGGGACCTTTATGCAAAGGTTATGGGTGTTGAGCATTACCTGCGAATCTACCTTGAAATCAGGAGTGTGCAGGCACTTTCAGTCACAAATTACTTATAGTCAGCAATCACTTTAGTAAGGAGTTTGAAGACCAGATACTGAGGAGCCTGAATTTGTTAAACATGCTCAGCTACTTTGAGAGTTTCAGGACGAAGACAGGGACCAGGAGTAAAGGATGGATCATATTTCAATGTAGCTTCATATGGAGAAACCCCTATGGAGGCGTGTGAGGCGTTTTTGTAGGCAAACTGGGCCAATTGATGATCTTTCACCCAGGTGTCCTGCGCAGTGGTGGAATAACACCAGAGGTACTGCTTCAGGATTTTATTACAGCTTTTCTGTCTAGCCATCCAATTGGGGATGATATGCTGCATAACAGCATGGTTGAATTTTAGAATGGACTGAAGGGCCATCCAATTGCATTAGGTGCTTTGCAGGCCCCTATCGCTCATGACTTCATGAGGTAATCAAAACATATAATAAATGTTGTTAACAAACAATTAAGTAGTTTCCTCCGAGGTGATAGAAGTTGAGCAGTGGATATACAAAGAAAATTTGGTGAACCAGTCTACAACAACCTTGATCGCATTGTGACCATTTGGGGTTGGGAGTTACACTATAAAGTTAACTGACACCAATGTCCTTGGTCTCTCAGCATGTTGCAGTGGGTGGAGAAGTCCAATTCTCCCAGAGCGGTACAATTTTGCATGTGTGCAGGTCACGCAACTTGCTATCCATGTGGGAATATCTTTGGAAAATCAAGGCCAATTGTATTTGCATTTCACCAAGTTGAGACACTTTTTCACACTGAGGTGACCAACCGCCTGTTTATCATGATGAGACTGGATCATTTCGGTGTGAAAAGGGGAGGTACCCTCAACTAAGACCAAAACATAATTCCTTCCACCCCCATTGACTAGTGGGAGCACTTGTGTCCTGGATTCACTAACTTCACTGACAGCTCCAACCCTTCAGGACAGGTCAACTGGGTAATTAAAAACCTAAGCTGACAGGGGGTAGTCAGATTCAGATCTGCTGATAAAATTACAGGTGGTGCAATGGATAAGATTTGGGCTGACGGAATCACTGGTGAGACCTGGCTCCTCCGCCTCCATGGGACATAAGGCGGGGTTATGGCTCAGGAAGGACGTTCAGTGACCCCTTTACAAACCCGTACTTGAAGTTAAAGCTTCATAGGTCACAGTACGTTTGGGAATGACGGTGTGCCAGCTTCTGCGGCTTTCAGAAGTACTAAGGGCTTGGTGATTCATCCGCTTTGTCGCCTCATGCAAAGCACCCTTCAGGAGGTACCACCAATGGGTTATTGCCCATGATACAGCTACCAGATCCTTATTTTAAATAGCTTGTTCTGCTCTACGGACATAAATTTGTGGGAAAAATATGCTACAGGATGCTCTACACCCTCATGTTCATGCAACAAAGTTGCTCTCACTTCAGCTTAAGAGGTTTCACATGTGACAATGAAGGGTTTGGTTGCATCGGTATGCTTAATCACCGGTGGAGACACAAATGCCTGTTTGATAGCATCAAATGCCTGCTTGCATTCTGCGGTCCAATGGAATGAAACATTCTTGCTGGTGAGGGGGTGTAACAGCGCATCCAATTTTGAGAGGGCAGAAGAAAATATCTTTAGATTAATGATAGTGCCCAAAAAAGCTCCGCAACTGTTTCTGGGCCTGTATGGTGGGCCACTCAAGGATAGCTACAAGTTTGAAGGACGGAATTGTGTAATCCTCTTTTAAATTAAGGTACACAAGAAGGTAACCTCATATCAGAAGAACTTGCACTTTGATGGCTTTATAAATTGGACTGCTTGTGAAGAGCGGCCAGCACAGCCTCCAAATTTCTGGAATACGTCAGTATTTAGAGAGTGGATGAGGATATTGCCAATGTAAGCAATTGCACACGTGTTGCGCAGATCACCCAGAACATCATCATTCATCTGCTGAAATGTGGAAGGCGCGTTCTTAATCCCAAAAGGCATGACATGGAAATGGAATATGCATCACCTAATCCAGCTAGTTTTAAGACATTCCAGATTTTTGGCTACACATGTTTGGTTGAAAGCATTCACCAAAAAATATTTTGAAAATACTCATGGCTGCACAATTGCTTGGGCAATTGTTTGTTCCAACAGAAGCAGGTAAGGGGTCGTGGACTTTGACTTTGTTAAGGTGACCATAATCTACACACGGGCGCAGTGTCCATCAGCCTTTTTTGCAAACACAATAGGAGAGACAGCTTGAGAGGTCTCCTTTAAAAGCCATCCCTTTGCAACATGTCATCAATCCAAGCATCCAAGGCCGCAGTTTCTTCCAGTGTATGGGAAAATAGTGGGCAATTGATGTTAGCCACAAGCACTGTTGTGCGAGACTTAAGGTCATACTTTGAATGTAGCAGAAGTTAAGTAGCTTTTCCCATATCATAGATTCCCTTATATGCCATCAGAGATGAGGAAAATATGGAGGAAAGTCCGTGGGTATAGTGAGTGAGGAAATGGTGTCTCTTCCCCGTTATTTACTTGAAGTGTCAAGTAATGGGAGCTCACCACCGCCGTGAGCTTTTCAAAAAGCAACATATTTGGAGTCAAGTTAATCTTTACTTGTTGGCGTCTCCACCAAACCTTACCAAAGATAACTGGTAATACCAAGTCAGGAATAGCTGATAAATAATCACAGTTCTTATAAGTACCCACTTGAAATGGGACTGAACGATGCACCTTGTAAGATGACTGCCTTGCAGAAGATGAAACCACCACCTCCAGACAGACATTTAAATTTGATTCTAACTGATGCGCTAAATCTAAAAGACATGTAATTTCTGCTGCCCCTGTTTCTACCAAGGCCTCAAATGATATCTGGTGTGCGCTCAGATGTGTTTCCACATGTAACAGGAAATAGGCTTGGTCCTGCTTATAGGCAAGCGTTCTAGGTATTGCTGAACTGATGGTGGTAACCAATGGAAGGAGGGGTAAATATGATATGACCTCATCTAAGCTTTCTCTAGTGTCATTGGTAGACAACATTAAGCACAAGTTCGGTTCCTGAACGTCATGACCTACAAGGGCTAGTATTGGACTGAACTTGCCAACTAAAAAGAGGTTAAGTGTTGTTTTGGGAAAACCCACGGAACATCTCACCCAGAGAGGATATGGAGAGGGTTTGAGCTAAGGGTCACTCCATTATGTCATGGAGCGTACTGATAATGATGTTTAGACTGGCCTGGAACTCTGAGTGAGTTACCACCCAAAACCCAAGACAGAATGCTGTTGGCACAGCCGTCCAAAATGAAGTGTTAAAGATAAAATATTGGCCAAGAAGACCAGCCAGGGGGTGCCTAATTGCAGATACATCTCAATTTTTTAATATAAATAATCGTTGAGGACTAAAATTCGGGGTTCATTTTGTTTTTTTGCAGATTTTTATTTGAGAGATAAGATAGGAGAATTTAGAATAGGGAGCGACAATGGTACTTGTTGGGAACCACTTCTTATAAACTCGCAGGTATAAATTGCATCATTTGCATAACTACCATTAGGAATAAATTCAAACTAAGGTTTCAACTTGGGTTCTCAGACCTAATTTTCAACCAACATGGGTCTGGGCTGCTTAACCAAATTCGTTTTTGGGCTTGTAACTCATATTTAGTTTTTTTTGTAGTGAACATGCATTTTCTATGGCGGCAACATTTTGGGAGGATGGCAGGTTGCGCCTAGGGCCAGACCACATAAGGCTGGACCCATTTGGTGGGGAAGGTGTTGATCACCACTGTACTTTTTGGGGGCGGGTGTGACATCAACACAATGGTGGGGACCTCAGCAGTCTTGGGAATTTTTGTGCTTTTGTACCAATCTTGGAAAACCTTTCAAATATTTTCCACCAGCTCAGAGGAGGATAACGCTGGGAGAGGCACTGCAATTCACAGGGGTTATGCCGTGAACCACCTCACATCCATCTCATGGGCCATATCGCCCTGTGCGGTTAAAGGCACAGTTGCCAGCCTCCGTCCCTTTTTTGATCAGAACAAAAATTACTCCTGATCCAAATGGAGTGGTTCATATCCAAAACTTACGATTACCACTAAGTCAATCTAGGTGCTTTAAAACTTGTCGCCGCACAGCTGCAGTTTGAAGTGTTGTCAACCTCCCTGATCATGGAAAAAAGCAACTATTAGTCTTTGCAGGAGCACCCTGAACTAAAAACTATGAAGTTGAATGATTTGTGTGACTACATGTGGAGATCTAAGAAATCCACGATTTCATATCAGAACGAATTGACATCAATGCTGTCCTTGAGCAGCACATTCTCCCTATCCAACTAAAGAAACAAAATTTTCTGGAGTTAACAATGTAGAGACACCTCTTTAATGGGCAACACTGTCATCATTATTATACTAAATACTCGGGTTAAAGACTACTGATTTGACACATCTCAACGGTCGTCTCATTTTGGCCAAACTCATCAACTAATAATTCTCCTTGATAACCATTAGTATCTACCTTCTTAATGCAGGTGCTAAAAACTGACTTCTGGAAGAGTTTATCTAACTATATCTTTTTCAGAACAATATTCATATGGAAATTTTAAAATACCATCATAAGACATTCCCATGATACCTTGTCCCAACGATGATGGAAACACTGGCACCGGCCATCTAGGATTTCCTTCGCTGCACTGGATTTGTAAATGAGATGTCTCCTCCACGCCTGGATTTGGTTATATGACTAGAATTCATTATTGAAGGAGGACCCTTTCAATAAGCCTTGCTAAAAAATCTGGGCTTGATTGATCCAGTGCTCATGAGCTAAATATTCTCTCCTATAATTCTCAATAACATCTAAGCACCTCAGCTCGCTCATTATAGTTCTGATTACCATGTACAGACCATTGTGCAGGTTCTGATTGATTTCTGCGCCAGCTCTTTTTAAACAAAAACTTCACAAAGTAAAAACTGACACCAATTATTTTGGATACCTTCTCTAGCCACCCAACCTTAATAATTATCACGTGAGATGGACAACAACCAAGATGGTATTATCACAGGTCATCTACAAGTGCATTAAGTCCCAGATGACCGCGTCTCATGCTAGAGTTGAGCAGTCTTAAGCTTTGAGTTAGGCACTTTAAGCGGGAATCTAAGCCAATTCCCTCACCCTACTGGCTGTAATACAGTGAAGCCACGTAATAAGCTCTTAACCTAAAACAATCTCCAATTAGAATGTGAAAAAACTTTGTGTCGTCTCACTATTACGGACAATAGGAATGCCACCTGTTTCTTCAAAACCAAAAACCTTGTCAAATGCACAGGAGACTTCTAACTTGATATTGGCAACACCACTACTACATATAAACAGGTTCTCACCATAAGCTAGATTGTTCCTATTCATGTTTATTCTAAGACATCCAGGGCACTCTTTCAAACGTTCATTGTAATGTAAGCTGCTGATTAGGAGAATATTTTTTTTAAATCTGGGCTGTCAAACCCTAGTAAAAAGTCCAGAATTACTGGAGTACAGCTGTCCTAGAGACTTTTATAGAGAGTGTTCTAGGGTTTATGTGAGAAGTATGATAGTTAGTAATGTACCAAAAGCTCCATACCAAATGAAATGGTTGCTATGGGGCAATTGAGGTTTTTAAAGGAGCAACCCCCAGGGGCAGGAGAGGCAGTAAGGTTTAAAGCTCCTATAACCTTCAAGGCGGTGGCCTTTGAATAAGAAATAGTGTAATTTATGTAGGACTTGGGGAGAAACTAATGATCAGTATTAATCTGATAAACAAATTTTGATTTTATGCACAAAATACTGACTAAAGTTTTCCTGGATAAATTTGTGTTTAAATTAGTTTTAAGTCAGTTTGTAGTTGTCAGCTTCTCTTAAAATGCTGCGCAAAGTAGTTGGTGAGGCAGATAGTTGGGTTAAATTACCTACACAAGCATGGTGGGGCCATCTGAGGGAGGCGCTCTAGATGGCTCAGATATGTGAGGGCTAAGGTGATTGAGTACTTGGTGTTATTTGCTTATGAAAAGTGCTTTAGAGTCATTGTAATGTAAGACAAATGATATCTGAGTTGCGTTAAATCACTGGTAGATTGGCGAAGCAATTTAAGGTTGGATGGGTGTGAAGCATGTGTGGTGGATTATAGTTAAAAGCCAGTAGCATAAGTTTTTGTAAACTCTCTCACGGTGCAACAATCTCCTGATATTTTGGATTGTAGCGCCAAATTAATGGTCATAAAGACTACTATGCATATGGGTGGTGTGCTTTGCCAAATTAATTTAAAAATTAAGGTATCACAAGAAGGTAGAGCCTACAGAAAGAAAAGAAAGGGATTGACAGTTTTCTTTAAAAAATTTATAATATAAAAAGATCTGCCAACGAACCCTAGAGGGAGATATTGCTTTTATAAGTGGAGGATTGAGGAGGGGCTCAGAGCACTGGGCTGGGCTGAATCCCATGGAGTATACTATTTCTGGTTAAGCCAAAGGGAGTATTACTGGCGAAGGAAAGTTTATATAAAAATAATTTGAGAGCTTATTAGAGGGTCTGATTTTCAGATCAAAAAATCATCGATAAGCTCAGATTGGTGCATCCAGCTTCAATGGGTTTTTTCCTGTTATAATATTACCTTTAATTCTTTGATTTTTGGGCGTAGATAGATCAGCGAAAATCTCATAATATTAGTACCAATTTTGCATAAATTTGTTTACATGAGATATTGGTTGGAGCAAACTTGGGACAGATTGGTAGAAATGGAGTGTCAATAAGTAATCTGCTTGAATAGTTGAGGCCCTTTATGATTCTTTAAGTTCATTTTTAGTAATTTGGGAGTTTTTGTCATTGTTGACATTTTCGAGTACCTGAGCATGTGCGGTATTGGCCTTAGGGCACTGGCGGCGGCCCCTAGACTGGACCACCTCATTGTAAACCCCTTCTAACATTAAATCAGCTAAGTCGCTTATTTGGGATAAAAATGGCAACTGAAAGCCTGTTTCCTCTCTTATTCCTAAAAGGGTGATGTACAGTCCAGGAGGGATTGAGTCTCAGAAATTTATATAAAGAAAGTTTTTAGTGGGCTTCAGAGATACTCACTGAGCCACTCTCTGACTAAGCTTTCCTAGTATGGTATCAATCAAGTGGTCATGGAAATTTTCTCTTCAGTTACCTCAGCTTAATGCCCCTGGTCCTTATAGCATACCTTTTGAAGTGACCTTCTGAACTCTGTGGTGGTATCTAAAGCCCTGTGAGACATTTTTGCAACCCTTATGGCAAAAGAGTAGGCTATTTGAATATAGAGGCTACATAGCAACCCTATACATAAAAATTAAACTGTGAGGACTTGATCAACTGGCAACACATAGGAATGATCAATGCTGACAACGACCTCTAAACAAAGGACTGGTCAACCAGATTACCAAATAATGTTACCTCACTTGAACCTCAAACAATATAGATTCATTTTGGAAAGATGCTGAGGGGCAACTACAACGAACTAACATATTTATAAGAACTAAGTTAAGTAGTTTAAATGGCTTTGTGGCTCTCCTGGACATTGAAAAAGCATATTGGGGTTTCTAGAAAGTGCAATAATTTCTATTCTGCTTTCACATCCCACTAATGGCTAAGCTCTAGACATTGACGCTCTATGACCATAATAACATCGAAATGTTGGTTTCAATAGGATTCACAGCCTTAATTAAGGTTGATAAGGTCTCCAATATGGGGACCTCCTGATCCAAATTCTA
Source organism: Massospora cicadina (assembly GCA_022478985.1). Taxonomy (NCBI): domain Eukaryota; kingdom Fungi; phylum Entomophthoromycota; class Entomophthoromycetes; order Entomophthorales; family Entomophthoraceae; genus Massospora; species Massospora cicadina. The sequence continues at coordinate 319,072 of JAKSZP010014459.1, forward strand.
TTTAGCATATCCCTCAACCCTTATTCGTCTTTTTTACAAAATAGGTCATGAGGGTAATTGTTTCAGGAAAATCTCTCACCAACACAATGGCCTTTGCTTATTAGACATTTTGTTTAGTTTGCTTCTTATAGTATATCACCCTAAATGGCATGGCTCTTTAAGGTATGAAAAGGCTTACAACCTCAAGGTTAACACCTACAAGACAATGGTAGTCCAGGTTGGCCCCACCTTTCCTCCACCATTTGCCATTGACCCACCAATTGTCAACTTCCTTCACCTCTAGTCCTTTATAATTACCATTGAGTTGCAAATAAGGACAATGAAGGCTTAATAGTTTGAAAGGCTATTGCCAAAATTTCCAGCTGTAACTGGCTAAAATTACTCCTTATTGCTGGTCTTTATTGTATAACATGTGCCTTTAACTAAGATTTTGTTCCTCTCCTACGGTTTCCCCTTAAAATACATTTTCTACACGAGCCCAAACATGCTGCTTTGTGCTTGATATGGTGCTCAAACTACCCTCATATATTACTAAACATCATTGTCCAACCATGCCATGAAGGGTCATGGTACTCTTAAACACTAGGACCAAATTACCATTATCTATTTTAAATTCATATGGCAGATCATTTGCTAGGTACAGCCAATGCCTCAATTGGCGCCTGCACTCTGGCAAATAGTGTCTTCAGCTCTGACACCTATTAGAGCATTGCTGACCTCTTTCAGAATGTGTCTAATGATCACCCTGATTATCGCCTCAAGCCCATTTAAACTTTTATAACTAGGTTTTATGGCGCTCAAATGGGTAGACACATGGGTCCACAACACCATCTCATATAGAGAAGATGGCTTTATCTTATCCCCATCATCACAAAGCTTTCTACAACGGACATGACATTGTGATTAGGCTTGCCCACAAGACAGATCGCCCATCCGCCCACAAGTTTTAAGCTTTTCCTCACTTTATGATGATAAATCTTAGGGATCTCTAAAGAACTTTTACCATCAGTTATATTATCCATAGTGTCCAGCAATCTGTGGCAGGCACTCACTTCTCCTACATATAGAGGATTTGATATGGCTAACCTTCCAACTTAGGAACTTTCCTACTGTGCCAGGCCATTGCTCCCTTCTCCACCCCTGCTTCTTCCATCAGGTATCTCACCTTTCTAGCCAAGAGTTCAATCACTCTTTAAGGACAAACCATGGAATGACACCCACTCCAAGGCATGATATCTAAACTGTTTTCTGGCTGCTACCAGTCTTTATATGGCTTAACCTACGCCAATGATATCTATATATTTCAAAAACCTTCATAAGTGATGCCATTGATTCACAGGTTTGGACACTTCTATAAAAGTCCCTGACAGGGCCAATTTGATTAAACAGGGAAATACATTTTTTTAATAAAGGGAAGGGGTCTTGAGCATTACCACTATTAAAGATAGTGGACATAGGACATACTCTGGACTAATAATGGATGTCAGCCGATTTCCAAGCTGAATCCACCCCACCCCAATCTTGTGAAGATCCCAATTCCACCATTATATCATCAGTTCCACCAAGTCTATTTGGTCATTATTAAGAGCTTATGCAAAAAAAAATTTCAAGAAATTTCAGTAGAGAAAAATCAAATCTCTTAATGGGGTTAAACCACTATAATTGATCAAGGGTAAAATTCATGAGTGTCCAAATTTAACATCCCAATGCTTTGCAATCAAACAAACTTTCTAAAAAACAATCTAAAATTTTTCGTGAAGATGTCAAAACCTGCAAACATTACCAAAATTTTTCTAGGATTATCAGCTGAAAAAAGTACCATTAGTTCCAAATGACGCCAAATAACAGAAGTCTGAGCTCCAACTTTGCAAAAATTTCTCAGCATCTTTGGTAAAATTTTCACATCCAATTTCCATCACTATTATTAAGCTAACCCTCCTCATTAGCTTACAAATATAAAAACCTGGTACTTTGCTGATGGTAGAATGCTTATCTATTTTTTTAATACCCTTAATGAAGAAATAATTTTCGCCTCTAAAGCTTATTTATATAATTTTTGAATTTAAAAGATTCTATCTTCTTTGATAAAGCTGCTGCAACCTGTAGAGGAACCTTGCTTATTAATCTTTTTAATGGCAGTGGCCATTTTTCTTGATTTTCCGTTTTAGCTTCCCTCAGTGGTTAAAGTAAAAAAACCATCAACAGATCCTTAAAACAACTACTTTATAGGAAACACACATAGATTTCCATCATATTATGAACATTTATTCATCTAATTCGATTCACAATAAAAGAAAGATCAAATTGAAGAAAGTAGCATGGCGGATTGGACAACTAAAATTCAGTTATATCTAGATTTGATGGCAAGGCAACAGCTTTAAGTCATCAAGTGTAAGATTCGGGCAACCCCAATTTTAATTCTAAAGCCCATCCCTGATAATCTAAAAAGATGCCCCCACCTAACTCAACCAATTCCACTCAGTGAGATAGGTGTTATTAAGATTATTACTCATCATCAGACTATTAGTGAAATTGCAGTTGACGCTCAAAGGACATTATTTCCATCACCTAACCCCTAGATGATCTTATTCTTATATAATCAGAACAACAATGCCATGTGGCATATGGATGCTATTGTGGTAATGACGCCCTTGCTGGAATCTATTTCTTTCCTTGTCACGTCATATGCCTGAAAGCTACCACTAGTTTATCAACTTACAGGTCATCAAAAGACTATCCCTGAAAATCTGCACTACATTGTCAGCTTTTTACAGCTAAGTCATTACTGAAGCATTGCTGTAGAAAGAACAATCCCTCCCTTTTTCAACACCTTTTCCATTCCTTCCCTATCTCAGGCTCTTAGGAGCCCAGGCATAACTGAATACAAAATGATGAATTTATTTTTGGGTTAGCCACCCAGTGCTAAAACATAGGCCATTATGCTTTAAAATAAGATAGAGCATTTAGTAGTAAGTTTATGTGATAAAGTTTAAGATCTTGAATTTACATTATATATTTTCAATCACAAGTTTTTACCATAATGAGTTTGAGACCACAAAGATGTAAGAATTAAAGCTGAGTGTAACACCTATTCAAAAGTTAAAAGTACTTAAAATTAGTCTAATCTACTAAATACCTTTTTTTAGACCAGATATACATCCTATGTTTACCATATGTACTTTTCTCTTAATGTAAATAACAAATAATCAGGACAAATTTGTATCTAAAAATTACTTTTTGTATGATAACCAGTTAGACTCAAAAGGGAAATTATATTTTTTAATTTTCTTTGGACTAACTTATTGTTATCAATATTATGATTTCTTAAAGAGGCATTAAGTAATTGTGATTAAAATAACATATAGTACATTAATCTACTAATAAAACATTATTATATAACTCAGTAGTTTTTTTAATTTTTAAATTTTGAATTTTAAATTTATTGCGGGGAAGGCTGACCATGGGATGGACACTTCCGAATATGACTCAGATGAGACAAAACTCAGTACCAGGTGAGGCACCCCAGAGAAGTGATGCTATCTCTTGTTGCCAGCGGGAACGCCACTTATGGGAAGGGGAGGGAACGTGTGTAGGGGGCGTAGCCACTATTGAGCACGTGTGGAGGAAGGGGACTGATTTGATGAACCAGACTGGGAACCAGGAGGAGACCAGCTGCCGGCGACGTGGTGGGAGATATCCAAACATCCACGCTTGAAAGTGATCCACCAAATGAGACCAGAATCTGTGGACAGCTTCAGGGAGGGTGGGGATGGATCCGGCGAAGGCATCCAAGAGAATCGTGTGGATAGTCCACATGGCGATTGCAACCACCAGAGCATGAAGGGAGGGTGGGAGGGGGAGGCCATTGATGAAGCAAACATATCTCTTGACAGACTGAAGGGATGTGTTTGATCCTGGCCTAGCAGACGTTGGACTTCGCGCCATATTACTTTAGAGGTGGGGCACTTCTCCAGGCGGTGAAACAGCGTTCCATACTGGCCACACACGACACAGGATGAGTGTAAAGCGTTAGAGCGCTCAGCTGTACGATACACCCGCCTCAGGCAGCGCCACACATGGGAGCGGACTTGAGGCTGCAACAGAGGATGGTGTGCGTACTTCCAGATAGTCTTTTGGGTCTCTGTGGAATAAGGGATGTCCATCATGTCCAGGTAGTCCACCCTGGATAGGACTTAGGGTCGAATGGGGATCACGCCATCATGGATGGGTAGCCCCTGTACCTCTTGTGTGAACTGAGGAGAGGGGCGGCCTCTTTGGGTTGTATGTCCACTAATATGAATTCTCCACTCTGCGCTTCGCATGGAGAGTAGGATTCATTTGTAGTGGGTTTTTGTCCCGTGAGGACCTGTGGCTGATGTGTGTGATGCAAGGTATTTCATCAGGGAGTGGGGGTTTGATGGGTTGTTGAGGCCCAAGGCTCGGGAGAAGTTGGAGTGGGCCGCGCGGGACCAGTGTTGGGATGGGAGTGTAGGAGCAGTGACGGCCGCAATCCAGGTGCCTAGGATCTTGGCGGCATGGGCTTTGAAGTCAAGTAGGCCCATGCCACCATGATGATGAGGGCCAAACATGACCTCTAGTCGTACTGGTGGAGGGCGGCCTGACCAAAGCCAACCTTGTAGCAAAGCATACAGGGATTTGAAGAAGCTTGGGGAGAAGGGGATGGCGTGGGCTCCAAACCAGACTTTGGATAGGAGCATAGAGTTGGCAAGAACAACCCTGCCAGTGAGGGTAGTAGGGTGGGCTCTGAGAGAGGCGATTCGCTTCGTCACGTTGTCCAGTATATGGCCCTCCATTACTGCTGACGCGTATCCTCCTGCCTCCAACCACACGCCCAGATGGCGTACCGGTCCTATGGTAGGTCGCGGCACAAAGGGGAGCACCAGTGGAGCGGTGTGTTTTGAGTTAGTAAGGCGTGGACTTGGGCGAGCAGCTGGGCTGGGTTGGGAACTACTTGCTGGGGCCCAGCAGTTCTGAAACTGACTAAGGAGGATGATTTCGGTTTTGGAGGCGTTCAGTGCCGCGTTGCTTACCTGGGAATATTCCTAATGAGGGCTTCAAGCGCGCGTGCATCTTTATTATTAGACACCCCCACCACGCAATCATCTGCAAATGCCATCATCTTGACTGGGGTTTGGCCTGGCACATGGACCCCAGTGAGTTGGGCATTCACATTTCGCAGTAGTGGGTCAAGGCTGAAGTTGTATAAGAGTGGGCTCAGGGGGTCCCCTTGTCGCAGGCCCCTTTGAGGATGGACTACATCCGTTAGGAAACCTGGGCCATGCACAGCCATTGTTGCAGATTCCATGAGCAGCATCACCCAGTTAATGAAGCGGGGAGGTAGGCGGAATTGTTGGAGGCAGGCCCTAAGGTATTCCCAGTTTACTCTATCATAGGCCTTTTGTTGGTCCAAGAATACAAGTGCCCCAGAGGCTGTGGACTGACACACATTAGCCACAGAGTGCACATTATCCCAAATTGACCTTCTGGGGATGAAACTGAATTGTTCTGGAGAGATGGTGGCAGATGCTACAGTTCCTAAACGGTTAGCCATGATTTTTGTTAAAATTTTGGTGTCTGTGTTTGTTAGAGAAATGGGGCGCCAGTTGGCTAAGTCTAGCCTATCCCCTTTCTTGAAGAGTGTGACTGTAAAAGCCTCATGTCCTTCTGGTAGGAGGCGCGTTTCCAACAGGCTTTGGTTGAGTGAGGCTAGCAGCAATGGGGATATGTATTTAAAATATTTTTTGTAGAACTCATATGGAATGCCATCTGGGCCTGGGCATTTTTGGTTTGGCGCACCGCGAATGGTAGTCCATAATTCGTTTGGAGTAATTAAATTCATTATTTCCAAGTATCGGAAAATGGTGCAGATATGAGCTCTGTCGAGAAATTCTGCCATTTCGGCCAGCTGAATTGGTTCAGCTTGGTATAACTTGGAGTAATATCTTTGCATTTCGATTGCCACTTTGGCCAGTGTGTCCACGATAGAATCATCCGATCTTCACACCTGTGTGCAGGCCACACTCTGGCATGGTGCAAAAAAATTTTTGAAGAAGTATGCGGTGCACTTGTCGCCTTTAGTGATGCGTGTGGCCCTGTATTGGACACAAACCCGATGTTTGTGTTGCCTTTCAAGTGCGTTGAGGTGTACTGCTGCCTCCGCCCACTTCTGGCCCCATGCAGGGTTATATCCTGAGGCTGGAATGTTGGACTCCAAGTGGGCCAATTCCGCCAGCGTGCATGATATAACCGCCGATGTGGCTCATGAGCGTCTGGATGAGAGATGGTGATAGTGGTGGATGGTATCTTTTTTGAAAGTTGCCCATGTGGAAATGGGGTCCGCGCAAAACGGTGCAACAAATGATTTTGCCAAAGTTGCCTCCTCCACCCACGTGGAAAATCCTGGCGACGCAAGCTCTGGGGGGCAGATTTTGCACCAATGTATGCCTTTGCAACTGTGACAGGTAAGTGGTATGTTATTGAGACCAGTCAGTGGTCGGAGAATTCCATTTTCATTGTTTTGAAGTGGGAGATGTGGGGTTGGAATTTTGCCAGCACTAGAATAAGGTCAATGTGGGTCATGGACCTTAATTGGCTGTTGTGGACGTGGGGACGCGTCATGTTTTTGAGCAGTGGGGCATGTTGCGGCAGCGCATCCATTAACCCAAGGGTGGCTTTTAAAACACGTAGTTCTATGTGACCCTGTGGGGCGTGGGGTGAGGGTGGCCACCGGTCCATTGGTGAGGTTAGCCAACAGTTCATGTCACCAATTAGGAAAGAATTGGGGGGTAGCAGGAGGGATTTGACCAATGAGAAAAATTCCTGACGCTCTTGTGCACCGTTTGGGGCGTAAATGTTGATGATTGTGTGTGCAACATCAGCCCATGAGAAGGTGACAATGAGCACTCAGTCATTTAGGAATGTTTCTGAAGATGTAAATTTGAAAAAAATTGTTTTTCCAAATTAGCACCTCACAGTGCTTCAACCAAAAGGATAGGGATGGTAGGAGCATTGTTTTCCAAGCATCCTCAGAACCTCGTGGACAGTGGGTTTCCTTGATGGCCAGGATATCCACGGGTAAATTATTTTGTAAAAAACTCAGTTTCCTAGCCTGGGATGGGGAGGCCTTGAGTCCAGCGATATTCAGCATCCCTAGAGTGAAGGTTTCCCCATCGCACCTTAGGTGCGAGGGGTGGGCCCCCTGGCCCACCAGCCTCTTCCAGGTCCCCACGGGCTTTCACAGCAGTGCGGGTATTAGCAGCAACGCTATCGGGGTTTTTGTTAATTTTTGCAGAAAGAGTTGCGTTGGCTTTGGCCTTCGCTTTTTGTTTTCCCGACGTCGGACGAATTTTTTGCGGTGCAGATAAGTTTGGTGCACCGTCGAGTGGGGCAAAAAATTTTTTTTGGTTGGGATAGGTCCCAAGTGGTTTCAACCAGGGCTTGGGTGCAGCAATTGGGTGAGATCGAATCTCCCATCAGATCCTCAGATTGAGTGGCCCATTTGGCTTGGGCCTCCCAATCTGATTGGGTGATGGATTCCTGAGTTGCTTCCGCCGCGAAGGTCTCCATGTCCTCCTGGCGTTGTGAGTGTGGGATGGTGGTGGTGACCTTGGCCGCTTCCTTGGCTGCAGTCCTACGGGCCTGCTTGGCCTTCTTCCACTCCTGCGGGGAGATGGGCTTTACCAATAGGTAGCAGCCTTGTGCTCCCCACGGGAAGGCCTCTTTGGTGCTTGCGGTTGGTTCATAGTGCGCCTCTCCGCTGGCCATGGCCGCCGAGGGGTGCTCTTGGAATGTAACGCCCTCTTTAATGGGGCACGCGTGTGCCTTATGGCCAAACGCGTCACAGTGGGTGCAAATGGGGGGCGCGCTGTCCACAGTTACCTGGAATGGGTGGGTGGTGTGCCCTGCGATGTCAATAAAGGTGGAGTGCGGGATCTGGGTTAGGTCCTTTGCGATCTCCTCAGATGGGGTCAGAACTGTGATGGCTTTGCCGGTGCACAGGTGTGGCATCAGCGTGAAATGTTGCATTTTGAAAGATTGTATTTCACCATATATGGCGAGACCATCTTTCAGGTGTTGCTCTAAAATGTCACGTTTTACCGTAGTAGGCAAAAAGTCAAACGTGAGGAAAATTTGGTTCGATTTTGTCCATCTGGTGCATTTAGTTTCGACGACCCGTTGCCCTTCGGGGAGGTCGACCACTATGTGCACTGCTGCAGCCTCATCTGCTGCTATTTTGCTTTCAAAACCTAGGTCCAGCCAACCGCGTGACATGGAGTGAGGTGCAACGTACACCGCGGTCAGGAAAATTTTGTGTACATCTTCACAAAATTTTTCCCATAGGGCCATTTTTTGGATGTCCAGATACACACGGGCTCCAAATTCCACTGATGAAAGTGGCTGGGAATGTGGCGTATTGATGTACTGGTTGCATCGTGCTTGCCATGTGAGTATCTCCGGGGAAATTGTGACCGCCAGTTTTTTTAATTTTTTTTCTATTCCTCCGGATTCTCCAGGGCGTTTTCAAACGTTAGAGGCCGCGGGCCTTCCGCCTGCTCCTCTTGCTTTGCTTGCCCAACTGCTCCCAGACATGGGCGCAGACTAATCCCCTCTATGAGATTATCAAACTGGATTTAGTCTTGAATTGAATGGGTTGCAAAAGTGTTTGCAACGAGAAAGAAAAGTCCACACTCAGTAGTTTTTTTAATAAGTATACTAATCTAAAGAGACCAATGTATTTTCTAAAATATATAATACTTTTATATGAAATTTGTATATAATAAACTAAAACATTAAGTTAACAATTAAAACATCTTAGCTTTTTTTTACTTTAATCAACTAAATCTAAGCCAAATTTTATGTTTATATTAAAAATACAAAAACCAACCACTCAAATCGAGCAATAAAACAGAATGTCAAATGCCATCATAGCCTGCTGCCCTGGATTGGGGTAGTGGTGTACCACCTTCTGGAATCCTTAGCCAACACCGAAAGTGCATCCAGGCTGACCCTGCTGCCCTCCCAATGCCACTGGGCGTTACGTCCCACCTCAGGACTAAGCCCATCATCTTGCAAGCTCACAGGCAGTGCTCCAGAGTCCTTTGATGCTCCCTCAGAGAAACCTAAATTTCAGCTTCTGGGTCAAATATGGGAATTTTCCCATACTTTAGCGCAGCCATCATTGAGATGGCCATGACAGTTAATAAACTCACCAGATATATCAACTTTCGCCCTTTAAGGGCAATTTTGACCTCAGATTTTGATCTGAGGCTGATGCCGCAGCAGCATTCAAGCTGCCAATCAATTTATAAAAATATTTTAATTCCCACTGTTCGCATGTAGCTCCCAGATGAGGCCACTTTGGTGGTCCAGTTTGCTGGGTTGCTGTCATTTCTCTCCCTCAAACGCCTTTGCCACGAACTGATGGAGGGTTTGGCCATTTATGGCACAGACCCCATTTTTCAGCTTGTGGTTCCTAACAAGGCAGGTCAGTTAGCAGGGCCTCATACCTTTTCAATGATCCGCCCTTACCATTGCAACACCCACATTGCGAATTTCCCCCAAATGGTGATCAGATCCACACCTGATCACCCATGTTGGTCGCATGTCAAAAATGGCCACGCCATATGCCCCTTGTGCTTTACTTTGGATCAATTAAAGCACAAGTGCCCTGTGGCTTCCACCTCCGCCACCTACACCATTCCTCCTTCTGGCTTCAGGCTGTCTGCTGCCTCACTTAAATCTTTTGAGTGGGTGAAATCCTCCTGTTTCCTACCTCAGTTAATTCTGGCACTGCTTCTAAAGCAGCAGCCAATCAAAAAATAATTTAAAAAAATTAGTCAGAATTAAGGAATTCTGAGCCAATGGCTGAGACAGTTTTGGCTGAGCTGCCATGGTCAACTGTTTGCAGCCAATCATAATCTGCCACTGCACCAACTCTTGTAGCTGGCCCAACATTAGCTGATTAAATCCATTTGAAGCACTCAAATGGTTGATGATTAGAACGGCTTTACAATGTTAAGCCCAATTTCGCCTTAGAGGAATTTTTTGTAAATCCTCCCAATTCATGTCCCTGCCATTTTTAATCTAAAAATAATTTCCTTATTTATAAAAATATAAGCAAAATGGTGTTAGAAGCAGCAGCTGCTCCCGTTAACACCCTCCTCCATTAACATCTTCATGGGGTGATGGAATCTAATGTTGTAGGTATTCCCATCCCAAATTTCCCCCATGATTTTGATGAGGATGCGAAATATGAAATAGAGGAGCTCGCTTTTGGTGCAAGCTGTGCCTGCATCAATGCAGCAAAACCCTCTCTTTTCAACCCCAATTATCACCAAACCTGCCAGCATATCAAGTCTTTCACTTGTGTGCCTGCTCTCATCACTTTCACTGAGCATCTTCTTGCTCAATATGTTGAGGCGATGGACACTGCTGGCCTCATTAATGAAGAAAATCCCCAAATACCTCCTTATGCCACATGTCGCTGATGCCCCACCCTCTATGCTGTCCGCCATGGTCCACCAGCATAAAGCGGGTGCTGGATAAAAAGTTTCCACAAAGCTTCCTCACCTTCTGATATGACTTCCTAGGCTGATAACTTAAGTGCTATATTAGTAATTTTTTAATTTCTAATAATACCTTTATTTGACTCATTCACAAATAAAGATGCATAGAGGCTCCCCTTTTTGGGTTGGGAACCACTAGTGCTAAAAAAAGACAAAACATATCCAATCTTGTCTTTGTATGCACTGCTAAACTTAAATTTTATCTCTTCTATGCCGTCTTAACATAATCCATTTTATCTAATTTCATGATTTTTAATTTGCAAATCAAAGTATACTTAAAAAGTAATTTTAAATTCTGTTAATATTTTTTTATAAAGTATACATATAATTATAATACTGAACATTATATTCGTATGTTGATAAATTGATAACAAGATAGTATTGACTAGTAAGATTTAGTATATATATTAAAAGAAGAAGATATTGTTATATGGAATTAGGTATGGTAAGCTGGGGCTTTCACGTGGTGTAACCAAATAGAAAATTATGGAAACATGGTGTCAGGATTTTCCCTAATGTAGATGAAAGCCTTGTCCAGTGTGACGGTCAAGGTGCTGCCTGACCGCCACATAGCCCTGACCCCCCTAAGGTGGGTATTGCAGCCAGTAGTACCACTAATAATATAAATAAAAGCGAGGGTCTTGAGGGCAACGACCCTCAAAAATGGCATTCTGTCAAATCAGATGCTGTAAAATTGATGAAACCTCGGAGCAAAGGTGGCAAAGGTTGATGTAAATGATGACTGGGCCAATCAGAGGCTGCCAACCTGAATTCCAAGGATCTAAACAAAGAGATTGGCAACGGCAAAGAGCAGCCCAGTGAATCAGGGGCTGCCAAGCTGAATTATGTCAAAAACAGAAATGGCAAGAATCACGGTTTTGGGCAGCCCAGCAGATCAGGAGCTGCCAAGCCAAAAAATATTAAAAGAGGAAATTACAATAATCATGGCATCAGGCAGCTCAGCGAATCAGGAGCTGCAAAGCCAAATCTGCCACTTGTCAAAAGTATTGAGAGCCATGGCAAAGGGCAGCCCAGAGAATCAGGGGCTGCCAGGCCAAACCTTCCCAAAAATGGGAATTTTAGTGATAAGGTCGACACAAGCTCTGATTCATCCCCATTGAATTAAATATATGCAGAAAGGTTTCCATAATGCCACGGGTACCCAATGAACAGTCTAGAATGGGCCTAGATGGGAATATCAGAGGCTGAGATTCTCAAAACAGGCCCACAAATAGCCTGCTGCCCGCCAGACTCCGCGGGGTCCAATTTCCCCATAACCCCCATTCCATAATATAAAAACAACCAAGAGAAGGTGTCTAAGACAACTTTGTCTTCTAATATATACATGTAAAAACCTCAAAATCAAAATCAAAAATAAAATTTTGAAATTTTGAAATCATTTATTAAGATTCTGACAGAAAACCACAGATTTTGAGCGAAGAAGATGGACCAATCCTCAGATTTTGACAGAGCAGTCGCCTCTCTGTATGCTCTCTCTGGGGGACAGACTTTCCTCCTCAGTGTGAGCATCATCCTCACAGTGTTCCAGGGATACCTCAATCGCTCATTAAGCCAATAAACGAGGGACCTAACCACAGCGTCCCTCTCTTGCCTATGGGCCCTAACATGGTCCCTCTTGCCCAACTGCTTTGTGGCAATGTGGAGAGACCCCATTAGTCACATCCAGGGGAAGGATTGATACCTCTATTTGAGGGGCATAAATACCGAATGGCTTGATAGATTTGAGAATAGGGGTCAAATTTTTCTTTAGTAAATATACCAAATTTGAGGCTTATATAAATTTACATTGAATTCAGGAAAAGTTAGATCCACATTCCTTGAGACATGTGACCTGGGGTATCCATTGACCTGGTCACGAGGGTGGTGATATCAGAGTAAGGTTCAGAAAAATGGGAAATCCAGAAGACCAGGAGAAACCCTACATGAATGGGGCCTTTGACAATCCTTGAGGCACCGTGTCCCCACACAACCTAGAAAGATTCCTGTATGTTAGCATAATAAAGTACTTTCATCAATAAGATTTCTTCTATCTTATTTTTAATTAAGCTTTATTTATTCTAATGATTGAAGTCTCATCCATTGTTGCACCTAGAGCCGCCCCTGTCCTCTTGGCTGACCCTAGCCCCAGGCATTCAGCCTACTTATCGGGTTCCCAGGCGTTAGCACCAGCGAGTGCATCTGGGGGAAACCTGATAACTGGTGCTCACTACAGGGGGCTTCCAAGGCGCATTGTGAGGAGTTATCCTCAACCTTGAACAATAATTGACCCACCGTGAGCACACCGGATGATGATCTTCTAACTTACCTCCACTAAAACAGCTAAGACCTAATAACAGTTGGGACCAAATTCCCAAGGAATTCTTCAAGTGTGCCCCAGAAGACTTCATGCACTTCTGAGCTCCCAGTTAGCTGAAACCTTTGCTTGACCTGCTAAAAACGCCTGAAGAATTTAAAAAAGATGTACTTTGGCCAAAATGCCAGCATCATAAAGAAAAAGATTAATGAAGGCAATATTTTATTACAGGGACCAAGCAAAGCATTTAAAGAGAATGTGGGATGCTAGGAGAGAAGAAGCCTTTGAAGACATCACCCAGCGAGATGACTATTGGATGCTAGGACCTGTCTATTGTGATGAGAGAAAAATGTTCAAGCTTCTTTCGCCTTTTGGAAAAATCAAAAAGAAATTGTCCAAGCTACAACATATCCTCCGGTTGAAGAAAGAAAATCAAAAACTCTGAGTGCTCAAATCTTAACAAAAATGTTTAATATTTTTACTAACCCTAATATTTATTTAGATAATAAAAAACAAAATCCTCCATTTGATGTTGATCCCCACTCTGCCGCTTCAAAGCAGAAAGTGGAAACAAAGCGCATAGCCAACTTGAGCCCAAATGTGTTGAATGACAAATCAAATGTAGCCAGCGAGCATCAATAACACCAAATCGATGTAATTGGAAAATTCTAGAACCAATTTCTAATCTCAAAAAATGCAGCAAGCTTCAGGAATTTTTGGGAAGCCCTAAAAACAATCGGTGCAATGATGCAATACAAACGCCAGGAAAATACCTGGGACTTACCTTTGCACCATTTGGGATAACAAGATGTATCCTTTCCAGAAATACTACCACTTTCTGACTTTGGCGGCTCCCCTCTAGAGATCAGGCCACCTATTACTAAAACAAAAAAATCTAGCTTACCCATTTCAGCCCTCAGATTGGGAGAGCACCAATCCCAATGAAAACGAGAGAGTCAAGAAAAAGTGAAGCTCAAGGTACTGGACGACACAACCTCCACTACTAATGCCAACCTTTTGGCCCACTTCACATTTTCTCTCAAACTCTGTTGCATGAGTCACTTTTAGTCCTAAGTGAGATTTGCTCGCCCCAATCCTGAGACAGTGGCTTGGCGTTGCTTGAAGAGACCCCCCTATAGAAACCTTTAGGGGGCCACACCCTACTGTTGTTTGGTCATCTTCAAAGCTTGTGGGGTCACTCACCTATGCAGCTCACTGTCAACAACCTCTTCTCTGAGCTTAACCTTAATATGATGGCGGATAAGGTGATGGCAAGATTCCAGGTTCAAATGGCAAATGAATTAAATTGGAAATTTGAAGAGGCTGAAACCCACATGGCCAAGATGGTGCAGGAGATATGCTTAAGAATAGCACAGTTGGAGGCAGAGTTGAAGGCCTCCAAGTTGGAAGTTAACAGGAACAAAGGCTTCTGGTTAGCCTGCAGTCAAAAATCTGGGACAAGAATGACTGGATTGAAACGCTCACAATTGACAACTCGCAGTTTAAGCTAGAGTTAACTGACATCAAAGCGAATTACCTCAAAAGCAGAAGGCATTTAAAAGCCAGCCACCTCAAAAAAATAGATTTCTCAGCCAGAAATGGATTTTGGATTGAGGAACTTAAAACCACATTTCCCAAAGAACGTTCCAAATTTACTATGAGGGCCTTAGCCAATGAATTTGTCCGGCTTCAAACCCTATCCATACATGAGACCTCTGATTCAACTATGAGGGCCTTAGCTGATGAATTTATCTAGCTTCAAACCCTATCCAGACATGAGACCTCTGAGTCAACTATGAGGGACTTAGCCGATGAAATTGTCCAGCATCAAACCATAGCCACACCAGGCATCATCACCAACCTGGTCTGCATTACGCCTGAGGCTCTGTATGCCCCCAAACTTGAGTCCTCTGACCCTCAGGCCACTACTTGCTTTCCTAGGCCAAGGCTTGGAGGGGCTCTGATGGGATTTTCCCTGGGTTAGGTGAAAGCCTTGTCCAGGGGAAGGATTGATACTTCTAATTGAGGGGCATAAATCCCGAATGGCTTGATAGATTTGAGAATAGGGGCCGAATCTATATTATTAGCAAATATATCAAATTCAGGGCTTTATATAATTTACTCCAAATTTAAGAAAACGTTAGATCCCCATTCCTTGAGACATGTGACCTATGGTATCCATTGACCTGGTCACGAGGGCGGAGAGATCTGAGCAAGGCTCAAAACAATGGGCAATCCAGAAGACCAGGAGAAACCCTACATGGATAGGGCCATGACAATCCATGAGGCACCGTGTCCCAACGCACCCTATATAAATCCCTGCATGATAGCATAATAAAGTACTTTCATCAATAGGATTTATTATATCTTTTTTAATTAAGTTTAATTTATTCTAATGATTAAAGTCTCCTCCACTGTTGCGCCCAGAGCCGCCCCTGTCCTCTTGGCTGACCCTAGCCCCATGCATTCAGCCTACTTATTATGTTCCCCATCGTTAGCACCAGCGAGCGCATCTGGCGGAAACCAGATACATAGAGAAGAGAAAACAACTGAACCCAGAGAGGTATCACAATAGGGGCCAGTAGTGTCCTGAAAAGGCTTGGGATGGAAGCTAATGACTTTAAACGACCTAAACTGGAGGGTGATTCCATAGCCCTTGATGGGATTACATACAGAAAGTTGGCAAGAGTCAGGTGTATTAGCTGTTACAATACTCTCCTATTAAGAGGTGCACTGAAAAAGCAGGTCTTAGAAATAAGGGTGGGGAAATCCTTTTGGATGTTGATGTACACCAGTCTACAATAATCACCACGGTTTTCTAGGTTGAGCTGAAACCTGGATAGCAGGTATTGGCTTACGTGGGCCTACACTGGTGCAGAAAAAGGCGAGAGTACTCATGTATCAATTTGACAGATTGACACAAAAGGCTGCAATGCTATCTGAACATAAAGGGGCCGGATATTCTAACTCTGTCATGAAACAGTTCAGAGAGACTAACTCAATTATCAATTAAAAAGTGGGAGAAGTACTTTTTGACCAAAAGGCTTGGCTTTCTAATCAGAATTTTCTGCTAATGGATTGGAGCTGGAACCAAGCTTTTGAACTGGGGACTATAGTCCCTCAAACGAAAGGACATTTGGCTGGTGGAGAACCTTAAAAGGGTTTAAGCCATTTTGAGGAATACATGGTGGTCTAAGGGATGCTTATGCGCTGTATGATTAAGGTGTGCGTGTTAAAACCATTCCATGCTTTGCATTTTGCTTTTTGGGCTGATCCTTGACATTCCATTACAAATTTTAAAAAGAAAATGGATTAGCTGCTAGTTTGAGAACTTAGAATGAGGAGGCCATATGTCTCATAATTGGCACCAAAAAACTAGATGTTCAGATTGTGGGCGTATTACAAGTTGTTAGTAAAGGAGCAATGATATCTTAGCTGAAAAGCTTTGGCAGAGTTATCTCCTTTAATGAGAACAGTTTGTTAAAAAACGTGAAGCAGATGGACTTTAGCTTGAAAAATTCTATCGTGAACTCTGAGGACTTGGCTTTGAAGGTTAACCTTTAAAGTCATATGTGGAGTTGCCTCGGTCAGTTAACGTAGGAGCATTGAATGTTCCCATGGTGCTGCTAAACAGATGCTTTGTGTTTGTCCGGAAAGGGAACATTGGAGTTAAGGGTCCTCAAGATAAACCTTATGAGACAGTATAAAACCAAAGGTGTAAAGAATGGAAGTCACCAGTGTCAGCCACAGAAATGGAGCTTTCAGCTATAAAGAAGAGGTTGTGAAGATTTATAAGCTATCAGCCAAGGAAAAAGAGTCGTCCTTGGCTAGTAACGCCAATAAAGAGGTGGTGGCTGAGGTGCTAAAAATGCCAAGAAGTTATTAGGGACTGAGAGAGCCAAAAGATGTGGAAAGGTATAAGGTAAAAATCAGAGCTTAGTTGCACTTTGTATTAATCTGCAAAGGGCAATTAGGATAGGTTTTCTCCCAAAAAGATAGGGTTCTCCCATGGCTTGATTACTTAAGAGGTGAGATACCACAGAGGATATAGGTGCGATGGTGCGCACTTTGCTTGTAGTGGAAGAGGTGAAGGTGAGGGGAGATGCCAGCTAGCAACAGTGGTGTGGCGCCTTCCAAAACAACACCTCCAACTGAAGGGGATGGTTTGTCAAGGACGCTCAAAATGTTAATATTTTAGTTGATGCAGTGACCAATCATACACCCTCCAGCTCTGTCTAGTGATGGATCATGGAGGAGGGAACATGGTCCCGCTAATCCAGCTGTGTCAGAAGAGGATAGAAACCAGCTGCATCCAGATGCTGAAACCTCTTCAGTAAATATTTATAGTAATCAGGATTAGATTTTCTAATGGCGGGACTGAATGTAATCAGACAATGGCAGCATTTAATGCTCATATTTCAACAACACAGATTAATATTGGCTTTTTATTTGTTATATTTCTAATCCTGGGGTGGAAAGAATTGGTTTTATCGATTCTCTCTGAAGCAATTATTCTATGCTCACTTGGTGGATCAACCAAACTTGTACCCACCCTTAAGGGAGCCAAGAGGGAGGGGAGAGACCAAAAGATTATTTTGGTCTGGTGAGTGACCAAGTTCAAGGTAACGGACATAAGGATTTTGTTTTTGGAAGGTCAGTGGCAGTAATGTTACTGGTTAGGTGGAATCAATTTGGATTATCAGTCTATATGCTCTAAATTATGGACCAAAAAAACCTTCTTCAAAAGATCAGTCTGAAAATCTAAGAGAATGTATTGGGGGGTCAATAGTGCTATATTGAGACATTAACTGTGTCTGCTTTAAGGATGACAGATTTGGAGTTTCAGGAAATAAAGTCCCGTCCATGGAGCCCACAAATTGGCTTAATGTTGGACCATGGCCTAATGTATGTGTGAAAGGCAGAAGCGGTGAAGAGGAAAGGCTGGGTGGAATCATATTCAGGTTAATCATTTCTACTGCATGGACCTTAAGTTGGTGCCATAATCCTCAAAGTCGCTGCAAGTTGATCAATAAGGAGCATGATCTAGGTGTTTCAGCCCAAAGGCCTATGGAGCTGCAGATTTAGTGATCTTGGGTTTTTTCTGCGGGAAAGGGATCTTGAGACTGAATTTTAAATTCAAAAAAAAATCTCCCCTGAAGGAAAATATGAGAGAGAATGTGAGATGATGGATGCCAGGACTCAAGGTAATGTGCAATTCAAGATCTCTATTCCCTAGTTGAGCCCTAATGAGTTAACTCTCAGGCACTTTTGATTGAAACCAGTCCTTGAATAAATTAGTGTGAAGCTAATCAGGAAACATCATGTGCATGAGAATTGATGGAAATGCCTTCTGGTATTGCGCCTCTACATTCCAACAAAAAAATATGACTCTTAACATTGTAATTATGAGACCAACACAGAACAATTGGAGCTTTAACCAGGCGGGTAATCCTAAAAAGTGTGAAATGTCTGATTTTATGGGCCTGTTTGATTTTAGGTTTTTCTTGATCACTTGTGCGTTTGGCACGTAAATTCCAATAATTAATTTCAAGATAAGATATCCTCTCTACCGCTGATTTTAAATAGTTTTTAGGGGATTTTTGACCACTTCATATTTTAAAAAAGGTACTAGAAATAACGGAGATAAGATAATAATTATACCGTTTTTATTGAGTGACTCAGGGGTAAGAAAAGTGAACCCTTTTCTGATCTCACTGCCCCATATTTATATTGATTTGAGGCTTAAAATGCAAAGGCATCAGAAACATTATTATCTTTGAGCCTAAATAGGAATTATGGACATTCAACCTATTGAAGCTTCCGAATCTTGGCTCACTTTAAGGGGTGGCCAATCTAGGGTCAAGAGGGGTAATGAATGTCCATGAGGCAAAGATTTTATATACTTGAGTCAATCATTTTGAGGGAAAATAGTTGCACCTTGTGAGAATCCCTCCTAGGTATAAAAGGGGGTGTTTTTGACGTAGGTGTTTGATTTAAATTGTAAGGGGGCTGGGTAGGAACCTCCAATGGACTCCGCTGATTACAGCGCATATTCAGTGCAATTTGCTTACCTGAATTAGTACTGTTTGCCCGAGACATAATGTTATATAGTTTTACCCCAGTTTGAAAGATTCCACTGGGAATGACCGGGGTCTTTTGGCCAAGTTTATCTGTAATAAAAGTCAAATCATTATCATTATCAGCTTGAACTTGTAATTGACTGACAAGCACCAAATTAGAGCTGGTACAGGGGTGGATTTCCCCATTATTGGGACTATTTGCACCCAAAACATTTTTTTCTTTTAAGAGGACAGAAAAATGTCTGACATTATTCCCTTCAACGATGTTGGGGGAATAATAGGGGCGTATTATCGTCCACGTACTCTGTTTATGGTAATACCTGTAGCCAAAGATTTTATAGAATGTCATCGCCTTTCTTGTAAGTGATAGTGAAGTGACCCTCCCAAATAGATCCAAGCTTGCCGCTTCTAGGTGTGATGCAGTTATGGTAGTAAAGGACCAGGACAGAGACTTTGAACAAAGGTAGGGGAGTCTAAAACTCATTTGCAGCTTGTCCCTATTTCATAACCGTTTTATCTAAGTTTTTATAGCCTCAGATTGAAGCTGAATGATACGTTGAGCCAATTACCTTATGGATTTCTCAGGTTCCTCAACTTTAGAGGAGAATTATCTTTATCTAAAAGGCGGGTATCCCTGGTTCCTTCCAATACAGAACATGGAATGGGACTTTTTCAGGAGCTGATAATAACTAATCTGGTATGCCATAAGAGCACTGGGTAGGAATTGATCCCAATAATGTGGATTAAAACGTGCCAATTTTATGCAGGATAAAAACCAAGGTTCCATTGGCTCTCTCCACAGTCCCATTGGTAGGGGGATTATATG
Source organism: Massospora cicadina (assembly GCA_022478985.1). NCBI lineage: Eukaryota > Fungi > Entomophthoromycota > Entomophthoromycetes > Entomophthorales > Entomophthoraceae > Massospora > Massospora cicadina. Next base: position 338,878 of record JAKSZP010014459.1, read on the forward strand.
GGGCTTAGAAGAGTTTAGTGGGCCCCCATGGACGTGGCCAGGATCTTGACTACTCTGGAGGTGAAGTTCTTACCATTATCACATAATAGAACTTGGGTACAACCATGTCAAGTGAAAATGCTTTGATGTAGGAACGTTGCAGTGGCCTAGGCCGTTAAGGAAGGGAGAGCCACGGCTTCAACCTACTTAGTAAATGGCAATGCCATCTAGGATAAATTTATCACCGGTAGTCTGTGGGTGGGGACCTACTACATTTAAGCTAATAGTGTTAATGGTTGTTGAGGGGTAGTTGGTTGATATTAGTATCTAACCTTGAGATTGGTTAGCTTTTTACAAGTGAGGCAGGCGTCCAAGGTTTCAACAATAGTTTCCATGATTCTTTCCAATAGTGCTGCTCCCTAATCCACTCATAGGTTTTCTTAGCTCTTCATGACCTAAGGTAGTAAGCTTCGATAATAGCAAGTACACGTTCTGAGGGCCATAGATAAGGCAACCACTTTGCCTCCACCTACATATACATCTTCCCGCTCTCCACTCTAGTGTTGTGGGAGTGTCATGCTAACATTTTCTGGACCGGTTAATCCTCATCACCCCAGTCATTGGAGGTCATTAAGAGGTCATATAACATCTCCGCCTCGCTATTATCCTAATGCAGGATGGGCAGCCGAATTACCCATCAACATTCATGTGATGTTCCAGCATGATGTTCAATCATCATGTTATAATGCTGGAGCTTTAGATTAAGCGCGCTAAACGCCCAATAAAATCCTTAATATTCTGTACCCATTTTAAAGAAGCGTAATCAGTAACCAAAGTAAAGGTAGTGCCATACAAGAAAGGGAGGTAGTATTTTACAGCTAACAAAACAGAAAGGCACTAAATCTCTGTAAACCCGTAGTTCCATTCCACCTTTTACAGCATCTTACTGAAACAGTATACAGGATGATCAACACCGTTTTCATCCAATTGAGCTAATATGGTCCCAACGGCATAGTCCAAAGCATTAGGAAACAAGATAAAAGGTTTATTTCAATCTGGGTGCCATAGGATAGGACGTTGTTGACGCAGTTGCTTCAGCGTTTCAAAATCATCCTTTATTATTCACCCCAATGGAAAGGAGTGTTCTACGTCAATAGGCGTACAAGGGGCTCGTTAAACTGAGAGAACTTTAGGATGAACAGATGGTAATAACTCATCATGCCCAGAAACTCCTGAATATCTCATAGATTTTTAAGGGAGGCATTTTTGATATGGCTTTAATCTTGTTCTGTAAAGTTTGGATTTCTTCCTGGGAAATGGCGTGTCCAAGTATATTTAGGCTCCTCTGGAAAGAAAAGCCTTTTGAAGATTTTAATTTTGATGTTAAATTCGCATAAGCCTTGAATTACTTCCTTAGGTGAGGTAAAGTTCGTTGAAGGTCTTTTGGAAACACCATGTTGTCATCAAGATAGACGATGACGCAACTTAACTTCAGGTCCAACAAGATATGGTACATGGCTCGCTGAAAAGTTATGGAAACATTGCACAACCCTTAAGGAAGTCGGATGGGTTGAAAAGACCTTCAATGCAAATGAGAGCACATTTCTCCTGGTTATAGGGTAACGGTCCATTTGACAATAGCCGCTAGCCAAGTCCATGGCGGAGAAGAAGTTATAGCCAGAGAGTTGAGCCATGACATTATCAATGCGGGGGATAGGATAGCTATCCTTTTTTTGTGAGGTCATTTAGTTTTCAGTAATCCATGACTATCTGATGACCTTCGTTTTTTTGATAAGCAAAAGAGGGGAAGACCAAGGACTTTGTGAAGGAACTAGCAACCCCGCAACCAGTAACTGCTTGAGCTCAGTTCTCATCTGCTGCTCTTCCACCTTTGATTTAAGGTAAGGTTTTGACCAAATGGGATGGGCATCACCCACATAAATGGAGTGGCTCCAGTCCTTCATGGGGCCATAGTTATTATTTGACTTGGAGAATATGTCGTTATATCCTTCCAATAAAGTATGGACCTTTTCCATCTCATCTGGGTCAGCACATCCGAAATATGGACATTGAGTATGGTACATAACAGTTTATCAGTTGGCAATCCCAAATCCATCATATAGTCAATGAAGTGGATAAGTTCAATGTCCTCTATGAGGACCAAGGACCCTCTGCCAATCCCCCTGGTGTTTTCTTATAACCATGTCCTTGCCGGTGAGGTTTCCCAAAAGGATACTGATAGGTCTCTGTTAAGCTGGGTCTAGTATTCCAGGCAATGTACGAGGCTCTAAGGGGCTAACGCCCTCAATACTTACGAGGTGCAACAAGCAGTGGTGTGGGATTTTGAACGTGATTTTCGTGTCAATCACTCATTGTCCATCAGGATTAATCAAGACCTCTTCCGCAGCATAGAAAGGGATACCATCCCTAGCATTTACTGAATTGGGCAACCTTTTTAGTATTTCTCCCAAATGTGGTATAATGTAAAGGCAAAGTGGAAAAGGGGTACTTAATCACGTAAGAGTATTAATTCTTGCTGAAATCTTTGTTGGATAAGACTAAAGGTACTTTGTAGTTGAGTAATGAGGGGAAAACTAGCTTCATGTTGATTATTCCCTCGTACTCAATCATAAACTGGGTACCTATGAGAATATCATAAGTGTTGCTGTCCAAGTCTACTGCTGGGGCTAAAAAGATGAGCTTCCCAATTTGATGAGAAGGTGAATATGCCTCAATGGAACGGGTGCTGTTTGGATCCATGGTTCCAAACTCCTAATTATACTCCAAGTCAGGCGCCAGCTTTATCTTTTTTATCAGCTTAGAGTAGAATACATTAACTGAGAGCCAGTATCCAGGATAGCCATCACCTGGATATATTGAATGACCAGTTCCACCTTGGTAAATGTTCCGCCAAAGTTAGGAGACAGAGCTAATACCTCCTTGAGCTAGAAGGTGGAGGCTAGTTTAAGAACTGTCTCAGGGTATCTTTTCAGGATGGATTTCATGATATAGACCTGCTTAAGAGGTTGGATCAAATTAGCCATAAACTGATCAGCATTGCTAGCAATGTCATTAACTTTTGTGCAACCTAAAGCTTCGCAAATGTACGTGTCCTCAGTTATGGGGGTCTCCTCTATTCCTTCAGATTCTGCTAATCGGGTATATCTACTTTGGCTGGGGCTCCTATGACATAATAACCAACGTCCTTACAACCTCTTCATAATCATCATCAGAAGGGTTGTCCACATTCATTAGGTGGATGCTAGAAATGCGGCTGGATGAGGAAGCCATAGCTTTAGTAGCTGTGGGGCCATACGCAGTGATGATCATTATAGGAATGCTGCTTAGCTTGAGCAGCCTTTTCCTTGATATCAGGGTTGTTGCGAGCGACTGTCACTGGAGGGAGAGGTTTGGGCTTCCTCATGGCTACAGGTTTTGGATTGAAGCTAACAGGAGGAGATAGCGTTATGGAGGAGGATGCTTTAACTACGCTACCTTTGGGTTGATCAGAGGCTGTGAGCCGTGGGAAACAAGTGGTTTAGCTTTAGCGACCTGGTCCTTAAACCAATGTTTGTAGGGGTGAATGTCACCTGAGGGAGGGGTTTAGGCTTAGGGGCAGGCTTTGGGACCAATTGTAGAGGTATATTAGATGTCATAAGCTGATTTATGTGGCAAGGTGGGGGCAGGGAGCGCTTTTCATTAATTATGATGCACTCTGACTTACTAGCTTTTAGAACCTCAGGTTGGCTGAACGAAAGATGATCAAGTTTGAGTTGCACCGCAGGTGATGGGCTCATAGTAGTGACCATTATAGGGGTCAACATAGCCTCCTTTGGTGTGGTTTCAGTTGAGAACTCCTCAATAGTCCAAACCTTGTGGTTCACCACAGCTTCATTTGTTGTCTTACAAGTATGAAAATCAGTAGCATCTAACAAGGCCTCTTTTATGTCATGGAGTTTTTAAAGTTTCACTTCACTGCAATGATATGTCGAGCTAAAGAAGGGTGGGAAGCTACCCCCAGTTAACAAGGCTGCAATGGCATCATCTAGGTTTAGAATGTTAGATGCTGACAACCTCTGAGTAAAAAGGTAAAATCTCTCAGCAAAGTCAGTGATCCGTTCACCTTCATAAATGCTAAAGCGTGTAAAAGTTTTTTTCCCTGCTTAGACTCTTCTTGATGCCATATTCAGCTATAAGAGCTTCCTAACCCTCGGCCCAGGCGTGTAGAGTATCCATATAAGGGACCATCATTTCTTGAGCCAGATGACTAAATGAGGAAGGATTGCTTACCTTCGAATGGTCAGTTGCCCCTTCAATGGCTGCTTCATAAACATATAAGAATGAAGAAATGTTACCCTCTCCAGAGGTTTTATCTTTCAAGGGACATTTAAATGGGCGCTTTTAGAGCTTTTTAAGTCTTGATAAACGCTGGCTAGTTATTGTTAAGGGCAACCAGCCGGGGCTTAGAAGCAGAGGGAAGGTTGCATGGGTTATTCACCCCAACATCATACATTTTTGATTTAAGTGTTTTGCGGTGTACTACCAAAGTAGTGATCACCACTTGCTAGATTTTAGGGCTTACTGCTCAATATTACGTTTGGCACCTAAAGTCCAACAATTAATTTCAGGAGAAGTTGCACTCTTTTGCCGAGTATAAATAATTTTTAGGGTTTTTTGACTACTTAATTTTAAAAAACTTGAGATAAAAGAGATAAGTTGATAGTTATATAGTTTTTGTTAATGTGACGCGGGGGTAAGAAAAGTGAGCCCTCTTCTGATTTCACTGCTCCGTATTTAATTGTCTTAAGGCCTAAATTGCAAAGGCATCAAATTCTTTATTAGCTTTGAGCCTAAATAGATTCATGGACATTTAACATATTGGTTCTTTCTTAATCTTGGCTTGCTTTAAGGGAAAGGTCAATCTAGAGTCAAGATGGGTTATGAATGTCCATGAGGCAAAGATTTTATATATTTGAGCCTATCATTTTTAAAGGAAGATAGTTGAACCTTGTGAGACACCCTCCAAGGCTATAAAAGGAGTGTTCAAGATATAGGTGCTTGAATTATACTAAAAAGTGGGCTGGGAGGTACCTCCAATGGACTCCCCTGATTTCAGCACATATATAGTGCAATTTACTTTCCTGAATTCGTAATATTTGCCCGAGACATATTAATAAATGTGATACCTTGATTCAAGGGGTTGCATTAAATCAACCAAGGTCTTTTGGCCGAATTTATCTGTAAAAAAAGTTAGTTCATTATCATGAACAACTTGGACAAATAATTGTCTATAGAGCATAAATTAGAGTTGGTGTGGGGGTGGACTACTCCATCATTTAAATTATTTTCCACAAAACATATTTTTCCTTAAACGGACAGACAATTGTCCAACAGGGCCATGGAGGTCCCCTCACCACCATGTCCCCATGCACCCTACAGATAATGACACCTTTTAACTTTTTAGAATAGCCTATTTATGCCCACCTTTATTTTTAATGACCTCACTGCCAATTTTACAGCTTTGAGCACATTTTAAACCTCCGCTACATTTAATAGAACTGTTAATCTGACATATGGGATGCTCACTACAGGGGCTTTAAGTTGTCCAATGAAAATGCTTTTCACAAAAAAGTGAAAATAATCACAGTCAAAAAAGACCAACTTGCTGATCAGTCAAGCAGCGTGAATCAATGGATTAACGCCAATCAGTATGAAGTACTCCTTGCTGCCTAAAAAAGACAAAATTTTTGGACAGCTACTATTTAACCTTACCATCCTATGATCACAATCTGTATCAACTATAGTATGAGAAATTCAACAAGACAAATCAACAACTATAAAACAGCATCTACTCAATGGTGACTTGCCTCACAGGTAAAACTGCTTCCACCCTAGTGCATGCTTTTAGGTTGAAACCTGTACTGGCTAGAAAATTCTCAGTTGGTATATTTGTCCTAAGATCAACCAACCTCAAATAAAAAACAGCATCTACTCCATAAGAGCCTTCTTCAATCGCTCCTTACCCTCTTTGGTGTCCTCCACAATTTGAGATCGATAAACCATATCCCTACTAACCTCAGGTGAATTGGCCCTGGGTATTGAACACTATTTTTTAAGTTTTCGTCCATCCAGCTATACACCTCATCCTACAAATAGGTTTAAATTACCAAAAAGTATTGCGACAAATAGGGCTTACTCATATCCTAATTCAAATATTGTCAACTACTATAATGATGTCTCCTCCTTCATTATTAGCAATCAAAAAGCCATTGCCAATAATAGACAGCTGTTTTTTTGGCTCTTATCAATTTTATATGCTTAATATTGGAATTTTAGGTACCCTTGAGGATCAGCTTTTACAAGAGTTACAACTCTTTGAGTTCACCTGGAAATAACGCCTCAATTAGGTTGAGGACCTTGTTCAGATAATTCAGTAGTATCACCAGGAGTTAGCACCCTGTAATAAGCCCTGCGAGCCTTAAGGACCTGAAGGGCCCAGGGTCCAGAAGGTCTGGAAGGCTCAAATGGCCAGAAGGGCCCAAAGGTTCCCATGGACCCCAAAGACCTTCTAGCCCCAGGTACCTACACTTTATGATACTAAAAACTACTAAAAGAAGACTTTCTAATAGTGCATGCTGCTTTAAGGGATTAAATATGAAATGTGGTCCAAGGATGCAAGCTCCAAGTAGACGGAGCCCTATCAGTCCCAAAGTCTTAATTGAAGCCTTATCAGATAAGATTATTTATTCAGCGCATATGCCAAGCTTAAAGAAAATTACATCTCCCAACTTAAACAAAACGACATAATCTTGAAAGTCTCTTGTGTAACTTTAAAAGTCAGCTTCTCCTCTGACGTATTTGAAATTAAATCTTTACGTAAGCAGTCGCCCTAAAATCTATAATTATCTCAATAAACTGAAACAGTGATTCTATTCAAAATCTAGAAGGATTGATATGATGATTGTAACAATAAGCCCCTTACAACTATTTTGAAACCCAATTTTTTTGATCTTTCACTAAACTTTCCATGAAACTCTTTCTACTCCTATTTTAACTAACTTTAATCCTAGTTTCAAGTATAAGATCATCACAAGAAGGGAAAGTAAATCCTCCTTCTTGTACGCCTATGAGAGCTTGAGGGTTGAGGCCACCAGCCATCATAAAAATGTAGCAATACGCTACTGCCTGAATAGTACTGCCTTAGACATTTTGAGTCCCCATTTAAAGGGATGTCACACTTGGGAACAAGTTTGTATAACCCTAATCCAGGTGATTGGAATCAGCCTGTTCTTGTCAATCAGAAGCATGCGCTCAAGGCTATAAAATTGACCAATGGAGAAAGTCTTGTAACCTCACCATCAAATTCTATGCCCAAACATAACCCTTGGTAACCAGTGATTGTGTTACATTAAAAGATGCTATAATTGTGGTCATATCCGCATTAGGATCTTATACTGAGGCCCAAATGCACACTATTGGCCTGAAGAGCAAATTCACGTGTATCTGGAAATAAAGAAGCACTTAATGAAATTTCTGCATCTACCATGCATATAAGCCCTATCCTTCCACTTCTTTTAGCTGTCCTCAAGTCCACGCTGTCAAGAACTAGAAGACCCCCAGACTTCAATTCTCCTACTGGAATGGATTCCATCATAGCACCAAAATTTGTTGGTAGAGACTTGCCGATGAGGTGGGAAAAGGGCAGTCAGTATGAATGACAAGGCGCTTCATACTGACATCCTTGAACCACCTCAAGGATTTTTATCGACCTTCAATAGTCTAGTGTTATAATACCAGAAGAAGAAAATTATTTATAAATTGGTAGTAAAGAACCTTATATTGATTACTCTTCTTCTGATGTATCTCCTATGCTTCTCACTCTGCCCCTCAATTTAAGAGTTTAGTTAGATGCATACATGTTCAAGTTTATAAGATCCCTGGCAACGCCACAGTCAACTGTGGTCCCCCTATGATTGTCATTTTTTCAAATTGAGAAGTGTATTAATGTAGATCTCACCCTGCCTCACTATATGAAATACAGCACAGGTGGCCACAATACATTCAATCTATAGGGCCTATTCCTCACTCCTATTCACTTTGGAAAGCTTTTAGTGAACAACTCAGCCATTGCATTGTCAACCTGAGTTATGACCTTTTCCTATGGACCCAAAATCTCTGGGAAATATTAAACTTTCATGCAATATGATGAGAGATTTTTATCCCTTTTTGGACATGAAGTCCCATTGATTTTTCTTCAAGCGATGTCAAGATGGAGGTCAAATCTTGGGCTTTCCTGTTGTAAAGTAAAATTTAGATAGACAGGCTTGATATCATTTAAGAGGTTCTCAAGTACATATATACTCTCCTGCGGTAGATGGTGCAAAATGGCATAATTATCGATTTGCAAAATACAACATTAATACCGCCAAGCTCCAAGGTCATGATCAATACCCAAGTGATATCAATATTTCCTCATGATATATACTGGAAATATGCGGCATGGATAACCTGTCTATCAAATAAGTCCTGACCTGTCTAATAATTTTAGACCTCTTTCTATGCTGGATCTATATCAGTGCTGCTGGAAAACCTCCTTGACAAACCTAAAATATTGGGGCTCAATACTGCTGCCGCTTGTGTTCGCCTCCTTACTACAGAAGTCATCAATGATGTTTTTAGCTTTGTAAGTAGAAGTGATTTTAGGTTAGAATAACTCCCATTGGTATCTCTAGTTGTGCACTTATATTGTGCAAGAACATATCAGCAAACAACATAGCTAAGTTGGAAATTACTGTAATAGTATTCTGACCTCTTCTAAACTTCTACCTAGAGTTTCAGAAAAAAGAATGGCTTTCTATTTCATGTCAAGACTGGGGACGCTCAACCTATCAATCCTTTCCCTACTGAAATAGTAAGTTGATGAGGCTCAGTTGCCTGTTGATCTTAAGAAGCTACTTAAAGCCGGGCTAAGGCGCCTTCCTAAAGCCCTTGGGCCTTTTCTCGCTTGTTAGTTGAAAAAAGGATGCCAATCATAATGTAGTGATGTACTATTAATACTTGAATCCATCACCAAGAAGGAAAGAAACCCTTTGCCCTGAATTGAGAACTCTCTCCATTTGCTTACTGAGTCACAATATTCTTACACTATGGATCTTTCTAGAGGATACTGGCAATTTAAGCATGCACCTGAACTTTAGGCTTGATGTTTTCAAATTAGACAATGAGGGGTTATTCGAGCCAATTAGGATTCCTCAAGTCCTTTTCAAGCTTGACACCTTCTAACGCGCCATAAATGGGACCATAGAAAAACAAAACTATCCTGTGTTGGGACCATCTAGTACTAAAAAAAGACTATCCTGTGTAATTTTATACCTTGGATATATAATTGTTGTCTTATGAACTTTCATTATCACATGAATTATCTCCAAGAAGTATTTATACATCTTTGAGAGCCTATGCTAAAGCTCAAACCTTTGAAGTTTTCTTATGACCAATTTTAAATGGGGTTCCTTATACACGAGGTCTTTAAACATAATTTTAGCCTATCCTGAATAAAGTCGCTGCAATTAAGAAGAAGTAGTGCCCTTAGAGCCATAGGGATATTCAGTATCACTTGGCATTGTGGGTTATTATCGTCAGTTCACATCTCAGTTTTCTGACTTAGGAGAACCCCCAGTCTACCATTTTCAAAAGAATGTTCCTTTAGAGTGGCGTCCTGAACAAAAAAAACTTTTAAAGAGTTGACTGTTATTAGTTATGAATAATTCTAGTTTATTTATACAAACCAAACATTTTTGCTATTCACCAATGATAGCGATTTCATAGTCTGGGCATCCTAGCTCATCATGATGAAAATAAGTTAGACAATCAAGTCATCACTATAGCAATACCCTGAGTAAGGCCTACAAAGATATAATGTTACTGAGTTTGAGTGCATGTCTGTATTAATGGCAATCAATCTTTTCTGGCCCTATCTATAAGCACCCATTTACTGTCATAACTGACATTTGTTGCTCTGATGGCTGCAGAAGATGAAAGGCTCAGTTGGCAGGTTAGCAAGTTGGGCATTAAGGCTTTAGAACTACGATTTTATCATTGTCATTGAATAGGAGCAATTCAACATAATTCTAAGGGTCTTTTTATGATGCTGGTACTGGCCGCCTTGACCCTTGAAGAATACAACTGTATGATCTTATTGGCATCTTGAGAGATGAGAGTTGGAAACTCCTGAGACCCAAATCAAAATCTAAAAATGACCCTGGACATCCAAAATAAGGAAGGAATGCTGTATAGAAAAAAAAACAAGAAATAACCTTTATATCCGCTCTTCTTCTATAACCAATGTAATTCTTGAAAAAAATGTTTGTGAGGAATGGGGAAGTGAAAAGCCCTGTAATTGACTAAGGAAGCGATGCTATTGGGATACGATGGTCAAGGCCATCCAGGAAGTTTTGGAGGTATGTATGATTTTAAACCCTAAGATCAGGCTAGTCCTCAGTACAAAAAATTTAATCATGGCTCCATCAAATCCATTTAATATCATCAGCATTGATGTGATGGGCTCTTTTCCTACTATGTTACACAGTCCTAATATTATATTAGCCATGAACCATTTGACCAAATAGGTCAAAATAATCTCTATTACAGGTGCCACCTTTGAAGCCATGGCCCTTTTCTTTATCTAATCCTTTTTCATTCAGTATTGTTGCTAGCAGACAATGCTTTCAGATAATGGGATCTACTTCACAATACAAGTTTTCCAATAACTAACTTCACAATTTGAGACTAACTAAATTTTTACCACCCCATGTAATTTCTCAAATTAATTATGCAGTGTTATGTGATAATGAAACCGTTGTTTATTTTTTGGAAATGACAGCCTCTGACACTAAGCACTGGAACCACATCTACCAAGCTCCTTGTTAGCTTAATAGATAAGATACCATTGTATTAAGATGTCCCCCTTAAATTTCTATATGGGCGTACCGCTCAGCTATCAAGTAGCGTTCAGCCCCCACCAAATACTTCCTGCCTGAGAACTACAATTTGACACTGAGGGCTTTAACCAATGAGATTGTCTGCCTTCAAGCCCTCGCCACTAAGGGAATTTTCACTATCACAGAATGGGAGACACCTCAATATAATATTGGTCGACCTTTCTTACTGAGTTTTAAATTATGTGACCTCATTCTCTTTTATCACCATTGATTTAGAGGACAACAGAAAAAGCTCAACGTACTCTGATCTAGACCCTAAGATTAAATAAAGGTGAATACAAGATGTTTCAATGCCTTCAACCAGGGGACTGTGTAAAACTGAGTACATGATCAATTCCTACAGCCCAACGCTCCCTCAATATGATTTTAAGGAAGCAGCCAGAATTTGATATAATAATAGAATCGATATCCCTAATCCCAAATTGAGCTTTGTTGAGTTGACCATCATGCCCTTATGTTTAAGCATTTTCTTTCAAGGCACTGATGGGGCTTTTGATCAAAAAACATCATGTGCACAAGAATCAACAAAGGTGCTTCCTTGAATTGCGCCAATGCTTCATGATATCAAATATTACATTCCCAATATTGCGGTCATGAGGATGATGAAGAACAATGAAGGCGTCAACAAACTATTCAAAACAGAAAGGACTTGAAAGATCAGGATTGTATATAGCAATGGAGATCCCCTTGTCACCATGTCCACGCACACCCTATAAGTAATGACACCTTTTAACTAAATAATTAATCTTATTGACTCATATTTTCATCTTAATCAACTTCTCCACTACTTTTACAGATTAAGCTTATTTTTAACCACGGCTACATTCAAGAAAACTGTTAAACCAACAGTGGAGAATCCAGATTGTATGGAATCCAGTTGCACCAGGTAAGATGGCTGCGGATTAAGGTTGATTTAAGATGGCTTGTGAAATATTAGAAAGGCAGCTAGGGGACAAACGTTTATATATGAAGCTTTGGAGAGGAACTTTGAGAGTACCTGCAGGAAGGCTAAAGTCATGGGACATCTGCCTACATGTCCAAGGCTGAACTGTATAGATATTGATGGGGTCCTTCATGGTGGATTGCCTTAAACAGAGGAGATATTGGTGGTCTGAAGTTTTTAATTACTATATGGCTCTACTCCGCAAGGCAGTAGGAACCTTCAGACTCTCAGAAAGCATATTTTTACTTTGTGATGAGGGAGATGCTGAGGCTTGGATACAGTTAGCATAGACAGTGTGGCCGGATCTTACTATAGGGACCTCTATGTTTCCTTAGATAATGACTCAGAGGCGCCCAATGTACTCAAACGCATATTTGGGAAATTCAAATTGAGACTCAAAGGCTGTTTAATGCAAGGAATTGCAAGTCAGAGGTTTCAGACGCCATCCACAACGGAAAATGGCAAGGCTCCCGGGGAGAATAAATTGGTCTTGGAACTCTATAAAATACATTAGTCAGATTTGTCTTAGTTGTCTGCTGAGCTTTATAATCAACTCCAGGTCTCTGGTACTATTGAACTGACGTTTTGAAAGGTGTGGTGGTGCTATATATAAGAAAGGCAATAATACCCTCATGAGAAACTATCAGCTTTTGACTTAGCTCAATGTTGACTACAAGATTTTGAAGAGGATCCTAACCAATTGATTTAAGTGGTAGTGGCTGATAGTGTTGTGAAAGAACAATATGGGGTTATCCCAGCAAGCTCGATTTTTTAAATTATGATGTTGATGTACCTTTTAGAGGAGTGGGCAAGTAAAAATATGAAGAGGATGTTTCTAATATTTACTAAATCAAGGGAGGCATATGAAAGGTAAATCACTAGTTTTATTAGAGAATTGTGTATGATGGAATCAAATGGCGCTTATTTAAGACTGCTTAAAAACCTTATGGTGAAGCCTTATTTGTTATCAATACTAATGGGGTCATCTACCCTCTTTTAAAGTGTGTAAAGGCGTGCGTCATGGAGACTATCTTTTTTGTTTGTTCTTTCAATAGAGACCCTTTAATTGGATCTCAGGAAGTCATATGGGAGACACCTAACATCATTGTAAGGTTACTCTCACTCAATGTTTGCGATTATTTTTTAGATTTATTTCTCAACAGAGAAGAAGGAAAAAGGTGGTAATCAGCATTCTGAATAATTACTTGCAAGCAATCAATGCAAAGTCTAATATGTCCAAATCCCAGGCTTGGCCTATTAACTGGACAGCGACGCTAGATGTATCCAAAGACTCAACTCCCTGGATTGAAACAGATGAAGAGTTTCTATAACTTGGGCGTCCCACTAAGGCAGGCATCACCGCAAAAAATATGGCTCAAGCTTGAAAGCGATTTTAGAAAGCGGCTTGGATATGGCAAGGGATCAACTTATAATATTGGGCAGAGCCATTGCCATGAACACTTTTATTCTTTCCAGACTATGGTACATTGCAGCATTTTATCCACTGACTACATAGTCAATAAAAGAATAAAGATTTTGCTTTATCCAGTTCATCTGGTGGGTGCAAGTAACAAAAAAGTTATGGAACCCTTTTTTCAGAGTTGAAAAATCTGAAATCAGTCTGATTAATTTTAAAAGTATTGTCAGAGCAAAACAGTTTAAATGGTTAGCACGTGCTACCAGAAAGGCAACTTATGCTATTTGGTTTTCAATAGTGGAGGACTCCCTCACTAAGTCTTGCAAGGATCAGAGCAACAAAGACTTTGTTTTCATTCATGGCATTAATCAATGAACTTTATTGAGCGCAGAAAACCTACCAGGCTATTAAAAGAATTACTTTAGAGCTTAAACGCGTAGCAATGCTGATTAGGGGTGGAAGCTGACCATTTAATGGATCCATGCAATTTACCTTTGGGGAGGAGCATGGGGACAGGAGTTAGACCTTCTTCTGCACAAGGTGTTAAAGTTTTGGCCTATCTCAGACGATCTGGTTTTTCTTGTGAGTTAAGTCAGAGTTATGAACGCCTACTGTATGGAGACAATAGAACAGACGGTGTTAGTGATTGTCAGAAAATTGCTTTTTCCGGCACAGTGGGCTCCGCTGGTCAGAAGACCAACCAGGATGAAGACTGGTTGGCCCTTGCTTTTTCACCTTAGGTGATGGGGCAGCAGCGCCAGCTAACCCCTTGGCGTGTCACCTATGCCATTTGGGGATTCCTGAGCTTAAACCCCAACCAACAAGTATAAAAAACTTAAATAAATATGGAGATTAAGCAAAGGGAGAGGTTTATTAAAAAAGGAAGCGCCAGGTAACTATATATATAAAAGGGCTAATGCGCCCATTTCTGACTTATCATCTCATCGCTGGACCTTCTAGTCAGCCGGTCTCTATTCCTCTGATTTAGTCTCTTCCTGGTGTCAACACTCACGCCCCATCCTTCCCAATGTCTAAATATTAGTTCAGCTCATCCTCAGCCTTTAGTAGCTGGTGAGCTATATATCTATATAGTTAAAATCAAAATGACTTTGACTTATAATTATGCACTGGAAACATCTTCAGCAACTTGTTAACACTGAATAACTTGGCTTCTTGTGGACGACAAGTTTTAAATCTTCATAGTCAAACCATTTGGGAAATCGCCTTCCTTAGACAATAATTGATTATTATATGAGGCGCTGGAAACAAACTCAGCCGCCTCAAACTTGGGATCGTCATGTTCTACTGACACATAATAAATTAACCAATTGGATCATCCTCACCTATTAGTTGCTGTTGATCAATATATAACTTTTCGGCCATCATTTCCCCATTCAATCTAAACTTCCAATCTCGGTGGAAACTTGGATTCATCTTGACCCAATTTGGGGAGCAACAACCTAGAAATCGCATCAATACATACAAAATCCAATTGATTAACCATTCTTCCAGGATTGGCCTATTTCATCCCAAATCCACTAAATCATTGGAGAAAACCATCAGGTTAAAATTACAACAGTGATTAAGATATAAAATCCTAATGGATAACACTTCAAGGCTGTACTCTCCTGTCATTTACTTGTACAACGGCTCTCTGCTCTGATCTTCCTGATAAGTAATTTATCAACTTAATAAACATAAAAGTATCAAAAGAAAAATTTTGTACATTAAACTATCAGCTTATATTTTTATTTTTATTAAATCAGGGAGAATTTATATGGATTGATTTTACCCGCATCTACACCCATGGCACCTTGACTTGCACCTCCAACAAACCAGCATTTTGTGGGACAAGTGATCATAGTCACAATAAATTTGACATCCTGCATAACCCAGATCATCCCCAGGGTCAGTGCCTTACTGACTTAATTAATACAAGACAGTGTTACCTCTGACGCGTCTAGAAGTAGCTAAATTGCCATTCCTCTAATGCAACATTAGAACATACCAAGTCGGATTGTACCACTAATTAGTAATTAATTTGAGTGTAATCTTGATTGACATAAAAAACTATTTTTGACATAGACCAACGAAGCACAAAAACCAGATCATTAAGCTGACTATTATAAATCTGATATAGCCATAAAGCCCCAATCCCATATTATCAAGTCAAATATTATTAAGTGGAATTGCTAGGCCACAATCCTAAGTTCAAATGCACTTAGGATACTTCTGGTTCTTAATCACTGATATTTTTGACATGATACATAATAAATTAGCATAAGCTAAAATAATGATTTCCCTTATTGAATACCTGACGATTTAGGTCTAGTCAACCACTCAACACGAGCCCTTAAGCATATAAGAGTGGTTCAAAGGGGGACCTCACTGATGGCGATATCCAGAAGGTGACTATGGTGAAAGCTTTCAAAAATATTGCCATTGCCTCTAAGGTTCTGGTAAGTAAAGCTGGGGTTTTTTAGATACAACTGAAATGCCTTCTCTTTGAAGAATAGCAAATCCTTCTCTGTATTTATAAGAGGCTATGTAAGCCTTTATATAAGCACATGGATGGCAGGAACAGCAAGTGTACCTTAGAGGGAAAAAAAGGCTGGACATACCACCAGTTAGGAGAATATCTTTGTCCTTTGTGATTGACTAAAGATGGTAGATAGTGATTGTGCCTGCTTCTCAAATTTCAAATCTGGAAATCCAAAAATCTCAGAATAAGGATATGCTAAAAAATCTTTTTTTCACTTCAACATCTAAATTGAAGCCAAATTCAGATTTTTTATGAAAACAAAAAACAACAGCTCAATCAAGCCAAAACTTGCCAATGTCAATGCAATTGGCGCCTGCTGTTATGGCTTGGGTTGGTGGTGCACCGCCATCTGGTGTCTTTCAGCTGCTGGCAAAGCAATCCTGGGATGGCTCTGCTAGACCTTTCAACGCTACTGGGCTTATGTCCCCCCTCAGGACATGGCCCACCACCTCACAAGCTCACAGGCAGTGCTCTGGAGCCCTCTGGTGCTCCCACATAGCATTTTGTCTTTCAGCCTTCAGGTCAAATATGGAAATTTCTTCCCATACATGAGTTTGGCCACCATCAAGATGGCCCCAGTGGTTTTTAAACCCACCAGATTTATTGACTTCCACCCATTTAAGGGGTACTTTGATATCAGATTCCATTCAGAAGCCAATGCAGCGGCAGCAGCCATGCTGCAAATCATTTTAAAAATTCACATTTCCACAATTTGAACCCATCTCCCAGAAGAGGCCTTTTAGTGGTCCAGTTTGCTGGATTACCCTCCCATTTCACCCCCAAACGCCTCCGCCATGAGCTTACAGATGGTTTGGCCAGTTATGGTGCAGACCCCGTTTTGCAGCTTGTGGTTACAAATGGGGAGGATCATCTGTCAGGGCCTAATGCCTTTGCAATTATCCACCCATTGCATTGCAATACCCATCTTATAATTCCCCCTGCAAAGTGATCTGATCTGCTCCTGATCACCCAATCTGGGCATGCATCATAAACGGCTACACCATTTGCCCCTTGTGCTTCAAGCCTGACTACTCAAAGCATAAGTGCCCTTTGTTTTCATCTTCTGCCACTTCTGCTACTCATCCCCTGGGCGTTGTGTCTGCGGCCATTTCGCCCCATTTTTTTGAATGAGCTTGATCCTCCAGCCCCCAACCTCAGGGCAAATTGGCGCTGCTTCAAAAGCGGCAGCCAATCAAAATAAAATTTTAAAAAAATCTGCTTTAAATTTGATTGGATTATTGTAACAATTGATGATTGTACATGAGTCTCATAAGGTTGGATTATGAGACTGTGTATGTTGATGGTTGCAATTCCATTATTCTGAGTAGGTTTTTCTAATCAGGTCAATATTGGGATAATTTAAATAAATCTTTTATTTATGTGGTTGTGTGTTTTAGGCTCCTCCATATGACAAAAGTTGCCAGGATGCCATCAATTTTGGAGGCTTTTTCACCCCTCATTACACACAATTCTTTTATCTTTTTTGGATAGTACTTCAAAGTGAGGTCCATCAGGGTGACCTCCTTTTGGAATTTATTCTGAACCTCGAGTTCATCTCAATAAAGACCACTATTTGCTAGACTTGGTTACAAATAAAATTATTAATTGTATTTTATTAAAGCAGGTTGGGGGCATGATGGCGAGGCAACAGGAGGAAAGGAAGGGGGTTGACGTGCCAGGATCCTTTTGAAAGTGGCATTGCCCTGGCAAGGAAGGGGAAGGTTCCAGCGTGGCCTGAGGCGACAGAGGCCAGTTGGCCGCACCTTGGCCCAGTGACCCTGAGGCGACAGAGGCTGTATTGATTTACCTCAGCCTGAAGGACTGAGGCAACAGAGCCTGGTGCACCGCATCTCAGCCCAGTGTCCAGCAAGGCTGTCTATCTGGACAGGACCATTCAGAGTTGGTATAGCAATTGCCCTTACTCTCAGAGGAGTAGGGTCTAGGTTTACGGCTGGTGGTAGGCTGGGCCTTAGAAGCCCAATCTGTTACATTATTCCAAAGTCAAACTTACCTTGGCAGGCTGTGGTTCCAGCTAGCCTGCAAGATGGCTGCAGCTAATGTCCCAAGCATTTCCATGGGCGATCGTTGTCCTTTTTGCTGGTTTTTAGGGCCTTCCAAAAAATGAGATGGGGAGCTTGGGGGGTGGGCCAGACTGCTGGCTGTCGATGGCCTCTTGTGCCCGCCAGGAGACCTCCAGAGAACCCATTGATTTTATCAGGGGGCTCTGGACTTCCGTTTAATCCCCTAGGTTGCTCGTGTAAAAAGGTCCCCTGTCAAAAAAGTCGTTGATTGCTGCATGCCTGCCTTGCCAGTTCAGGTTCAGATCCGCCAGGATTCTCATTTACAAGGGTGTAATGTAACAATTGACAATTGTACATGAATTTCATAAGGTTGGAAATTATAAAATTGTGTATGTTGATGGTTACAAATACATTATTCAAAGTAGGTTTTTCTTAATCAAATCAATAAAGGGATAATAGATATAAATCATTTATTTAATTGGTTGTCTGTCTTGAGGTTCCCCCATATGACAACGAGTTGCCAGAATGTCATCAATTTTGGAGGCTTTTGCGCCCCTCATTACACACAATTCTTTTATCTTTTATGGATAGTACTTCAAAGTGAGGTCCATCAGGGTGACCTCCTTTTGGAATTTATTCTGAACCTCGAGTTCATCTCAATAAAGACCACTATTTGCTAGACTTGGTTACAAATAAAATTATTAATTGTATTTTATTAAAGCAGGTTGGGGGCATGATGGCGAGGTAACAGGAGGAAAGGAAGGGGGTTGAAGTGCCAGGATCCTTTTGAAAGTGGCATTGCCCTGGCAAGGAAGGGGAAGGTGCCAGCGTGGCCTGAGGCGACAGAGGCCAGTTGGCCGCACCTTGGCCCAGTGACCCTGAGGCGACAGAGGCTGTATTGATTTACCTCATCCTGAAGGACTGAGGCAACAGAGGCTGGTGCACCGCATCTCAGCCCAGTGTCCAGCAAGGCTATCTATCTGAAAAGGACCATTCAGAGTTGGTACAGCAATTGCCCTTACTCTCAGAGGAGTAGAGTCTAGGTTTACAGCTGGTGGTAGGCTGGGCCTTGGGAGCCCCATATGTTACATTATTCCAAAGTCAAACTTACCTTGGCAGGCTGTGGTTCCAGCTAGCCTGCAAGATGGCTGCAGCTAATGTCCCAAGCATTTCCATGGGCGATCGTTGTCCTTTTTGTTGGTTTTTAGGGCCTTCCAAAAAATGGGATGGGGAGCTTGGGGGGTGGGCCAGACTGCTGGCGGTCGATGGCCTCTTGTGCCCGCCAGGAGACCTCCAGAAAACCCATTGATTTGATCTGGGGGCTCTGGACTTCCGTTTAATTCCCTAGGTTGCTCTTGTAAAAAGGTCCCCTGTCAAAAAAGTCGTTGATTGCTGCATGCCTGCCTTGCAGTTCAGGTTCAGATCCGCCAGGATTCTCATTTACAAGGGTGTAATGTAACAATTGACAATTGTACATGAATTTCATAAGGTTGGAAATTATGAGATTTGTGTATGTTGATGGTTACAAATACATTTTTCAAAGTAGGTTTTTCTCAATCAAATCAATATAGGGATAATAGATATAAATCATTTATTTAATTGGTTGTCTGTCTTGAGGTTCCCCCATATGACAACGAGTTGCCAGAATGTCATCAATTTTGGAGGCTTTTGCGCCCCTCATTACACACAATTCTTTTATCTTTTTTGGATAGTACTTCAAAGTGAGGTCCATCAGGGTGACCTCCTTTTGGAATTTATTCTGAACCTCGAGTTCATCTCAATAAAGACCACTATTTGCTAGACTTGGTTACAAATAAAATTATTAATTGTATTTTATTAAAGCAGGTTGGGGGCATGATGGCGAGGCAACAGGAGGAAAGGAAGGGGGTTGACGTGCCAGGATCCTTTTGAAAGTGGCATTGCCCTGGCAAGGAAGGGGAAGGTGCCAGCGTGGCCTGAGGCGACAGAGGCCAGTTGGCCGCACCTTGGCCCAGTGACCCTGAGGCGACAGAGGCTGTATTGATGCATCTCATCCTGGAGGACCGAGGTGACAGAGGCTGGTGCAACGCACCTTGGCCCAGTGTGCCTGGAAAGGCCATCCATCTGGACAGAACCAATTGGTGTTGGTACGGCTATTGCCCTTACTTTTGGAGGAGTAGGGTCTGTGTTTATGGCCAGTGGTGGGCTGGGCCTTGGGAGCCCCATCCATTACAATTATGGAATCCTGAGTCGATGACTGAACCAGTTTCAGCTGGACTGCTATGGTCAATAGCACGTGCCTAATCAACTTTTGCCACTTCCCCAATTCTAATGGCTGGCCCAGTGCTGACTGAATCCAATCCATTTGAGACTCTCGAATGGGTTGATTAGGACAAACAGCTGTTCAATGTCAAGCCAGATTTTGCTTTGGGGAAATTTTTTTTGATCCTTCCAAAATTGTGGCCCCGCCTTATTCCTAAAAACGGTTTTCCCATTTACAAAAATATCAATAAAATGGCAGATGAGGCTGCAGCTACCCCTGCAAACAAACTACTTCACCAACAACTCCATGGGGCAATGGAGCCCCTTGTTAAGGGTATTCCAATCCCAAATTTTCCCTATGACTTTAATGAAGATGAAAAATATTAAATTCAGGTCCTAACCTTTAGAGCAAGCTGTGCTTTAATTGACATGGCAAAAAGTTCTCATTTTAACCCTGATTATTCCAAAACCTAAGTACATCAAGTCTTTCACTTGTGTTTCAGCTCTCATCTCTTTCGCTGAGCATCAACTTGCTCAATATGTTGAGAGCGATGGACACCGCTGGCCTCATAAATGAAGAAAACCCACAACTATACCTCATTATGCCCCATGTCGCCAATGCTCCCACCCCAATGCTGTCCATCATGGTCTTCTAGCTAAAGCGGGCGACAGACAAAAGTTTATAAAGCTTCCTCACCTTCTGATATGGCTTCCTAAGCTGTTAGCTAAAGTGCCATATTAGGATTTTTTTATTTCTAACAATCCCTTTGTTTGGCCCATTTGTAAATAAAGATGCGTGGCAGCTCCCCCTTTTGAGTTGGGCACCACTAGTGCTAAAAAAGAGATCTGCTCAACATACTTATCGCAACCTTTTATAGCAAGCAACAAGCCTTATGTACCTATGGGGGAGGAGGATTACGGGAAGCTAATCTATACTTAAGTCCTGGGGAGAACCCCCTGCGCCTCAACCACGAGGAAATCATAATATGTACAATAAGAGAAAAAAAGGCGTCTGTCACTCTCAGTTCCTAGGGCAAGTTTCTGTTGTGTAAAAGAGAGGGGTGAAGGCTGGCTCTAAAGGTTGCCCCCTTACTCCTATCTTAACACCCTAGAGTTGGTAAGAGAATAGGGGTATTTGGAGGTGGCGGCGTTAAGAAACCACCACCAGTGGGAGGATTGTGGTCATTCCCTTCACTTAATAATCTCAAGCCCTATTGAGGGAGCCACTAATATTTACAAATCAATGCAAAGAAAGAATTAATTCTTCCA
This sequence comes from Massospora cicadina, assembly GCA_022478985.1. Taxonomy (NCBI): domain Eukaryota; kingdom Fungi; phylum Entomophthoromycota; class Entomophthoromycetes; order Entomophthorales; family Entomophthoraceae; genus Massospora; species Massospora cicadina. The sequence goes on from JAKSZP010014459.1 coordinate 360,287, forward strand.
CGGCACACTTGTAAAAAACTTCATCAATAAGTTTTACTTCCACTCAGAAAAGGAAAGTTTAAACCCGACAGGTTTGGGCGTTTTTAATCCCTTTAACGCCTAATGGGACCTCCCATAGGTGGCTTTGCCAAATAAGCGCCCAGTTTCCCGCAAGATGAAGCTTCACCTATCTACTAAATGTAATTGTGCTGGAGGAAGAATTTGGCGGCAAATTTGGGCATAAGGTAGCTGGTCAGGGTGATATCAATTCAGCATCATGAGTTTTTTAATGTCGATCCGCTGGATTTAATGTAGTGCACTACCCTTGATTAATGCAAAATTTAACATGGACCCAAGCCCCAGCACTTAAGAAAACTTGCTCCTATAGGTGAAGTTGTTTGTTTATTTTCTACCTTTTGTTAAATAAACAAATTTCCGTGAAAAAAATTTCTAATCTATGTCACATTCTTTACCTTTTACCGCTCCCTGACAGGTTCCATGTTTCTGGTCTACACAGCAACTGGGCCATAGTGGCCATAATCACAACGCTACCGCCCTCCCAGTTAAGTGGAATATTGTCAGGCGAACAGCAAGTAAGAATTAGACTGGCCTGCCAGCCCAGATGACAGAGCATCCAAGTGACAAACCAGGTGGCCAGAGGCACTGCTACTGGTATGACGAATATGGAACTGGAAGGGAGCTTAATTCTCAACAGATAAAAATGGGATTTTGGAGGAAGTTGTTTTTATTAAAAAATTTAATGAGGGAGAATTGACCAACAATTTTCTCAGTGTGATGCACCTGATTAAATAGTCATTGATTTTGAGGGAAATTAAGCTGGGATCAGGTTCTTCAAGTTTGACCTAAGCGGCGAATTATTTGGGAAATGGGCGGGTTAGTTCCCTGGGAACCAACATTGCAAAATTTGGCGGCGGGCTAAGTTGCGGTCAGTTTGATTTAAGCGATGAACTATTTGGGAACGGACAGGTTATTCCCCTGGGGAGCAACATCACAAAAGTCAGTGGCAGGCTGAGTTGCGGTTGGTGGCATTACATCAGGCGCAACTTCCAATTTGCTGGCAGGAAGCTGCCCATCAGGGTGATGCCTGACAGATTTGGGAGGGGGGGATTTTTTAGATCATTGTGTAAACCAAATTGCAATTGTTGGGCATTCCAGCTGATAGCTCAGTATTCATACCTTTTTGACCATTTGAAATCTGAGTATCAGGCTGATTGCTGCTCGAATTAGTTGTGATCAATTTCATTTTGGTGATCTCAGTGCACATTTCACTAATTTCTCATAACAGTTCTGCTGAGGAGAGTGCGGGTACTGGAAGCTGGATCCAAAGTGGAAGGGCTATTACCCAGCTCTCATCTACCATGTGAGCGAGATCGCCCTGAGTAATGAGGGGTATGGCCATCCTCTTTGGTACCTTCTTGCTTGGGAATGGAAAGATGGCTCAATTGATGCCCAGAGGATGTTCTCCAGGACTTACAAATATCATTCTACTGTCCTCCTGGGGTTTACAAATTTTTGTATGCCATATGTCATCAGGATGCGATCTTGCTCTAGGAGATACTCTCTCCTCAGTGGCGAAGGTTCATGACCTTTCCGTGCTGTTTACAACTCATGTTGCCAGCTCAGATTCAGAGCTCCCTTTGGTGCCCAAAGAAACAACTACATCTAAATCCACAGCTGCCACCAGTTGTTATTGCCGCTAGGGCTTGACTACAAATTCACAGATCAAATACTTATTAAAAACTAGGGGAAACTGTATCATTACATTAACTTAAATCAAAAAATAAACATATTATTTTCAAAGGTTTTTTGTTGATTTTCTTGTAACCAGCTAGATGAAACAAAGAATTTTCTTCTCATCCCCACTTCCATCATAATATCTATAGTATATAGTACCAAGCAGTGGATAATTATTACAGAAAATGGTGGAAATAATTATCTTGACTTTTTAGGGGATGAAAACCCTTAACAATTGTTTTTTATGCCGATGAAGAATGTAAAAAAAGAATGAAGATAGTAAAGGGGTATAATTTACAACGCTGAAAGTCCTCACAAAATCAAGATTATATGATTTGGGGATATTGCTGGCAGGGCGGTAAGAATTTTAACCTCAGTATCTATTAAGCTACATATAAAAACTTGGGCGCGTGGGCAAGATAATAAGCCAAAAATTAGATCTAATGCATTGCTAGAAGCGTCAAGACAATCCTCCATAACTTAATTCAACAGATCTATCATGGTGTCAAGGCCCAGGAAATTAAAACCTTTTTTAATACAAATTAAACTTAAATAAAGGATTAAATGGTTGGTCAAAAATTAAATTGTAACACCACCTTTGCAATGACATGGTTGAAGTGGGTATACTGGTAATAGTGATTATTAGTCACCATCCCTTAATTGTTTTCCTTTCAATACAGTAGTAAGTCATATGGACATTTATGCCTCCAGAATTCTGGTTTGTGTTCTGGGTGTTTTCTTACTATGACTGTCATGCTATTATAGACTACTAGCTGGCTTTATGAGATAATTGGCTGAAACTAGTTTAGTCATATCCACTCTTCTGCTAGAAGTAGGTGAGCAATGTTATCATTAGACCACATGAACTAACAATTAATGCTTGGTCTAGTTTTTTTTGTATGGTCATTTGGTGTATTTGTCAAGGGTTTCTGTGTAATGGTGGAGTTCTTGACCCAACAATTTCTCCAGCAAAATTCAGTTCAAATTTCATTTACCCCTGAGGGGGTTGGGTTCATACCTCCCTTCTGTGAAAGTAGCGATCAGGTTTTGAGCATTTTGAATGAGTTGCAGGTGAAGTTTTTAGCCAATATTATGGCTTCCACAAAACTTACGGATGTTTAGTGGAGTATATTACTCTTGGAAGCAGTTAAGGGGATTCCTGTTGTTGGGTGTGTGGGATTTTGCACTTATCCAACCAAGCGGAAGTACCTACTCCCTTAATTACTTTGGTGTCATCAGTTGTTCAAGTGCCAGTGTCAAGATCAGCTCACAGACTACTATTTTTCACATTGAGCGTGGAGGCATCTGATTTTCCCTAGCTTATTATAATTTTATGGTGTCAAGCTACTGGGCTAGGACTTCCATCAGATGTTTTGTTTGCGTCTTCCACGCCACCTTATATCCGCCTTTTGCCAGCCATTCTTCCTGGGTACACTCTGTTGTGATCTTTAAAGCAGGTAATTGCGTTGGCCATCTCTATCAGAGCCACGCTTTGTCTGCATCAGTTGGGATATAAGATGATTTAGAAGGTTCCACACTTAAACAGTTTTTAGTGGATCTTGAAAAACGAGGCAGCATGCCCTTGTCTCTCACCTAGCGGGCTGTTCTGGCTAGGCTCCTGTGGTGTGTGCCTTGGTTCAAAAAAATACTCCAGTTTTTCCCATCCAGTTGCTTCCCATTCTCCTGCCCTGGAGACAGTTATGAGGTGTTTCTATGAAGGAACTGGTACCTCTTAATCACCTAATGCCCATTTTAGCAGGTGACCCAACAGTAAGGAATATGAAGTATTTTCCCATTAAAGGTTCTAATTCCCCTCCAGATTCCAGTTCCTGTGACAATAAAGCAGTATTACTCAGTCGGTGGTGTCCCGTGCTGTTGCCAATAAACAGGACATGCCATTTTTTTGTTGCCTCTTACAATTAGTTTTGGTTACACACAGGGTGTCAATGGAGGCACTTTGGATATGGTAGTGGCGGAGAACTTTATGAGCCTAAAACTGGCGTAGGATGTTGATTTGGACCTATATGGGTGCGTCAGTTTTGGGCGCGTCCTCCACTCCAATACTTCATACAAGATATGGCGACAAGTGCCTTTTTGATGCACCAGTTTTAGTTTCTGTGATTGGTTTACCATGGTATTGGACCTGATCTTCCTGGTTATTCTGGGTAGGGTGGTGGCGCCAGCAACAGGGTAACGCAAATCTAGACCCAAACTTGATATCCTTAATGGATAACCAATTGTGGAGGGTTTTCCATTGTTGATAAACTTCAAATGGAATGGGGGTTGGGTTCCATTACATCGATTCCTTCTCCCACAGTTCTTCCGCTAGACTTACCCTAGCGTTGGTAGCATATAAAATAAAAATTTTTCAGGAAAAGGATAACCACCTTTTGGCCCAATATAGATATGACATGGCTTTCAACATGATGGTGACATTGATCAATACCATTTTTTGTTGTATCCCTACATGGAGCTGGAGTAAAAGCATTAAAAAAGTGTGGTTATCTAATATTCTTAAAAATAATGGATGTTCAAGAAAAATCTCCTATTCCTTCCTCCCATATTTTTCTCTCGGAAGGCCAGCGGAATGTTGACCCCTGCGTGGACTATTGACATATAAATAATCTCACTATTTACGATCCCTATCCCCTCCCCCTCGAGCAGACAATTAGATAGATGATCAAAAAACCTTGGGTGTTTCATAGCTTTATCTTGTGAACGCGTTCATCCATATATAGGTGGCGGAAGGCCAGGAGTTGCTTAAGGCAATTCATGCCTTAGGGAAATATTCAAATTCCGCGTGATGCTCTTTGGCTTTAATAATGCCCCACCATGTTTTAGTATACGATTGATGATGATCACAATAATCTTCAGTTCACCTGTGCTGTGGCTTATAATGATGACATTATGATGCATTCCCACACCTCTGAGCTCTATGAGAAAGAACTGGAGGCGGTGCTGGCTGCGTTTCAGAAAGCGGAACTATATGTAAAGCCCTCTTAGTGCAAATTTTTAGGGAGGAGGTTGCATTCTTAGGTAAACTGGTCCTGAATGATGGTTACTCCATTTCCTTTGAAAGCTCAAGGCAAAGTTCAAATGGCCCACTCCTACCACCTACAAGAAGTTGCAGAGATTCATGTGATATTCATATTTTTTAAGAATTTTCTACTATCAATCTCAACTGGCCGCGACTCTACATCCCTTGATGGCAAAGAATGTTCTATTCTGATGGATGGTTGATTGCCAAAGAATGTTTGAAGCCAACAAAGGGTTTTTTGGTGCCTTCCATTCTCAAACATGCCGACTCACCAAGACTTTTATCATAGATTGCACCACCTCATCAGCTGCTTTAAGGCGGTGCTGTTGCAGGTGTATGATGAGTTGGAACATCTGGTCAGTTATTTTTTTCCAAAAGTTTACTTTATCTGAACAATCTAAGGACATAAATTATAAGACATTGGCCGCCTTGGCATGGTCACTTACCCACAGGTAATACAATTTTCAGAGCGCGCATAATTAGGTGAATAAAAGATGGATCATCATGCCCTATGTATTTTTAGAAACCTCAGAAGCTGGTGAATCACCAGATTGGGCGTATTGCGACATCTGAGGTTTTAAATTCAGGTAAAATTTTGTGAAAGGAGACTTGAATGTCCTTCCCAACATGTTAATTTGGAACCCTGATTTGAATCAGGCGGTGGTAGATGGGTAGAAGCTACCCACATTCTTTTCTCCATCCCATATCTTAGTTATTGCTCCTCCTCCGTTACAATTGTGGATTGGGCTAAATATGCCTCTTGTCTTTTTGGTATCAATTGATCAGATGGTTTTCTTGGAGGAGCTGGAGCAGTTGGACCAGCTGGTAGTCCAACGCTTGAGAAAACCCTTTATATGTTGGCAGAGGGGAATTTGGTTTATATAAAGACTCTGGGCTTTCTATAACTCCGCTACAAAGTAATTTGTGCTCAGCATACCCCTCAGTGGTTGGCCACCCAAGAAAAGAAAAATGCCATGGTTTGGTAAAGTGGACATATAACTGGCTATGTATCTAAAAGGTTATATGCTTGGATCACTAATTTCATGATGTGCACGTGGGAAAAATCAGACAAATAAGGTAAGAATGGTTTCTCCATCCCTTGTAGCAGGAGGAGGGTCCGTGGACCTAAGTATCAATCATTTTATTGTTGATCTTCCCAGCTCTAATGGGTTTACCACGATTATGGTGGTCTTGAGTAACCAAAGGCTAGATTTATGCCGCGTGTTTATGGACTAAGCTCCAGGCTATCTCAAGATCAGACTAAGCCTCTCAACCGCATACCTTCCCCAGTCAACAGCTAAGTGGAGTGGGTTAACTAGATTTTCAAACAGTATCTTCGCTGTTAAACTTTACCATGCATGATAACTGGTCAGATGATCTTCCATTGGCCCAATAAGCACATAAAATGGAACTCATGCGCCTATGGGTTTCTCGCCATATAAGACCGCTGGGGTATCGCTCATTTTTTATCAGCATGTGCCTTCGCCTGGAAGTCTCTGCTGCGGTGGACCATGCGCAGCACATCCAGAGCACCCAATCTCTGGTTCAGGAGCACCTGACAAAGACCATCAGCCATTACAAATTCTTTGCAGAAAAGAAGCGTCTCCCTGCCCATTAATTTGAGGCTGTGTCCTCTAACATGTTATGCAGCAACTGTGCATGTAGTTGCCTTCCCAGACTGATGTGAGCAAGCGCCCTGGACCCCATGTGGTAAAAGCAGAATTAGGTAATGGAACTTTTAGGTTACCTTTCTTGCCATTGGTTCAATGAATCCCATATCTCACGTTTCTCAGCTGTCCCTAATTAGAGATAAGGACCATTGGTTCTGAAGATATCCTGGTTGAGGTATCAAAGGAAACAAAGATCAAAGTAATCTTAGCCTCGCAAGATCTCAACATTTGATCATTTACTTTGTGGCCTAAAGTAGTTTCTGTCATGAGAAAGCTAGTTCAGCTCCTGTGACTGTGCTATTGTGGTGATCTGGTGGAGGACTTCCACTCCCTGCACCCCAATGCTCTCTGAACTCTCTCAAATATGCAACACTCTTGGAAATTAAGTTGCCAAAGGCAAAAGAACATTTCTTTTGGGATTTTCATTGAATTAAAAGGTTGGACCCTAAAAAGGCTACCTAATTATTAGTCATAGGTACCACCAGCGAATCTCTTAGGGATACTTTTTCCTAAGACAATCTCTCAACAGAAATGGCGTCGTTGAGGCAAATTTGCTCACTTAAACAGACAGGATCTCTAGTCAAAGCTAGCAACCTCTTGATGTAAAAGTTGTCACCAATGCAAATCTCTGGTAAAGGGTAGGCATATCTATGCTTATGGTGCAGACAAAATATTTAGTTCACGTGCATGTAATCTCTATTTGAAGCTAGGCAAAATTAAATGACAAATAATTTACTTGATAAAGTATAAATTTATTAAGATTTTAAAATGGAAAATTAGATAGTATTAGAATAAAAATCAAGAATAAGTAAAAATTAAGGAAGAGATATTCCAGATGGCGAGAGCTAGGCGTATACCACGTGTAAAGGTAGAATTAGATTGGGGATTATAGGAAGTAAAGGCACAGTTTAGGCTCAGGGTTAGAGTAAATCAGGCTTCATCATTGAGAGCTGGAGTGAATTAATGTAACATAGTTAAGTGTTTTCCTTTATCTTCCATTAAAAACCAACAGATAAACAGGTTAAAAGGTGATAAAAGGCGTAATAATGGTGTTGATTTAAAATGAGGTGGGTAGAGGTAAACATTGAATGCATCCTAAGACTTTGTATCAGGTTGAATAGTAATTTGGCTCAATAATTTTTCCCTTTCTTATAAGCCATGGTGCATTAACAGGGCAATTCATTCAGTTTTGTTTTAACTTTTAATTCAGCATTACTTAATGTTCAATGCTAGGTAAATTAAGACGAATGATTCCAGGTCTTAATCCCAATAAAATAGCAATTGTTAAATCAATAAATATAGGCTGAAATTTCCTAAAAAATATAAAATATTGTGAGCCTAAGGTTGAGGCTTCACACCTACTAGGTCGAATCCTGATAATCGGCATATCCCAATTCCTCAGTGGTGGTGGTCTCTTTATTCAAAGAGAGAAGGGAAATTAAGTCCTGTGTGCACCCCCTGCACCTCAACAATGGAATTTTGTGATCAGCACAAAAAGGAGTGAAGAAGGCGACTGTCCCTTTTGTTTATCAGAGCGATTTACCCCATGTTATGGACAAGAGGTGAGTGATGGCTATCCCCTCAAGCTTGCCCCTTACCTCCATATCTTGCCACAAAACTGTTGGTACAAAAAATTGGAGTGTTTGGAGGTGGCAGAGGTAAAAAAGCTACCGCCAAATGAAAAGTTGTGTTCAAGCCCTCCATTAATAATATTGGGCCAATGAGGGGTCTGCCAACAGTAATAAATTAATGCCCACATAATTAAGCCATCCATGGTACATTTGGGCTTTAAAACTTTTATAATGCGTTTTCCTTCCGCTTGAAAAGGAAAGCCCAACCCAAACAGGTTTGGGCTCTTTTAAACACAATATTACACATAGGGATCTCACATATGCGGCCTGGCCATGGGTGCATTCAATTGCCCACTTGGTGAAGCGTCAACAATCTTCCAAATGGAATTGTGCTAAGAGGAAAATTAGTGGCACATTTGAGAATAAGTCAGCTGGTTAAGATGATATTTCTTCAGCATCATGTTTTCTTGAATGTCAATCCGCTGGAATCAATGTGATGTATTACCCTTGGTAAATGAAAATTTTATTTTATTCCTCAATCCCCATTAAAAAGAAAACTGTCCCACTGGTACAGTTGTTTGTTAATTTTCTACTTTTTTTCAAGGAACCAATTTCCGCGCAGATATTTTCTTTTAAATGTACACTATTTATAATTTAGCATCTGTCTAATAGGTGTCATGGTATCCAGTCTATGCAACGACTGGGCGATAGTGGCCTCAATCAAATGGTGCTGCACTCCTTAATCAAGTAGGAATAGCGTTCTACAGGACTCCTAGAGTTTACCCCATTTTTAAATGACATGTGGCATCAGGATGTGACTTTGCTATTGGAGATAATCTATCAACTGGTGGACAAAGGTTGATAACTTTTACATGCAGTTGACAGCCCATGTTGCCAGACCAAATTAGGGCTCACTGTGATTCCTAAAGAAACAATTGTGGCAAAATTCGTGGCTACCGCCTTTTCAACGGCTTGGTTACTAGTGTGTATAGTGGTGACAAGGTTATTAGTTACAATTCTTAATTGTTTCCCTCCCAGTACAGTTATATCACATATGAACAGCTATGCCTCCGGCAATCTGTGTTTTGTCCTGGTTGTTTTCTTAACCAAACTGACAGGCTAGACTTAATTTTCTTAGAAGTTGACATGACATATACCAGTTTGGAACTTTTCTTCCAACTCCATATAAACATTCTGGCCATTGGGGAAACTATTTGCAAGTGGAGTAAGCATAAAGAGGACGACTTTCTGAATGCTTGTAAGGTATGTGGAGAGGAGCTGGCAAAATGCACCTTTATAAAGTGTCCAGAAGCTGAGGCTGTGTGGATAAGTATTCTCCTATTGTATGAATCATGCCACCCAAGGTGCAACATATCCTCTAGCCATATACATGACCAAAGATCTGTTTTCATATTCTCCTAAAAGTCAGCTTGCAGACCATGATGGTTAAGGTTTGGTGCACGATATGGGTGAAAGTGATTTATGGTATATAGTCTACAGAAACCACGTTACATTCCTACAGAAGGAATTATGTGAAGGGCTCCTCGCATAGTCAAGCAACAGGTAAAAATACCCATAGAAAGCTATGACAATCCTTTATCTCTAGTAGGCTCAATTTGTGGGTCATTCTGGTCTTATTCCTTATAATAAGGCATAAGAAACATTTTTCTGAACTGACTGGATAGCCTTCGCTGACCAGTATACCAAACAGCATATAATATGTCAGTTTTGGAGGGGGGGTGAGCCACCTTACTTAAAGTTAGGGTTCAGTTATGAGCCTTCATTTGCACAGTCCCAGTGCGGCAAGGGGCAGTACCCTAGGTCTCATCCTGCAAAGTTGCTTGCACTGGCAGTCTTTAAGGACACAAAAAGGCTATTGTTTTATAACTAAAAAAATTCATATCATCAAAATATTAAGAATTTATATTTTAAATACAAATTATAGCTTCCAATAAAAGGCTATTTATAGTTATGTGATAGGTGCTAGTATTTTTTATTTTATAATTTTTTTATTTTAAGAACTAACTATCACTAGTGTCATGAGGTCTATAAAGAGACTATTAATAATTTTTCACCTAAAGAACCAAGCCATCCTGAGGGTCAACAAAGCCTTTGTGACGACCCAAATATACTCAGCATGACGATAAATAAGAGTTAGATGAGTGCTCTTAGAGGCTGATCAACCAAAAAATGCAAAGAACCAGAATATCAAACTGTATAATTTTGACATTGGCGATTGATTGAAATAACAAAAATACAAATAACTAATTAGAGAAGAAGAGAATGAGCAAATAATATGCTGGGATCAATGACCAAAATAAATATAATGTGAAACTACCAAGGATCCTGACTAAATTTGCAGAGAAAATTTCAGAAGATACTAGTTTATTTATTTATGATACACTATCTGTCAAAAGCAAATAAACTGCAGAGTCACAATAAGGCTCTACAGACGCTTTTAGAGAGAATCAAGGATTTTTAGTTGTTTAGCCCAAGCCACAAAATGGCTATACATAGAAGAATAACTCTTGGAATAAGCTAATATCTTTTATATAGATTAACTTATTTTCTTATCACAAAAGTTTAATTTTCTAAAAATTTGTTATTGCTTCCATATATTTCATTTGAATATAAGAACATGTAAACTTTCAAAACTAAACAGATTTTCTTTTAAGTATTAGGTAAGGTTTTTATTTGAATTATACATGAAGGTACTACTCAAGAGATGATTTGATCATAAGAGTACACCAGTTAGCCAAATTTATTACATTTCTACTGGGTTCATTGTGCTTGCTGGATCTTAGAAATCACTCAGGAGTGGGAATTTTATTAGATCTAAATTGAAAGAATGTTGAAAAGGCTTGCCTAGAGATTATTTACTTAGCATTTTACCGCTATATATCCCAACTAGTCTAATTTAAAAAGCATATATATAATTGTGGACAGACAACTTTCTATTAAATAATGTTAAGTCATGTTATATACGGGTGATTATAATATATATTTATAAGATAAGTAACTTGTAATAGCATATAAACATTACTTTGATAGTCAAAGATGTGCAAATGTTTTTATTATGAGTGTATTTATACATTTTAGTAAGTGACTGGTTAAGAGCTCTATAAGTGAAAAACAAGGGGTTAATATAGCAGTTTTTGCGAACTTTTTTATAATTATGATAGCAATGGATATCTTTTTATTTATTCGAGGCAAGCCGACCAGGGGACAGACATTACCGAAATAGAGAAAGTATCGACATGAAACCTGAGCAGGGTCAACTCTGTCGTAGAAAGTTTTTTCACCTCCGGATCGGGACTCGGATTTTTCTGGTTACGTCATGGGTAAGATTTTCGTGTTATTATACCTACTAACCGCCAATAGTTTCCTTCGGCTGCAACCCCGATCGATGTGCGAAGGGCGGGAATCGAACCCGCAACCTTCAGGTTGGTAGCCGTACGCTCTTACCGACTCGCCTTCCACCCCCTAGCAATGGATATCTTACAAGTATATAAAATAAAAAGGTAAGCATTTTTTATTTTAAACTACTCCTTGGAGAAAAAAATAAATTCCAACCTCTGAATGTTGAAAGCAAGATACAAAAGATAATGCTTTTAACTTTTTCCTTACACTGGAGGCTATGTAACTAAAAACTTTATATTATATATTACGTTTTAAGACATCAAGTACATCTTATGTAAAAGAACTGAGATTTTTATATGGAAGCAAAATAGCTTAAAGATCTTTAAATGGATGGCAGACCCAAGTGCCCATTTGCTAACTCAATAATGATAATAAAGGAATCTAAAAGAGAGTTACCTCCTTCAATTGGCAAAATAGGCAAGTGTCAATAAGACATAGAATTAGTTTAATTTATTAATATTTTACAACGTAATGTCCTGGCGACAATTCAGCAAAATAGACCATCTGGGATGAGGTTTGATGTGATAGCATATGCTTACTGGCCTATAGACACCTGCTAGACCCAAAGAGCATAATACATACTATACACACTTACAGGAATCTCCATTGATGACAAGCAATCAGGTCAAGGTGCAAGGGTTTGCAGGCCCAAATAAACCTCTTTAATTAACCTTCTTCACCATTTTCCCATATGAGGTCTGTAGTTTACAGCTTAGTGTATTAGTGGGTATAGAATGGCATCTGCGATATTTCATATTTAGCATTGGCAACGTAACTCTTTAAATGAACAAAATTGTACTCTTAAAATTAGATAATTTTTGTGAAAATGGTAGTTTATTCAGAGTAGGCCTAGCTGTAATGGGGCTCCTCAGGTAGTAGACACTCATTGGGGAGAACCTGAATAGAATTTCAATTTTAGGATGTTGGAATAGAGGCCACAGGAATATAAGCCAAACCAAGTAGTTTTAATTTTATTTTGAGGTGGGCTGACCTGGGAATGATACTGCACCTATTAATGGGAAATCAAAATAAATGGGAAAGGATGCTAAAATCTGGAAAACCTACTTGTGCGATGTATGATAGGCCAGAGACTCCATGGACTGACTATGTTATTTGCTATCTTGGTTTGAGGATTGGCGCGCAACACCAACACAGTCATAATTATCTTCTACCCAAAGTTTGTGTACCAAAAAGAACTTGGGGAGGCAGTGGTAGAGGTCCCTATTCTACCACTGGGGTATCTTCCCCTCAAACCAAGTAGTTAAAATTATGAATATAATGTAAGCGAGGATGCCTAAAAAATACTCACATCACTAAAGTGAGATTGAGACCTAATTACCATGATTTTATATTAAAAATTATAAATCACTGTGTTTCTTTTATTTGAATTTGTGAATTCAACCACCATTCCTGACAGCTTGATTTTGTAGAAATTGAAGCATAAAACCATTTCATTACTTTCTCTACTCTCTTTTAAAGAAAATTAGGGAGAAAAGTATTTTACCATCTTAAAATTCAATTATGTCCTAAGGGTAGCCTCAACAATTGACCCTGATACCCATTGAGTTCTTGTAAAATTTTATTATAAAATGAACTTACAAATTCTTTAGACACATAGTAATTCAAGTAGTAAAATTTGTTAATAAAGTTAAGCTTAAAGTAGATCACATATATCATGACCTAAATGTCACAATATTAACAATTATTAAAAGTTTTACCATAATAGTTCATTTTATTTTTTTTGATGATCAACATGCATTATATCTTCATAAATGTTACTACCAATTCATAAAACTCAGCCTGGAATCTAGAGAACTTTTTGATCTCTATATAATGGAGTTTAATCATCTCTATATATGCTCTTTACACACCAACTGCTAGATGGTCCTCCCTAGCCTTGAGAAGTCAGTAAACAAATTAAATCGCCAATTTATATCTTACTTTTGAAATCCTTCTAGTGAGATTTATAAGGCTCAAAATTTTATTATATGTATTTATCAGTACTATATATAAGGATTAAAGTTTATATATATTCAGTTAAAGGATTGGTTATTCTAATGGGTTGGCTTCCTGCTACACTATGATACAGTTTATGTTTAAATAAGATTTTTAAAACAGTGATGCTAGAAAAACATGTGTGTTATAGATGTCACAATGTTGACCTACCTTGAGATTATTTTTTACTATAACTAGATTTTGTTTATTAAGTACATTCTTAGTACTAGTATTGTCATATATTATGTATGGTTTCTGAAGTAGGTTAAAGAGACAAGGAAAAAATTAGCAAAGCCAATGAGAAAAATTGGCCGCTCTCTCTGACCTCAGATACACTATGGATAAAATGCTGAGTAAGACCAAGCAGGGCCAGGATGCTCTAAAAACTACATGATGAGGGCTGGAATGTTACATTAATTGTGATAAAAATCACCAGTTACATTTTTAGATAAGGGTGGGTTGTTATGGTTGCTTATCAATTAAGGTTTGGATCCATTTACTAGATTTAATACTTAAAAAAATAAAAAATAAAGCTCTTTTCAATTAAATTGAGTTCATACATACTCAAAAGATATAGAATTACCATTATAGTAGCATTTTTCTTTCCACTTGACATCACTTTAGAGAAAATTTTAAAAAGCATCTGTTAATTTTCCATCACCATATACACCATATCAGTTTTCCATTTATGTCATTGGATCCACCACCTGTTTCCCCCAGCGTGGGGCAGCGGTGCTCCACCTGATAGCGTTTTCCTCCCAGCAGGCAAACGCGTATGGATGTACTCATCCAGCCACCTAATGCATCATGCCAATTTGTCCCTCCAAGGGACTTATTATTAAACTTAGTGTGAGTCCACCAAACCTGCCCTCACCTACTTGCCCTACCATGATCCAATATTCGCTTTTGCCTCCAAGTCAAATACAGGCGTCTCTTCCCATATGCTGACAAAGTGATAATTGAGCTAGCAATGACCACGTTTTCACCAGCTGAGCTTATTGATTTCCGCCCATATAAGGGCTATTTTGATATTGGTTTTACTACTGAAGAGGACGCATCTGCTGCAGCAACTACACCCTTAGCATATAAAAACACACCTCTTACCACAACCTGTACACGCCTCCTCAGTGACACCACAATGATGGTGACCTTTGAAAACCTTCCTACGCACCTTCCCCCTCAAACACTCTATGAAGAATTGATGATGGGGCTGTCCAGATATGGTACAAACCCCATCCTCCACTTCCTGGTCCTGAGCGGAGCTGAGCGGTTAGCAGCACCATGGACAATAGCCACCATTACCCCCCACCAGCCAACCATAGCCCAGCACATCCCACCACGTGTCCATATCCCATCTGCACCAGATCACTTCTTTTGGGCTTGTATTGACAACAGACGCACCATTTGCCCCCTCTGTCATGAGTTGGATCATTTCAAAAAAAACTATAACTAAAATTCAAAAAATGCAGAATCCACCAAGCCACATACGAGGCTATACATACAGCGTTTGAGTGGGGATTTTGGCTGCCCCCACCCCCTCCATCTGAATGCTCAAAAATCAGCAAAACCTTTGCAACCAAAGCCCAAGCCAGGTTAATTTCTCATAATATACCCAATCAGGAGCAGGTTTGAACCCAAACTTAATCCAACCAATTTCACGCCCCAAAACTTATCCAACCAAAACCTTGTCCCTTTGAATCAATCACGCTCAACCAAAATCCCTAGGACTTATTGGATGAATTAGCTGATTCTGGGTCAAATTTTACCACCGCCCGACTTTCCAATTAATTTGGAACCGTATCTACCTTCAGATTTCGATGCCACATTCCCACCCAAGAAATATGTCCCCAAACCCACCGCTACACCATTCTTGAGTGACCATCAACTTGCCAAGACCGCAGTGGCATCTCCTGATAGCTGTTATCTCCACAAAGCTGTGGCACTCTCTATCACTGAATTTAATGAAGTGCTACACTTAATCAATTTCCCTGTTAATTTCCCTGAGGTTGCAAAATTGGAAATTGAACGGTTAAGGGAAACTGTTACCTCTGCTATCAAGAAAGTTTTGCACTGGCAGAATTTCCCCCATCACATGTATCACCAGAGCCAATATCACAAAACTTTCTTAGCTTCCCAATGCACACATACAAGCCAAATACCATGTTGCCAAATTCCTGGAGGCTATGCTCCAGGCCCAGATTGTTGCCAGAGAACTTAATAATTATCTATCTCTCCTTGACCCACATCCTGCAGATGCCCCAACCCCCTTGCTATCAGATTTGATCTGCCACTTCAATTGTGAAGATGAAATCGATAATCCACCTGATCCCCCCTAAGCCATGGTGGGATAAGCAGTTCACGACTGCTACACTTGGTAGGTTATTTTACTTTTTTATTTTTGTGTCTCGCCACTCATTTAGGGCGTTTGGTTTGTGTTTTTCAGTTGTTATTTGGTTTTGGTATTGGTAATGTCTGTCCCCTGGTTGGCTTTCCTTAAATAAAATAAAACATTATAGTAGCATTGTTTTTATTGGCTAAGATTGGTCCAATCCCTGCCATATCAATCTATGCCATTTCACAATTTTTAAAAAGTTGTTTCTTCAAAGAAACTCTCTGTTGGTCAACTCTCTAACATCAGTACTAAGGCTATTTTCATTTTAAATGCTTATACTTTGATACAATTTGCAATCCTTGATGGTTACCTCAACCATGGTGGTTTCCAGGGTTTTTTTTGTATGCTATAAAGGTGTGGTCATCGTACTAGGTGTGTTTACATTGTTTTTCTAATAGTATAATGTTTAAAAGTTAAAGACGCTCTCCTTAGTTTAAACGAGCAACCCTTCTATTTTGCTTTTGGGTTTTTTTGAGTTAACTTTCTCCTAGAGTTGATATATTGCAATGATGTACTTCCATGGCTACATTTCTCTTAATATGGCATTGTAATTTGTTTTTGTGGTGGCCCAGATTGGTGTTTACCTTTTTACTACCCACGGTAGGCCTACTGCAATTCCTGTGAGTAATTGGTGGTTTTAAACCATTAAAGACCTTGCTAAGCAGGATTCAATTTTTCTGAAGTTTCCATCATTTTTAAAAAAGAGGCACTCGTCACCTCTCTGGGCATTGAGAGGCTGTAGCATGTTTTGCTAGTGCCTTCATCTGGACAATGGAAGGTTTACTGTATTTTGATGTAAGGCAATTCGCATTTTCTTTCTTCCAAACCTTCCATGTTGTTTTCACCTAGTCAATGGGAATATTTCTTTATGTTTTGTTATATGAATATTTCAGTTGGGCCAGGCTCTACTCTATATTGATGTTGCAGGAATGTCAATTTCCAAAAAGTACTGAAACCACCAATAAGAGGTCACTCTGTCAGGGCGGGCTCCACTTGCCACCTTGAATCCTATAATTGGTGTCCTTCTTTATGAATTACATGCCCAACTAAGAAGGGTCAGCTAGATGGCCACATATTTTTCACTAATGAGAACCCCTTATAAATGCAACCCTGCGAAACGCTCGTTCTCTTTTTAAATGAAGTAAAGTTTTGAAGTATGACCTTCAATTTTAGGGAAGGGTGAGGATGACAGAAAGTCTAGCCCCAAAGTTTTAAATAATTTTTCATCAATTTGGCTGCATTGATGTCACAGGTGGTGACCCCTACAAATACTACTTTTGAAGACAATTTTTATAAAAATGGGAGCTCCCTCCCTTATTAATCTTTTTCTCTATGGAATTACTTAAGGGTCAGTTGGCTCATATAAAGCTTTTTTAAATGTTTTAGAGATTTTACAGTACATGTCTCATCGTTGGCCACCCATATAAATACCACTCCTGAAAGCCCAAATTCCTCTTTCTAAAATGGAAGTTCTTTTCTTAATGAGCTTTTGCTGTTGGAGGAAACTTGTTAGTTGGCAGGGATGTAGCCACAATGCTCTAAATAAGTGTTCTGTAAGCATACCTGGACTTATATCAGTCAAAAATTGCTTTTTTTCAGCAACAGTGGGATCTGCTGTTCAACAGCTAAGCATTATGAAGACTGGATGATCCATGCCATTTCGCCTTAGTTGACAGGGCCAGCAGCTCAAACTGACACCTTGTTGTGTCACCCGCGCCATTTGGGGATCCCCCATCCTAAACCCAATCAACAAGTATAAATAGAAAATTATATTAAAATAGAAAATAGGCAAAGAAAGCTGCTTATTGAGAGGGAAGCGCCAGTCATATATATTTACAAAAGGGCTACTGCGCCCATCACTGACCTATCAGCTCAACTCTGGTTCTTCCAGCCAACCTTTCTCTATTCTTCTCACTGCGCTTAATCTCTTCCTGGCGTCAACCCTCTTTCCCATCCTTCATAATGACCAAATATTTATTTTGGCTCATCCTCAGAATTCAGTCGCTGGTGATCCAGATAAATGTTAATATAAATAAATATTAAATTTAAATTTGACTTAGTAAATATGTTCTAGAAACATCTTTTAATGATTGTTAAACTCAGGATTTTCAGCTTTTCACCAAAGTCACATTTGACTCATTGTAGCTGATCCATTTAGGGAATCGCCGTTCTCAAAAGACAGCTTAATTAATATATATTAGGCGCCAGAAACAACCTCAGATGCCTCAAACTCAAAATTGTCAGGTTCTGTCAACATCAATTATTAAATATAAATATATCATCCTCAGAAACTAGTCATCGGTGATCTGTATACTAATTTAGGACCATTGATTGGCTTACTCAATTCTAACATCCCAACACAGCGGAATATGGATCTGGCTCAACCCAATTTGGGGAGCAACTCTCCACACAATCATTGAACCATACAAAATTCAGTCAATAAGCCATTCCGCCAGGATTGGCGTATTTCATCCAAGATAATTATCAATCATTGGAGTAGTTAATCTTGTTAATTTTCTGTTATTTCTCCCCACTTAAACAAATCGTATTCCTCCTACTTTTCAGCCTCAGTATGTGAGGGCGGGCGTCAAGTGCTTGCCCCTCCCCACCACTAGCAATCACAGGAACCTCTATCAGTTTGGGGTCATACCAGCATGCTCTTCCCTTACCTGACCAAACTGGCAGCACATCCCCGCCGCCTCCTCACCCAACCATCAGCTATTATGGCCCAACCAGCAGCTCCCCTGTATTGAGCATCACTGTCAGAAAATCGCTCTTTTGGCAACAGTGTACTCTGCTGGTTAGCAGGCCAACCATTATGAAGACTGGCTGATCCTTGCCATTTTGCCTTAGGCGATGGGTCCAGAAGCTCCAGCTGACCCCTTAGCATGTTCCGCGCCATTTGGTGATCCCCCAGCCTAAACCCACAACCAACAAGTATAAAATATAAACTTATAATATAAGGGATATTAGGCAAAGGGAGATGTTTATTGAGAGGGAGCAACAGCTATTTTTATTCACAAAAGGGCTAATGCGCCCATCAGCGACCCATTGGCTTATTAATGGTTCTTCCAGCCAACCACTCTCTATTCTTCCCACTACGCTTACTCTCTTCCTGGCGTTGACCCTCTCACCCATCCTTCCTAATGACCATGTATAGTTTCAGCTCACCCTCATCATTCAGTTGCTTGGAGCCATATGATTGATAATATAAATAAATATTGAATCTGAATTTGACTTAGTAAATATACGCCAGAAACATCTTCAGCCGCTTGGTTAACCAAGGATTCTTGGCTTTTTGCCATTGACACATTTTGACTCATTGTAGTTTTCCATTAAGAAAACCTCCCTTCTCAGGAGACGGCTCAAATTATTATATATTTTGCGCCAGAAACAACCTTGGCCGCCTCAAACATAAAAATTCAGGTTCTTCCAGAATACCTAATTAATATAAATAGATCATACTCAGGTACTAGTTGCCAGTGATCCATATACTGATTTAGCAATCAATTGTCCCCACTCAATCCTAACATCAAAACTCGGCGGAATATGGATTTGGCTCAATCCAATTTGGGGAGCAACTCACCACGCAATCATTGAAACATATGAACTTCAGTCAATAAGCCATTCCGCCGGGATTGGTTCATTTTTCCTGAATAATGATCAATCTTTGGAGAAATCCATCTGGTTTAATTTTCTGATAGTCTCCATTCACAGCCACCCCTATAAATACCATCCAAAGACAAAGTCACTTTTAAAAAGACCAACAGCTATCAATGCCTCGCCTTTGCTCTTTAGTGAATTCATGTGCCACCAGAGGTCTATCCATGAAGTTTTAGTTTAAAGTTTTTCTGATTACTATTCCAACTTGAGTCTGTTTTTCCAAAAAAATGCAAAATATCAGCGAAAGGGAGTCTCACCAGCTTGGAAATGGTAGACGATAAACAACTTGGCTGTCAAATTGGGTTTAATGTCTTTACAACAAAAAACACCGTTTTTAATGAAAAATTTATAAAAAA